>BCLF01000062.1:593411-611605 GCA_001602275.1 Zoysia japonica | reverse complement strand
ATTATTGTTATTTGAATCACAACTTAAAATTTTACACATTTGAACTAATTTTTTGAATAAGATGAATAGTCAAAGTTGAAGTTAAAAGTCAACGGAGAGAGTAACTTGTGATTCAAATAACTTTAAATATAAAGCAAATTATAAAAAAATATGATATTTATCAAACTTTTTTGAATAAGTTGAATAGTAAAAGATAATGTGAGAAGTCAACAGATGTAACAACTTAGCAATGGAGAGAATAATTTGTTAAGAATGTCGACCGGTACATATATGTAATTAATATAACTAAATAGATACTCTCTCTGTTTTTAAATTGTTGTCGTCGTTGATTTCTAACATCGATTTTAATCATTCATCTTATTCAAAAAATTTATTCAAATCTAAAAAATTATAAGTTGTAATTCAAATAACTCTAATTATAAAGTAATTATAATAAAATATATAATATTTATTAAATTTTTTTTGAATAAAACGAATGGTCAAAATTGATATTAGAAATCAACAGCGACAATAATTTTAGAATGGAGGAAGTATGTTTCAAAATGTTCTAGAATCCATAAATGTATTTCGGCACTACTCTGCATGGGTGAAATTAACCTTATTTCTAATGGGCAGGGGGCATCCCCAAATTATATAGATTTCAATGAAGTCTAGAGGTGGTAATGGGTCGAAAATTATGACTTAGTTTTAATAAAAAAATCTGAACTTGAATTTTAAAAGAACCAAAACAGACTCTGAAAAAGGAGTGGGTCGTGTGACCCCGGGCCCAATGCGCAGTGGTTCCTTCCATGAACCTGGTTCAAATTCAAGGACGGTCATCCTGTGAGAGGCCTATTCGTGCCTCGAATGGGCCTTTGGCCTCCAAAGGGACCTGCATAGTAGGAAACCTGACAGGCCGAAGAGGACGCGGCCCATTTCACTCGCGATAAAACCCGAGCCAGCGCCGTCCAGGCGGCAGTGACAGCGACACTTCCTCCCACCAGCTTCCATTCCATTTCCCTACTAGGGTTCTAGAGCTCCGCCTCCCTCCTCCTCGCCGCCGCCGCCGGCTCCCGGACGCCCCACCCCTCGCCATGACGGCCGAGACCCAGACACCCGAGGAGCTGCTCCGCGCCCAGCTCGAGGAGCAGAAGATCGCTGAGGTGAGCGAACAGGCTCGCCCTTTTTTTTTCTGCCCGTCCCTTCGAGTCTCTACCGCTTGATTGCGGCCGGATCACGTGGCCGGTGGCGTGGGGATTCGCATTTCGTAGTTGTTTGGGTGCTAGGCGTGGAGGTATTTGCTAGATCTCGCAAATTTTAGTCTGCGGCGCTAGGTGCTTCGGGATTTAGTGTCTGTCCTACGATGTTGTGGCGAGGTCGCTGGCAATCTGCGAGCTTTTCAATTTCATTCCTCGTGTTCCTTGTCTTGTGGATCGTGTGATCGTTTGATCTCGTGATCTGGCGATGCTTCTGTGGGTACGCATATATCGGTGTGCCGTTGACTTGCTTGACATGTGATAGCCTGATATCTCGCCCCCCTCTTCAAAGAGGGATGATATGATTTGCACGTCCAGATGTCCTTGTCCCGTAACTCCCGTCTGACTTTCTGTATTCTGGATTCCTTCCTGGATGCTCATAGGTGGCGTCTGGTGAATAGGAAACGACACTTAGGTGGCGTTTGAATTGTTGAAATGGGGCTTGTGATTGGGATTGGAGTTGATTGGAAAAAATTGGGAAAGATCTACACCCTTCATTCATCCACCCCACTACTTCCTAACCTTTCTTCTTTCATTTATTTCCCAATCCCAAACCCACTCTCCAATGTTACTGCTGCCTCATCTGTGAACGTGTTTCCTTGAACAACATCGTAACTATTAACGGTATTATATTTATGTTATGTAGTTGAGGCATATTCTTTTGCTGTTCTATATCTGTTGTGTACATTTGAAGTAGGTTTATTGTACGTTTGCTCCAGATTTGACCTGTTTGAAATCCTCTTTACTTTCAGGGAGATGACCCAATCATTGAGGACGATGATGATGAAGAAGATGAAGATGATGAGGATGACAAAGATGAGGATGATGCTGAGGGTATGTGAATATCGTGCCCATTTGTATCTACTGTTAGCAGTGAAAAAAAAGTGCTACAAAGTGCTCGCTTTGGCACACTGACGCGATAACGCTTCACCTAGGACCATAAGCGATCACTAAATGTTGCCCCTTGAGGCTTGAACTTTTGAGCCCAGTTTCGCCCTCCATAGTTGCTTGCCTGCTCCCAAGCTGAGGGCAGGACCGAGGGAGGTGGAACTGGACATATTTGTTCAAATATTTTGCTGGCATTACGCATTCTAACATGAATTGATCTTGAAATGTGTCATATATTTCTGTCACTTCTGTGTACTGATGATATATCGGGTTCACTTTATGTTCGTTTTTTGCATTGTCTTTCTTTGCTTGGTACTAATTTTTTTACTTTATTGACCATGTTAAACTGCTATTGTTAGTTGCCATGTGACAGTAGCTTTTTCTAAAACGTTTGATGAGATAGAACATATTTACTGAACCACAATGAATGGTGGAAGTTGGATAAATTGTATAGAATCTTTGTGATTTTCTGACATTACCTAATAATCTCTCCAATTTGTAACCCATTTTTGATGTTTTGTTCGCTGCATGATGAGTCCATATGTACTCAGTGCAGTTGTCAACATAGTATATTATATTAACAGTTTGATAAATTGTTATTCCAGCCCCTATCTTTTAATATTTTATAATCTAATGAAGCATACGGAACAATTCATTTTATTGACAAACTCAGTTATTCCATTGTGGGCAGGAGGTGATGCAAGTGGGAGGTCAAAGCAGAGTCGTAGTGAGAAAAAGAGCAGGAAGGCTATGCTGAAGCTTGGCATGAAAGCTGTTACTGGTGTGAGCCGTGTAACTGTCAAGAAGAGCAAGAATGTAAGCTTCAGGCAGCTCTCATATTGCCTTTTGATGCAGTGTTGTTTGTTGAATTCTTGTTGAAATATTTAACTTCTGTTCCATTTCCAGATACTCTTTGTCATCTCCAAGCCAGATGTCTTCAAGAGCCCTGCTTCTGACACCTACGTGATTTTTGGGGAGGCGAAGATCGAAGACCTGAGCTCTCAGCTGCAGACACAGGCAGCCGAGCAGTTCAAGGCGCCAGACCCGAGCAACATCGTGTCAAAGCCTGAGGCCTCTACTGCTGCCCAGGATGACGATGAGGCTATTGATGAAACTGGTGTTGAGCCAAAGGACATTGAGCTGGTGATGACACAGGCCTCCGTGTCAAGGGCTAAGGCTGTGAAGGCACTGCAGTCCTCCAATGGGGACATCGTTTCTGCGATCATGGAGCTGACAACTTAGCCAACTAGACGTCCTATCTATATATCATGATGTCAGATTTACCGTGTCTACCGACTCTTAGGGGGGGAACTGTTATTTGGAATGTTTGCTGGCCTTGGTGTTGGGCCGTTGTGTTAGAGCTGTAATGGATGTTATGTGACTGGATGTCTTGTGAAAGAAGGCTCCTTTTCGTGCGTTTGTGACCTGTTGCACCGCCGTCAATTTCAGTTCGTCATTTAATTGTTGTCGGTGTATGTGGGCTGCGTAAAAAACGGCAACTTCTGTGCTGCTCGTTTTATCTGTAACCTGGGTGGTAGAGGCGGAATGTGTTGCATTTGCATTGCAGAGCTGGGAATTCTTTATATTTTTATACATTACCGGTAAGATTATTAACTCTTGCACGTATCAGTAAATTTGATGCAGTCTGCAGCGATACCATGGATTTATGCTTGGAAAAATTACATATCTGCCACTAGAAAAAAGTTGAGGTCTCTTATTAGCCACTGATTTTTTTTATTTCCTTATTAGCCATTATTCTTAGTTTTTGTTTCTTATTAGCCATTGTTAAATGGAAGGAGAACAGACTCATTTTTCCTTGGTAACATTTTTTTCTTTGAAGTTATTAATTATTTCATTAGACTTTCAAATTTGACAATATATAATAAGTACAACAAACATATTTATTTAATAAGAAAAAAAATATATATATATATATCCATTAAGCGACTTATTTCCTTTTGTTTCTCTGCAAGTCGTAATGGATAAGGGCAGATTGATCCGGTTGAAATGTATAATCACATCACAGAACCCCTGATGATGGTTAACAAGGGAAAAAGTTTAGATTGATGGTTAATATGGAAATTGAGAAATTTTAATGGCTAATAAGAAACTTCAACTTTTTGTAGTGGCTGATAAAGAATTTTCTCTTTATGTTTTGTGGTCGTTATCTTCGTTTTGGGACAAATTCCGCTTGGTGAAAGATAATTGTCCAGATGGCCGAGGGACAGGAGGCCGAGAAGGACGTACTGGAAGCTCAAGGATTACTGGGAACAGGATCCTCTGACTATCGGAAGAGGGATGGTGATCTGCTGATGTGCTGCTCACACGTTAGCGACGTTTGTCCCTTGTTCTGTAGTACTAGGCATTGGGGCAACGTCACGAGCATGATCTCCTTTTTGTCTGAGTGGTAACTACTGCCCCAATATAACATTATGTCTATGTTTGGCCAAATCTAACTTTCACTAACAATTTCTATAATTTCAATCGACTTAATGACATAAGACTTTACTTCACCTGGAAGCAGTCAACAAACTAGCCAATTAGTTCACACAAGTACACTTGATGGTTTTTTACATTATTTCATTTTCTTGAGGTCTCCACTACATTATTTAGCATAGACAGCGCAACAAACCACATCATGCAAAAATGAAGTGTTCTGCATCTCGGTAATAGGAACAGAACCCTAGGTTCATGCAGAACAAACAATCCTATCAGTCAAACACATTTTAGTACACAATGATCGAAAAGCCAAAACTTCAATTCTTTCAAATATTCAATTCACACATCTAAAATTGAATAGCCACCAACAAAAAAATCCAACCACTGACATCCTCATTTAAATTATGTCACATTATTAGATTTCCTTTGAAACACAACAATTTCACAAGAATTTTATAGAAATTTGTTCAATTTCAATGAAAAAAATCTAGGATTTGAAAAAAACAAATTCCATAATCCGAAAGGCGCCTTAACATTTTGCAATTCATGTCTCATATCACACTCTTACTAAGGCTTTCTTGCTTAAATTTGAGCAAGGAAAAGTGAGAGTCTAAGCTTGACAATATCCCTTTGCATTCCTAAGAGTAGTTGTTGGAGGTAGAAGCTTGATTTCACTTTTGTTATTCTTACAACTTGAGCTCCTAGACGACTAGACATGTCAGGAGCTCCCAATTCGTGTGGCCGGTGAAGCCTCGAAAAGTTTGTATTGCTCTCTCAAAAGGAATTTTATAGTGAAGCACTCAAAAGTCGAACTTTGTAGTCGTTTGAGAGAGAAAAAAGGGTTGAAAGAAACTCGGTTCTTTGTGAACCTCTCAATAGAAATGTAGGGCTCTTTGTGGGGTATGAACTTCATGATAAAATCTTGTGTTTCCATGTGCTTTTTTGATTTCTACCTATTTGAAATGCTTTACCTTCATTGCTTATATTTTTGGCATCGATATATTTTATAGCTTTTTCTAGCTTATATTAATTGTTCCTGCTTGCTCTTGGACCTTATTGTCATCTTTTGAATCAAGTAGAATTTATAGAACCTGCTTAAATTCCTACATTCAAAGTACCTAGGGTCTGCCAGAGTTTCCGGTGGTGTACCAGAGTGTAGAGTATCCGGTGGTGTACCAGAGTGTAGAGTATCCGGTGGTGTACCAGAGTGTCCCACACCCTTTCTGTTTTTACTGGGGTCTCCAAGACCGGAGTGTTCGATCAAGTGCCGGAGTGTCTAGTGAGGTACTTAGAGGTTTCTTTAAGTCTTAATTTATAGAAATTATTTAGGGCCCATTTGGTAGAGCTTCCTAGCTCCTAATTCTCCGGATTCACTCATGTTCTCCTATTAAGTGATTCACTTTGATTCTCTAGAATAAACTCTTAGAATCAGAACAGAGAATCACTTCATAGAATAAGGAGAAGCTACTTTTTTCAGCTCCCAGCCCCTTAGTTTATTTTAGAGAATCACTTCACAGAATCAGACAAGAATCATTTCTTCTGAAAAACAGCGTTTGACATAGCTCTCCTGATTCTGCCCGAGAACCAGTAGCTGGGAGCTCTGCCAAAAAGGCCCTTAGGTTGGTCTATTCACCCCTATTAGCTTCATGACCTTTGAAGTCTCTTAAAGGTATGAATTTATTTTAGTGATTGAATGAACACCGTAAGTAACGGTTGTGATTGTAGGTTCCACCATCGCTAATTATACAACAATATAGTTTGGCTTTCTCGATGAATGACAAGGACGATCTAAGAAGAGGAGTTTTTGAGTATTGAAGGACCAAAACTAAAGATTAGCTAAAGAGTGCATAGGACCGCTGGTACTATTAAGGGGGTAGAGTCATTTGTCTCCTGTCATACAAATGTTAGAGAGTGTGAATGTTCCTTATACACCTCAGAAAGCATTGAAGATGGCAGAGGAAGCGAAGTCAAAGACCGAAGCTCAAGTCCAGCTGAAGAAGCAGTCACCAGATAGTACAGTGAGGTCACCGGATAGTCCTGTGAGCTTTAGAGGAGCCAGTCCAAAGAGAGGTTGTTAGCTTCATGACCTTTGAAGTCCTTTAAAAAGTATGCATTGATTTTGGTGATAGAATGAACACCATAAGTAACGGTTGTGATTTTAGGTACCATCTCGCTAATTTTACATCAATATGATGAGCTTACTCGGTGGATGACAAAAACGAACCCTAGAAGAAGAGTTTTCGGGCGTAGGACTAAAGCTAAAGACTAGCTAGAGAGTCTATAGTAACGCTGGTACTATTAAGGGAGGTAAAGTCATTTATCTCCTGTTATAGAAGTGTTAGAAGGTGTGAATGCTCTTTAGATCTTCAGAAAGCACTAAAAATGGCAAAGAAAGCGAAAACGAAAACCAAAGATCAAGTTCAGTCGAAGATGCAGTCACTGCACAATCCGGTGAGCCAGGACTTCAGAGTCCAGAGAGAGGTGCTCTCTGGAGTTGCTGCAGTGAAGATACCGGATAGTCCGATGTGGTAATCACTAGACAGTTTGGTAAGGTCGAAGCTGAAGTCCAGAGAAGATGTCTCTGGGAATCGAATAGTGAAAGTCACCGGACTGTTCAGTGTCCTATGGAATAGATTCCAGAGAGAGTGTTTCTTTGGCCTAAGAGGAGGAAAGGTCTAAGGATCAAGGACACCGATACGGGAGGGCTAAATCGGTGGACTTATAGCACTAATTTCGCTACAAACTTAAACTATAAGACACAATCACAACGGAAGCAAACCAAAACAATTCTAGTAGGCCAAGACCCCTAACAATGCTAGTGAAATGAGAATAACAACAAGTAAGCGCTAACACGATAGCCACCAAGAGAAATCAAAGAACAACATATCACACTACTCAAACGGTAAGTATATGCGATAAGTAAAGAGAGTAAGATAGAGAATGCTTAGTGATTTTTTCTCGAGGTCTCAGAAGGTAGGCGTCTTCCCAAAATCCTCGTTGAACCGCTCATATCGGAGTCTTAGTTCCTTCCGTCGTTCTCGGAATAATGCTCACAAGGGCATGCTTCACTCTCGGAGTGAAATCACCGGCGGCCCGGCTATCGCACACAATACCCAAACGCTAGAGCAAGCCTCCAAGGCTCGAACGCTCCCTCTAAGTGTCCCTTTTGAGTGAGGGACCCAAAACTGAATACAAACTTTGCAATGTCTTCCACAATCTGCTCGAAAACTCGATCACTGACTTCTAGCCGATTTAGGGTGCCTACACCAAGAGTAATAGGCAAAGATCACTCCTCTCAAGCCCTGCAAGCTCTAGAAGTGTATGAATGCTCCCTGTCACTCTTTCACTAGCACCAAAGATCTCTAATCTTGTAATGTGCTCTCTTGGTGGTGTCCTTCGACCTCTCACAAGTTTCCTCCAGTAATTCTGATCAAAGGCACACTGAAAAACGTTCCCCTTCACGGTTTAAATAGGCTCTAAACCCAGAAACAACCGTTGAGATGTGATGTCATAAACTGACTGCTTTATGCAATCACCGGACTATCCGGTGACTGGACCACCGAACTGTCCGGTGACTCTTTTTTCTCCTCGACCAGAGAAACACCCTCTTTGGAATCCATTCCATAGACACCGGACGGTCTGGTGCATACCTTCACCGGACTGTCCGATGACTTTCAATTTTGGACTCCCAAAGACATCATCTCTGGACTTCAGCTTCGACCTCACTGGACTGTCCAGTGACTGCCACACCGGACTGTTCGGTGTCTCCTTTACAACAACTCTAGAGAGCACCACTCTCTGGACTCTGAAGCCCTGGCTCACCGGACTTTTCAGTGACCTCACCGTACTGTCCGATGACTCTGTCTTCAACTGAATCTGATCTTCGATCTTTCTCTTCGCTTCCTCTACCATCTTTAATGTTTTCTAAGGATCTAGAGAGCATTCACATCCTCTAACACTTGTATGATAGAAGACAAATGACCTTATCCTCTTTAATAGTACCGACGTTTCTTTGAACTCTCAAGCTAGTCCTTAGCTTTAGTCCTCCAACGCCCAGAAACTCCACTTCTATGGTTCGTCCTTGTCATCCACCGAGAAAGCCCACCATAATGATGTAAAATTAGCGGGGTGATACCTACAATCACAACCGCTACCTATGATGTCTACTCAACCACCAAAATCAATTTATACCTTTTAGGGGACTTCAAAGGTCTTGAAGCTAACAATCTCTCCCTTTTTAGTGATTGATGACAACCATAGTACTCACAAACAGCTCAAATAAGATTAAAGAAGATAGAGAACAAAACGTATTTCGAAAAAACACTTGCCCCCTTACCTTGATGATTCTTTAAAAAAAAATTGCAAAAGTTTTCCTCCATTGTCACGGGTAGAATGCGTCGCTCTCCTCCGGTTCTCCCCCTGTTTGGTAACTCTCTCCTCTTTTGTCATCTAATCAACAAAAAGATACTATCGAGAAAGCATATAGACAGGGAGAACGCTGGTTTGACAAAGAAGATGCACGATAGAGATAGAACGTGAGCGCACGTGCACAAAGAAACCTGCAAAATAGATAAAGCACCAGAGCCATACACAATGAATCCTCGGGGTTAGTCCCAAACCAAGAGCATTCGAATGAGCTAAAAGAGTCGAATGAAACACAAGCTAATCAAAATGTCATAGAAGAGCCAAGAAATCTGTCAAATCCCAAAACCCTATTACCCATCCACGACCTCCTCCTAGACAGCTAGCTCTCAAGACGATACACCTCAAGTCTCTTACCCAACTCCTAAAAGATCTAATCCTGCGCGGCTGAAAAGCTAGGTGCAATGATGATCGAAGGTTGTTCCTCTGAAGACTGAGCTGTTGTTGCTGACTGATCTCCTGGCTGCTCAACATCATCAAAAGTGCTCATGCCTGAAGAAGACGTCGAGAATGGCTCCTTGCCCTCAACTGAAGCTAGCTGGTCGACACTGGTAAGGGCCTGAGCTGCCTCCTCTGGTGAATATTCGGCCTCAACCAAGATATCTGCATCTGAAACTCTGGGCTGCTCGGCTGTGGTGGCTACTGGCTCTGTCTCTGAAGCCTCTGACGGTGGCTTTGTGAAAGCTGACTCAGCAGTGGTAGCCTTGAAAGATAGAACCTTCGGAGCAAGAGGAGAACTACCAACTGCTGTCCCTGACTCTAATGCCGGCACTGACACTCTCGACTCAGCTGAAGCAAACAAGACCGACATGACATGGAGTATAAGAAAACTGGAGAGAACTGAGAAGAAGTGACAGGAACACTAACTCCCCCAGTAGTCATAGCTGTGCTGGCTGCCCCAGAAGTTACAAACGGTGAAAGCGGGGCTGAGTGCAGTGTAGAGAATGTGGACTACTGCTGTTGACCATGGCTCAGTTCCTCAGATGTGAAGGCTGACACTAAAGAATACTGAGGTTGATTTGCAGTAGGCTAGAGCTATGAAAGCAGGGGACCTGGTAGCGTAGTCATCGAAAATGCTGGAAGAAGTGGCATATCGATCCCCTGGAGATATGACGTGATAGCACCGAATTCGACAAACATATACGAAATAGTCGCTGCCATCTTCAACTGAGTGCGCTGCGACTCTCAGGAAAGTCAATGTCCTGCCATCTCCTCTCCTCTGCAATCTCCCTTTTCATCTGAAGCCACTCCTCAATCTGGAGGCGCTCGAGTCAGATCTTCTCCTCGAACTGGGCCCTCTATCGGCATATCCCCACATCCTGCTCCTCTCGGTATCTCCTCTGCTCGGCCTGCTCAGCTTGAATAGTGTCCAACCTGACAGCAAGTGCAGGATTTAGTGTAGCCCGAGAGGTCGGAGTCTTGGCCTAACCTGCAGCCTCAGTGCTCCCAGCTCCTGGCTGTGCATCCTCCGGAGCCTCAGTCTCAACCTCCTCTGGGGTTGTGGTCTCGCCTCTAGGGGGTGCTCTGTGAAGCTGAAACTCGAAAAACCCTTGAGTCGAATGGCTCTGCTGGACTGAAAAAGGTGGTAATCTCTGTCAATGCTGCATACTCCTTCTCAGTCATCACACCAGCTCTCTTCAGCATTACGTATATGTAGGAGCAAATAGTAACTGACGTGCTCCTATCCCCTCATAGACAACACCTTCATCTGAGTCAGTAAAAGATCTGTCAAATCAAAGTCCTCGTGCCTCAGCAGAAAACATAGCAGTCACTAATGCAGTATAATCACTCGCTCTCTATAGCCAGCTCGAGGCGATATCGACCTCCCAAACAACCCTCTCAATACACGAGCCTCGTGTGTTAAGCGCAGAGAGTGCCTCGAATAGTGCTCCCCATCAGGTGGCGAGAAAGCAATATTCATCCTCTCATCACTCGGCTCCATCCTCCAAACGGTCTGAACGGCGGTGAGAAATCCGAATGGGCTAGAGTGTGGATCTGTGTCTCTGAAGATACAAACTCTAGAGCAATCAAGATATCGGACCTCTGAAATCTGTATGGCTCCCCTCTATACATGAACCAAAGATATGAACGATCTGAGGAGATCCACAGTGAGGTGTAAAACTCAAGCACTACGTTCTCACTGCACCTCAGAGGCTGGGTGACTAACTCTAACAATTTTGAAAGATAAGAGATGTGCTCCTCCATGTCAACCCAGCTCCTCTGCTCAATGTCCTCAAAGAGCAGTGGCGATGTGCAGCAAACACTGAGCTCTTGCTCTTAGTGGTAAGCTGTCTCCTTTAGGCCTCATAGATCCTCCACTGGAGAACTGTCCAGAACTGACTAGCATCGGCATTTTGCCAGCGGAGACCCAAGCAGTGAAGTCTACTCTCCTCTTGGCCTTGATGGTCGGGCCCTTTAGCTTTAGCAAATCAACCTCAACCTCAGCAATCCTGCACATGACCCGGCGAGCTCTCTCGGCTCTAGACATGCAAACCTCGCAGACATCAGACCTCAGATGAGGGTACCTCTGTGTCCTCTGTTGTGAACTCCGCTGGGCTGCCTCTCTCTTCGCGGTTCTCGACTGCCTACTGACAGAAGCTCTCCGCGGCTGCACCTGTGCTACTAGAGTGGTCGCCACTCTCTGACACGAAAGAGAAGAGAGAGAGAGACAGGGAGTGGCGGTGGAGAGAAATGAAAGAGAGTGAGGTTAAAGGGTTTAGATCGCTTTCTTTTATAGTAATGACCGATTTGGGCCTACTTGTTGTTTTATGGGCCTATCAAAATTTTAATGTTCAGTTGCTAACATCAGCGGTCTGACATTGGTAATAAAAATAGCAGTGTCAGTCATCGTATAGCTGGTTATGTGGGCCGAGCCAAATGGGCCGGCACGTGGTCCGGCTATTTTAGCCTGGCCCGAGCACATCACACCACGGAGAAGTGGGTTGGGCCTCTCGAGGCACGATAACAGTCGTGCTTGGCCTAACCGCAGGCCCATTCGCCCGTCACGAGCACGACTCATTTAAGCTGGCTCAGTCAGGCCAGATACCAAGCCGTTTAGCTCGTCTGTCTTGGCACAACCCGACACGGTCCTCCCAACCCGTTTATCATTTTGTTAAAATTTAACATTAAAATATATGCAATTTAACCTATTTATATTTAAAATTTAGGATTTTTGATATTATATAATTATTTTTTAGTAATTTCTCAGCAAAAATAATATTTATTTTTCCCATACTCTGAGCTGGTCCGGCCCGGCACGATCCACACATGAAAAATCTCCTGGGCTGTGCTTGGACCTAAGGCCGTGCCAAGCCGCCTCAGAGTCGACCCAAGCCTGGCTAAGCCCGTGCCGAGCCAATCCGACCCAACCTGTTGGTTAGCTATAGATCAACGTTGATGCCATAACGATAACTGACACTAACGTGTGGTGGCAACCATTAATGTCGTTGATTTTGCTGACATCATCATTATCCATCACTGGTAGCTACATACTAATGTCGACTGGGCATCTCGGGTAGTGTCAGTTTTTCTATGAATCCGACATCGTTAAAAAAACTAAATGATTTCTCGATGCGTTGCCCCGAGAATTTATGAATGGTTCAAAAATGATACAAAGATATAATTCAAAGGTTATCAATGGGTACAAAAATGCATATATATATATATACATATATACATACATGTATATATACATGTGTGTATATATATATATATATATCAAATACTTAAATAAATGCATGTTGATGTAGTATTGCTACATTTTTTATAATTCAAAAACTTTTTGAGTTATTTTTTAAAACTTAAACCTTTTGAGTATTTCATGAACAAAAAGCACATCTATCATGAACTATCATGAACAGATAGCACATCTGAAGAACAAAAGTAGACAAAAGGGTAACTGATGTGGACATGGTACCTTCTAACGAGCACTTCAATAAAAATATTCACACATAATAGATCTAGCCTGCAGAAAAGTACAAACTTGCAACAAAAACCACGACTGCATATAAAATTTAATTTGAGTATTTAAGTACATTATGAAAAGCTTATAAAATCTACTTTCGAATGGATCCAGTTCCATCTTTATGGCATATCGAAGTCAGCACCTATCGTCGTTTTAACATAGACGGTACTGTGACACCTCAACTTGAACCGTTAGTCTATGTATCAAGTTGAGCCCATTAAAAAAAATACTAAAATTTGAAAACGAATCTAACACCCCTTGATTATCCTACATCCTATTTAAACCCTATTTAAAAGTCCCAACCGCCACCAAAAACATTTTAGTTTTATTTTGTTATAGTTTAACTTTTATACAAACTCAGTTGTGTCCAACGATCATCTGTTAGACAGATTTTAAAAACCCCACATTTCAGAGATTTCAGATTTGTTCTTGCTTGTTCTTCGAATTGATCTTCGTGATGAGGTTGACCTTGCTGTTCCGACGAGGTCAATAACCAATTAGAGTTGATTCTGCGATTGCTAAAACGCACACGACCTGTTCGTTTGTAGTCGAATCGTGAGGGTCGACTCCACCAAATCGATAGCTATCATCTCACCGAAAGCTCCAATCACAATTGCTTCAACACTCTTGATGTTCACCTACACCACAAATCTGATAATACACTATATAGAGAGAGAGTTGAGTTGACATGAGAATGAAATGTATGTGCAATTTTCATTTTATAAATGTTACCAAATTAGATCTTGAACTAAAGAGGAACTGATTTTTTTTTTTGTTCCAATGACATCATTTCAAAGAAGCTCAAACAATGTTAAAAGCAAGAGTTGACAACAGGACCTTGTAGTTCATGAAGAGGCAGGCAATATGCGCATTCTCGTTGAGCAGTTGAACCAACCTTCAGGCTGCGATCAGAATTTTTGTTCCGGCACTAATTTTACAAGGTACACATGCAAACAACTGAAATGTGCCTGAGGAGTTCATGCATAATGAAACAGTAGCATCCTTACCCTATAGAAACATTGATCCTTGAGTACTTCGAGCAGCTCATCAGGCTCCTTAGGTGTAATCCTCCGTTCACTTTCTATAATAACATTGGCCGCATTTTGTGGGAACGTTGATTTCATGGCTTTGTCTCTTCAACTGGTAAGAAGCATGTATAATGGTTCCTCTATGGCTAGTCATTGGTACTGATTCCTGGCTGATCTTCTGTCGGATTTATATCTCTAGTCAGGAGCACAGGGATTAGGTTTGATTTATGTCACGCCACACAGAATCTTTTAAGACAAAAATAAGTTTGGGCAACTAACATTTTACAACAAAAATGTAATGAAAATCACATGATGACTTATTTACATAACCCGTAGTGGAAATGTATCAGAATTCAGATAACAAACCATAAGAAATATTACCAGATGGAACGGGGAATCAACAGAATGGATCTCAAAGCGATACCTCAGCTTGTATGAACTCCACCCAAACAGCATGCCTGCAAACCAGCACAATTCAGCAATACAAATCAGTAATCAATGAAAGGTCACTAAATATAAAATCACTGATTATCTAATGAGAAGTTTTTGAATGGTTACAAAAAAATATGAAAATATAAAAAATTCAAATTCTAAAACTATAAAACAAAGATTTATGAATCAACTGAAAAAGAATAGTTAGAATACGTTGGGAAGATAAAATTACCAGCATGTTGCATGAGAAATTTAGATAAAATTTTGTTATTCTTCTATCATCAACCACTTTTGGCTGAACTTTGCCTTAAATAAAAACATAGTAAAAGATAATTGGAAGAGTACACATAGTTCAGCAGTGTAAAATTACCAACGATATGAAAATAGGTACTGATGACAAAAAATTACTGAATGGAATAGACAATATTACAGATAAATAAAATTATCTAATGGGGTGGTCAGACAGAAGGGCCATCAAATCAATTAGAGCAAGAGAACATAGTCACTATTATTTCTCCCAGAAATACATAAAAGCAAGTTTGCTTTTGAAAGCTCTATATTTGAAGTATAAACATTACCCTGTTGAAAATATAGGGGGAGCCACAAATAGTAATGTAACATTTTAAAACATGACTGCTAAAAAAATACGACAAATATGAGAGAAGCAATCAGTTATACCTTCCCTGTCCAGAAATGAGGTTGATTCCATGTTGAGTGACACAGTCTATGAGGAAGAAAAGCAGCTTGTGAAAGATTCTAATTATACGAGTCATAGCTTCTGGATTGTCAAATTTAAGCTTGAAGTCAAATAGAAAACTTGGATGTGTTCGCCATTGTCATCATGCTTGACATTTTACATCCCTGTGGAGGTTAAATAAAAGGTAATGTCAATGAAAGCATAAATTAATTGATAGAGAAAATGATGGGGAAATTCTAGATTGCATATGATGCAGAAACTGAAAATGGTGGCCTTTTGAAGGCCAGATTGTTTTTCTTTAACAATAGCACATGTATGTTCTCCTTATGATTGATTTCTCTACGTACTTCCTTTCTTGAACAGCTATGGAAATGCTGTTTTTTGATGAATGCAGTTTCTACAGTCAAATTCATTGGACATATTCTTATTACGGTGGTAGCGGCAGCTGTTGTTATACTAATTTGTATTGTGTACACAAAACATAGAAATTCCATAGACTGAATAACATAGAGAAATAATTAGTTTCAACATTGGAGCCCACTAAAAAAAGCTGAGCGATTGATCTCTAGAACCCAAAAAATGAGACTAGATTTTCATTTACCAATTGAACTTGCAGGAAAAAAATGATCCTAACTGATATCTACAGCAAGGCTTCTGAAGCCGACCTTGCTGTCGATGATGGTCTTGGAATCTATTAAATTAATTGCTTTGATTCAGACCTTTGGACGACCCATGAACTACTCCCGTGGTCGATTTGAACTGTGTAGCGATGCAAGCTTCCAGATCTTTGTCTTCTCCTTCCCTTTGTACATTCATTGCTTCGATTCAGATCTCTGGACAACCCGTGAGCTATTCCCATAGTCGATTTGAACTGTGTAGCGCCGCGAGCTTCTGGATCTTTGTCTTCTTCCAGCAGATCTGGTCTTGACTGGGGTCTCCACTCAGGCCGCCGGGCTTCTTCCTGCGTGAGTGAAAAAACTGGTAGCAGCTCGGGAACGTTGCCCTCCCTGTCTATGGAGGGTTTAGAGAGAGGGAGCTAGGTTTAGGGAGAGGCGGTGGCTTGGGGGGTGAGAAGGAGTGCAGGTCAACTATGGATCTGGATTGGAGAGGGTGCTGGCTTGTGGTGGCCGCCGGCGTTCGGGCGATGCCGGCCGGTGTCGTTGGTTCTCTGTGTGTGCGTGTATAATATGGCATTCCATCATAAAGAAAGAAAGAATCACTAACCGGCGATGACGGGCTGGAGCTGCTCTGCTCGGGGACAGAAGAAGGAGACGCCGAGGCTGGGGAACCAACGGCAGTAGTGCGCACGCCGGCCTCAAGTACCTCGGTGTCCCCATCGAGCTTCTCAGATTCGCCCGCAAAAATCGAGCCGGTGGAGGTTGGCCCGCTTTCAGCCACATCAGCGGCATTGGAACCTGGCCGAGCGGCACCCCCAGGAGACGGACGGGCCGGCCTTCGGCTGGATCTCCAGGCTTAGTGGCGATGGGCGTGGGTAGAGGAGAGGAGGGGGGTTGGGGATGCGGTGCGGTGTGGCTCTGGGGCTGGGCGGGCGGAGTGCAGGGAGAGGAGAGGAACGGACGCGACATGGGGAGAGGAGAGGCGGGCCATCGGGGGAGGAGATGCGGTCAGCAGGGAGAGGTGGGGAGGCGGTGAGGGAGGTGACGGCGGTGGGCTGCAGAGGTGGGGGCAGGCGTGGGGGCGGGAGGCGCTTAATGAAGTCTGATGGCCGGTGGGTGACTGGCAGTGTGGGGAACGTGAACACGTGTCGGGGTTCGTCGCACACCGATTGAGAAGAGCGAAAATGGACCGTCCGTGCCATCTCTAACGGTGCAAATAAAAACAATGACGTGGCTAATTGAGGTTCAAAATTATCTTTTTAGTGGGTAATGATTATATAGATAGTATAGATTAAGTGACACTGTAGCTTCAGTCTGTAGTAGTGGATGCTCAATTTTTTTAATGATTCTTGCAAGCATGCTAAAATATTGAATCAATTAGAGGCAGAAATGAGCTAAGATGCCTCAAAAGTTATTTTGATCAGATCAAGTGCTAAATGAAGAGATAATGAAAAATAAATGTAAAAGTAGTCTATTTTGAAGAAGAAAACTTAATTAGTGCCTTTAAATAGAAAGTTTCTGAGTGGTAAATTATTAAATTTGATACTACCTCCCTTTCACAATATAAGCATTTGTTTGGATAAACTCAATTTTTTCTAATTTTTACTAATAACATTGAGAAAGTTACATAACTTATAATATAAAAATATAATTTTTATAAAATCTTATTTTACGATGAAATTAACCAGCTAACGATCAAGCTAAGTGACCAAAACTGATTGGCACACCTCACGCCCCTCTCGCGCGCGTCCGCGATCTGCGCCCATCAACCAACCAAATTTTTTTCATTAACATACCTTCAGTTATTTTTTGTTATTATAGTTTCAGTAATTTATCGACCCTTTCAGTAATTTTCTCTTTTTTATAATTTTTTTCAGTTTCTTCAGTAATTTCTTTTCTTTGGTATGGATCACGTCATTGCATTCAGTAATTTCTTGGGTTCCGATGAGCTCGCAGCGCAGCCGCCATCATCATCGTCACCGGAGAATCCTTTAACTGTGAAGGGTTTGTAGCCCTTGAGTTCCTTCTTTTCGCCATCGGATATAGAAAACATAAGAAGGTTTGACCGCGGTGGGCGCATGGTGCGGGCGGGACGGCGCGTCGCGGTGGTGGTCGTCGACGAAGGGCGGTGTCGAGGCGGAGACGTCACATCTCAAAAATTTAGCGCGACGACGGAGAAGGGCGGCGGCAGAGGAGACGGGTGCTGCCGGAGCCAGGGCGGTGGAGGCAGCAGGGGCGCCATCGAAGCAGCGGCGACAAAGGAGTGTGGGGGCGCGCGGTCATTGGGTGAAGAATAAGCTATCAGTTTTCTGATATAATATCATTAATTCTTCATTGTTAATGAACAAAATTATAAAAAATTGATTTTGTCTAAATATAAAAATATTTATATTTTAGATAGAAGATTAAAAAATCTCCTCCTTTTTCCCCTTCCCCAACTCTTTTTCCTCTCAACGCGAGCCCCCAGCCGGG
>BCLF01000062.1:582465-592961 GCA_001602275.1 Zoysia japonica | reverse complement strand
CGTCCCGTCCCGCGCCGCCCTGCCTCGCCCCACACCGCTCCGCCGTCCCGCGCCGCCCCGCATCGCTCCGCCCCGCGGCCCATCCCGATCTGCGCTGCCATCCTACCCCGCGCGCCGCCGGGATCCGTTCTGCCCCGCGCCCTAACTCATCAAGGTAATAATAGTTTGGTTAGGCAGGGTGGCCGCCCTACCTTGTCCTATTCGTAGATCCGCCTCTGGTTTCTCAAGCTGCTGGTGCATAGGGAAGAATTTCAGATGTCGCACACGAGGGCCCCTCCTAGGTCCAAGGACACTTCTGTCGTGGTCGTTGTTCTAGAAACGACTGAGGTGTATATTGTGGTTAGCTTGTCGACAAGGAGGGATACTCAGGTGATCTATGTCGACCCAACCACGGGATCCCTGCGCTATGTGGGGAAGCACGGGGTGGACATTTTCGAATCTGAGGCAATGGCATTGTACTACATCACTGATGGGTCAAGGGTTTTATCCAAGAGCACCACATATGCGAAAGCAGTGCTGGGATATGCAGTGTTGGGAAGCTACGCTTTACTTTTGGTCGCAACACAGTTGAGTGCATCGGTCCCCAATATGCCGGGAGGTGGGTGCATAAATACAGTGGTCGAGAGTCAATGGATAAAGATCCAGCTGCAGAATCCTCAAGGACAGGGGAATGGAGAACTTAAGAATATCCGTGAATTGGCTGATCTTGACATTGATGGGAAGTACTACTTTTGTGAGACAAGGGACATTAGCAGACCATTTCCAAGTCGTATGACTGTCCAGAAACCAGATGAGGAATTTGTTTGGAATGAGTGGTTATCCAAGCCCTTTAAAGACATTGGGCTGCCAGCCCACTGTGTCATTCTTTTGCAGGGGTTTGCTGAGTCTCGGAACTTTGTTGGTACAGGGCAGCAAGGTGGTTCAGTTGCCCTCATTGCGCGGCGTAGTCGGTTGCATCCTGGAACCCGCTATTTGGCTCGTGGATTAAATGCATGTTCAGGTACAGGCAACGAGGTAGAGTGTGAGCAGCTTGTTTGGACTCCACGCATGGGAGGACAGTGTATACCTATTAGCTCATATATCTGGCGACGTGGAACTATACCAATATGGTGGGGTGCAGAAATAAAAAATGCTGTGTCAGTAGAAGCTGAAATTTATGTTGCTGATGATCCTTACAATGGGAGCATAGAATATTACCAACGGTTGAGTAGAAGATATGGTAAAACATCTTCTGATGTGGATACAGCCAGGCAAAAGAAACCGAGAGTTATTCCTATTGTTTGTATTAACTTACTAAGGTATGGTGAAGGAAAAACCGAAACAGTTCTAGTCGATCATTTCAAAGATTCTATACAATATATGAAGTCTACTGGAAAGCTTGGAAACACGTGGATTCAGTTGATAAATTATGACTGGCATGCCACTGTGAAGTCAAAAGGTCAGCAACAAACAGTTGAGGGCCTATGGAGACATCTTAAAGCACCTACAATGGCTATCGGATTCAGCGAAGGGAATTACTATGATACAAAGCAGCATCTCAAGGAATGCAAAGGATCGATTATCTGCAACAATGATGTTAGTGGTGGGTTCTGCATGGATTCTGTTCAAAATGGAGTGATTCGGTTCAATTGTGCAGACTCTCTTGATAGAACTAATGCTGCTAGCTACTTTGGGGCGCTTCAAGTTTTTGTCGAACAGTGTAGTAGATTGAATATCTCCCTTGATATAGATGCCATGTTTGGGTTATCAACAACAAGTAGATATTCTGATTACAATGGTCGAAGTACTCGCCCCTTGCCCCCTGGATGGCAGGAGCGCTTTGACTCTGTAACAGGGAAACCATTCTATATAGATCATAATACACGTACTACCACCTGGGAGCATCCATGCCAGGAGGCTCCGCAGAAGCTGTGGAAGAGATTTGATATGACATTTGATCAATTCAAAGCCTCAACAATGCTTGTTCCAGTGAACCACCTTGCTGAACTTTTTCTTTTGGCTGGTGATATTCATGCCACATTATACACTGGCTCAAAAGCTATGCACAGTGAAATTCTGAATATATTCAAGGAGGAAACTGGAAAATTTAGTAAATTCTCAGCTGTTCAGAATGTTAAGATAACGGTGCAAAGAAGGTACCACAATTATCTAAATGATAGTTCTCGTCAAAAACAGTTAGAGATGTTCCTTGGATTGAGGCTATTTAAGCATCTCCCATCCATCCCAATCTTCCCTCTAAAAGTATGTAAACTTACTTGTATCACAGAAAAATTAACTTTATTTATCTTTGATTTGCAATGAGTTAATTTAGACTTAAAATGTTTGTACAAACTTGGATACTTTGGATGATTTAGGTTCTATCAAGGCCATCTGGATGCATGTTAAAACCAGTTCCCAGTATCACCCCAATGGCTAATGGTGGTTCCAGTCTTCTCAGCTTCAAAAAGAAGGACCTTGTTTGGGTATAGTACCTTCTTTAGATACTTACTAGCCTGTTATGTTTCCTTTCAGTTGCCTTGTTTATTTAACTATTGTCTCAATGAGTTTTTCGCACAGCATGATTCAATACTTTCATTCCTGCAGGTTTGTCAGCAAGGTGCAGACTATGTTGAACTTTTTATATACCTTGGGGAACCCTGTCATGTTTGCCAACTGCTACTTACTATCTCCCATGGTGCTGAAGATTCTTCGTATCCAGCATCTGTAGATGTTAGACTTGGCTCGAGCATAGATGCCCTTAAACTTGTAGTTGAGGTCCTTGTCTCTATCTTACTCTACTGGGTTTATTATCAATGTTTTGGTCCATATGTTTCATCAATTCTCTTTGCAAATGTCTGCTTAACGTCTGGCTTGATGGACTCTCATCCCTGTACTCAGAATTAAGACTGCATATGCACCCACAAAACTAAAAGAGAGAGAAAAAAGGGAGCCCTTGCTTTTATTTAGGTGTATTGTATTGGAATTTGACATCTAAATTTGTATTTAAGTGCATGTTATCTTGCAATTCTGACAATTTGAACTTGAAATTAGTCACATGACTTTAGCTTGCTTTAGAAATAGAGCTTAACTGAATGCTTATTAACTTGGCTCAACTAAGATAGATAGGCAGCTTCTGTGCTCTGCGTTGAGCTGATTTGGTTACGTTTACATTTACAACTGTATCCATATGTTCTTGACATTTGCAGTATCAGGATCAGGGTTTAAAAAACCGGTAAAAACCGGCCGGTTTTCGCGAAAATCGGTGAAACCAGTCCGGCTCGGTTTAGGGTTAGGTCCGGTTTTTTCTGTCGAAAACCGGACCTGGCACTGTAGCAAAACCGGCTAGCCGGCCGGTTTTCCAGGCCACCAAAAACCGGATGGAGCCCGGTTTCTAAAACCTTGATCAGGATTGGTCTATTGACATTGGATACTATTTTCATCTGCTTGATGAGTATCCTTTCTAAAGTATATAGATATTGTAATGTTCTGCGTGTTGTTTTGTTTTGCAGTTTATGTAATTATTCTTTTTGTATTTTATTTTTATACGACTGTTTTGAATTTTCTATTAAGTTTGCTCATGGAATCTGATTTATTTATTTAGCACTCTCCCATTTTAGACAGTTTTTCTTTTTTCGTGCTTATTACTGGAATCTGGTCATTACAATGCAACAATCCAGCTCCTTGGAAATTCTCTTGATCTAGTGTTTTCATTCCTTCATGTCTTTTGCACATCTTATTTAATTGATAGATATTTTAACTCATATATTACTTTTCAGGGTGCCTGCATTCCGCAGTGCTCGAATGGGACAAATATGTTGATCCCCCTCACTGGAAGAATTAATCCAGAGGATTTAGCTGTTACAGGGAAAAGTGCTAGTCCTGATATTCAAGAGAACACCTACCTTCCTCTGTTATATGACTTTGAAGAGCTGGAAGGAGAACTGAACTTTTTAAATCGTGTTGTTGCATTATCTTTTCATCCATGTGCAAGGTCAAGAGCACCCATTACTCTTGGTGAGGTAAAAGTTTGACAGAATTTCGTAGATAATAGTTTTTTTTTAAAAGGATAAAATCCAAATTACTACCTTCAAGTATGGCCAAAGTCTAAATAACCCCCTAAAGTATTTTTTGGTTCATTTTATCCCCACAACTTTGTCATTTGGCTCAATTTACCCCCTACTACAATTTATTTATTTATTTTTTGTTTCTCCATATATAAGCGTAATCTTAAGCTAATTTTTTTTTGAGATGATAGAGCACATTATAACACATGTTAGAAAAATACATCATAATTTTTTATCATTATTTTCGTATAGCTTTGTCTCCTAATGATTAATTTACTGTTAAATATCCTTTCCTATGAAACAAATTACAAAAAAAAAATGATGTATTCTTTTAACATGTGTTATAATGTGTTTTATCATCTCGTAAAATTTTATCTTAAAATTACACTTATATCTGAAGAAACAAAAAAGACAAATTGTAGTAGGGGGTAAATTGAGCCAAATGGCAAAGTTGTGGGGATAAAATGAACCAAAAATTAGTTTAGGGGGTTATTTGGACTTTGGCTATACTTGAGGGTAGTAATTTGGATTTTGTCCTTTTTAAAATTATAAACTTACCTTTTTTTTTGGAATCAGTACAACTTACTTTTTGCCATTAGGAATATTCCTTCTGTGTTTATTTTCCCTATTAATGAGTTAACTTGTTCACCAGATTGAAGTACTCGGGATTTCTCTTCCATGGGCAGATATTTTAACCAATAGCAAACTTATTCCTGAACTCCAAGAAAAGTTATCTAGTGTTCAATCTGCTCTTGGTTCAAAGTCTTCTGCATGTTCTTTCTTCCCTGGGAATGATGTTCATAGTAGCGTAAGATCATCTTCCACTAAAAGTTTATCAGTTCAGTCAGGTGGTTCAGGAAATTTTGTCGATTTTCTCACTGGTGATTTTGACTTATCAAAGCCAAATATAACTAAAAACACATCTTTTGGTAAAGAGGATGAGGAGCACACAGATTTCTTCAATGATGGTTTTGATGTTAACCCTTTTGCCCCTGCATCTGAAGTGCCTGTTGCTGAAGTGAATAACAGGGTTGAAGAATGTGGCAGCACACAGCTTTATCTTAGATTTTTTGAATCACTTTCTGGAAATAATAAGGTATGAATCTGTGCAGCACCCATCTTTCTGTTTCTGTATTCTTGAATCTTCTTGGTTGATGATTTTCATTTACATTGTGTTGAGCAGAAGTTGCCTGTAACGCCTCAATGGCTTTTTCGGTCCAATTTCTCCTTTCTAGCAACAGCATAATTTACTTTTTTGTTCTGGTTGCCGTACTGATATTGATTTGAAGTTAGCATATCATATGTATGAATATTTATACTTGCCTTGCTTTTCAATACATACTTTTCTGGTATTTCTATAAGGAAGAAGAAAAACCATTATGTTGTCATGATGTGTATGTTAATTTAAATCAAGATCATATTGATGTAGGTTTTATTCTTCTTTTCAGGCAAAAGGTCTTAGCTTTGAGCAGATGATGAGACTTGAAATTAAACGTATCCATCTTAATCTTTCTTCTGCTGAAAGGGATCAGGCACTGCTGTCAGTTGGTGTAATTCCTGCAACAGTAGATCCAAACCGTTCTGTTGATTATTCTTATCTGTTGAAACTGTCTGGCTTGGCTGATAATCTAGCACTGTTGGGCCATGCTGTCCTTGAGGATCGTGTTAATGCGTCGATAGGTCTCGAAAAGGGCAATGGCCAAACGATAGACTTCTGGAATATCAGTGAAAATGATGCATTCTGCTATGGTAGCACATGTGAAGTCCGTGCTTTGTCTTCACTACAGGCTTCAGCCACTAGTGAAAGTAAATCACTATTTGTGGAATGTTCCCAATGTGAAAAGGAAGTTTGCAAATCTTGCTGTGTGGGGAAAGGGGCCTTCTATTTGCTCAACACTTACAGAGATCTGAAGCTATATTGTGGGAGTCAAGGTGGTGGCTACTCGGCACTCGCAGATTGTTATGTGTGCAAATCATGCTGTAATGAAATGGTAAAACGTGCTTTGTATGTTGATTATGTCCGGGTTCTTCATAGCTTGCGGAGGAAAGATCGTAAAGAGAAAGCAGCACTGAATGCTGTGAATCAGGTCTGTCGACTTGAATCTAGCAGAATCTCTGATGTATCACAGAGTATTCAGTCTGGTCAACGACAGTTGATGCAGATACTTGATGATGAAGAATCACTTGCAGAGTTTCCATATGCAAGCTTTTTACATTCGGTAGTATCTCTTGTCTTCGTTTACAAATTATGACAACATATACTTCCTTACGCTGCTGCTTTTTCTTAAACATACATGCTCATTCTGCTGCATTGTAAACTTACTACACCATCATGTGGACCATGGAAAAAAATATGATAAACTAGCCTTATGCATATCTCCATCTTCACTGTATGGCTTTTAATATTATCCCTTTTTTCATCTGTGAAACTTTGTACTATAGATATTACATTGAATCATGAAAACACGTTCTATTATCCAGGTTGCAACTGCAGATGACTCCGAGCCACTGCTCTCATTACTGGCACCACTTGATTATGGGGAGTGTCAGGCTTACTGGAAAGCTGCACAGGACGTCACGTCTGTTGAGTTCTCAATTGTTCTTGCTAGTTTATCAGATGTTGCTGGAGTTGCCATAATTGTCAGTTCTTGTGGTTACTCAACATCTGACTGCCCGATTGTAAGATAACTATGCTTTAATTTCTCACACTTCATAAAAATCATATGTTATATATATATAATCATTCGGTATAAAGCATACTTAATGTATCATTATAGGAGTATATATTTATTGTCTTCCAGCTATAGATGTATCTGACTTCAGCACTTGATATTTCTTGTTAATGGTGAAAACAATGACAAAACTAAACCTTTAGTCGCAAGCAACTTTGGGGTAGGCTAGAGATGATAATTGTAATTGAAAACAAATATATAAAATCAAGCAGCTTTGAATGCATTTTTTTTCTGAGTACGAGAGTCTACCATAGTATGCCTAATCTTGTGGAACGGCACTAGGGCCTCAGCCCATGGCACGGGAAAAGAGAGACCTAGTCTTCTTCCTTGCCTCCTCTCTCTACCCGCATCTGCCTTTATAGCCATAGGCACTGGGGGACAACTAACCTTAAAATACTAATAACCTGATATTGTCCACTTAACAGACTAACAACCTGATCTTATCATACTAACAAACTCTAACAAACTAACTTATAGCTATAGCTGCTGCTGCCACGACATGTGCCAGAGAGCACATAGACGCCCATAACACTATAAGCATGCCAAAAAAAAGGGAAGAGGATCCACCTTGAAAGAGATTTTTGCTCTAGCTTATTTTCTAGAATGTCTATAGAACTGGAAGGCAAGAACAGAATACACCAAGGAAAAAATAAATTCCGAATGTAGGCTATGCGGTGCTACTGACAATATGTTCAACTACAAATTGGATGGTGATTGTTGTTTCTATGTCCACCCTAGCATTGGTATGTAGCCACGGAACATTAGGCGCTAGGCGCTAAGCGAGCGGTCACCCTCCGCCTAGAGCTTAGGCGTGCTTAGACGCTCCTAGGCGTGCCTAGGCGTTTTCTACTGTAGCAAGGCCAATTTGTAAATACTGTAAATATACAGAAGTATACCTATACCTTGTTTGTATTGTGAGGCAGTTTTCTATGGAATTCTTGCATAGTTGGCTTCATATTGTCAACTTTTTGACAGCTCTTGTCCCTGAGTAGCACAAAGATGACAAATATTAGATACATTGAAAACTATACTGCTGAATTTTATTAACAGAAATTCAAAAAAAAAAACAGTACTCATCTGAATTAACCTCCTAGTCTCTTGCAAAGTATATTGGCACCTTTTAAGCACAAAAAGAAGCAATGATCAGCTGAGCACATGAAAGGTACTGATCTCATGTTGCATGCTACTTGCTTAGTGATTTGGGTTCAGATTTCAGAATTAAAAGATACATAAGAGTTGTACACATAAGTTCATTACAGATTAAAAACTGAAAAGTAAAAATAAAACAGCAATTCAGATAGGCTCCCAGCCCGCTCAATCTTCATCCATATCTTCATCTTCCTCAAACTCCTCTTCTTCAGACTGGAATTCCTCTTCTGCATAAAGCTCTCTCACTCTTGAGCTACGTCGCACCTCAAATTGTTCATCCACTCCCATTGCTTCTCCAATAACAGACCAAGGAATATTTGTGCCAGACATTTCACCATCTTCCTCATCCCTATAGACAACCATTGCACAATCATCACCATCCTCAAACAGAAATCCTTGAGCTTCACTTGTTTCACTAGATAAGAGGACATCACTGATCTTTTTGTTTTTGATCTTTTCTCTCTTGCTCATTAGTTTGGAATTGAATTGGATGTAAACAAGAGCATTGAGCCGTTCAGTAGTTAGCCTATTCTTTCTCTTGGTATGTATCTATTAAGTCAATCAACATGTCATGAGATTAAGAGATTAGAGAGAAATAAGTATTTCAGATTTCAGATGGCAGATTTCAGGTTTAGTGTCTAACCATTTCAAATATACTCCAATTCCTTTCACACCCGGATGAACTTGAAGTTAATGAGAGGATTCTAATTGCCATCTTTTGTAACCCGGGTGCCTCAGTTCCATAAAGTCTCCACCATGATGCTGAAAAGAATAGTGAATTGGTTTAAACTTATAATGCCATGCAGTATTAAAAATATTTATGAGTCCAAGACAAGTGAATTTGTTACCTGGATTATAATCAAAGTTTTAACAAGTCCTAGCAAGCTTCTTAGCAAATGAACCTTCCTTGTTTTGAAATATCCTCAGTTCAGTGTTCACAACCTGATCTTGCTTGTCCTCATCACCATAATAAAATGTCTCAACACAGTTTATAAATCCTTCTATTACTGTGCCATCATCAAATATTGAAGTATCGACATAACTGTAGTATGGATTTAGCAAAAATGCAGCCAAGTGCAGTGGAGAATCAAATCTGTTCTTCATCTTCTTGTCAACAATAGCCATGACATCTTTGTAGCGAGCCTCCATGTTTCCATAGCACTGTTTTATTTCTCTCTTCGCCTTGATTAATTCTCCATACAAGAAGCCCATAGATGGCTTCACATCTCCATCAACCAAACGGAGCACCTTTACTAGAGGGTCAAAGACACTCAAGCACATCTTCACATCTTTCTAGAATTGTGGACTCATTTGCTGTTGCATCCTTTCCTTTTTTTGACTTCACATCTCTCAAGCTGTCCCACTTGCTATGAACAACCATCTTTCTGAGCTATCTTTCTTCTCCAAAATTCTAGCCAGAGTAAGAAAAGCTGATGCAAATCTGGTCACACCAGGCCTTATTATTTCTCTCCCATCTGTGAAGTACCTCATGCATTCCATGGTTAGTGTGCTACATGTTGCTTCCGTCGATAAATACCTCCTGAGCTAACATGGCCACAAATTTTGCACCGGACCTTCTCTTTGTTCTGAGGATCAACTAGAACCCCATAATCTCATCCTACATCATCTGATTTCCTCTTGAGAACCACTTGCTCTGTTACTGCTGCGTCTGCCTGAGTTTCTGTGAGAGATGCTGCCCCAGAATCACTTGCTGCCATCCTACAGGACAGGTTCGAAACATGATACAATCAAAATAGGTTCGAAGCATGGTGCAATCAAGTTAAGATTAAGCAATTAGAGTCCCTGTTACTATACTACAACAATACATTAATAGATCTTGTACATGTAGAGACAAAGCAGGGCACTAATCAACTAATCTATTGCATTCTCCAGGCAAAAAGGCCTAAAGCAAAGACCCCAATTCTAGCTCCAGGGCACAAAGCACTAACAGCAAGTAACAATATTTTAAATCGCTGCCTAATCAATAGCAATATTTTAAACCAAGCACAAAGCACTAACAACAGAGCACACTCATCACTCAGCATGCACAGATGCACCACTACTTGAAGCTGTGAAGCCTCAAGACCAGAGACCAGAGAGCAGAAAGCATAGAGAAAGCAAGAGCGAAGGGAGGCTCCTGAGAGAACCATACCTTGCAGCGATGAGATGACCGGTGCACAGGGCGGCGCAGAGAGAGCGGCCACTGAGGGCGGCGCAGAGAGGGAGGCGCAGAAACTGCCGGTGCAGAGGGCGGCAAAGCAGGGGACAACCGGCGCCCCAGACCCGGCGACGAAGCAGGGGACTGGCGAGTGGTGACGCATGAGATCCGGCGGCGAGCAGGGGACCAGCGGCGCAGGTGAGTCTCATACCCTAAGACGGGGCCTTTTATTTGCCGGCCACATCGGGTCACCAGCCGCGCGCCAAGACGCCCGCCCGCGCGGCAACTTTCCCGCCCGCGCAGCAACTTTGCCACTCGCGCACCGCGAGCCCCGCCGCCTTGCGCCGCTTTGACCGCGAAAGCACGCCTGGGCGACCGTGTATTAGCGCCTAAGCGGGCACTGCGCGTAGGTCG
>BCLF01000062.1:566363-577047 GCA_001602275.1 Zoysia japonica | reverse complement strand
TGGACGTACCGAGGGGGACGCCCGCGGAGGCGCCCAAGGCGGCGCCGCCGGCGAGCGCAGGGCGGCACGAGACGACATATGCCGCAACTGTGACAAGCCTGGCCATTGGGCCAGGGATTGTCGACAGCCGAGGCGTGGTCAGGCTCACGTCGCACAGGCTGAGGAGGAGGATCCGGCTCTGCTCCTAGCACACGGGAGCATCAAGCTACCTCCAACAGCATCGGCCGCAACAGCTCTCCTCAACCTCGACGAGCCGAGTGCACACGCTTTCCTCGGTGACGGCTCCAACGACGACAAGATCGACGGCTAGTTCCTCGACAGTGGTGCCACTCACCACATGACGGGTCGCAGGGAGTTCTCTGACCTGAACGTTGACGTGCGCGGCTCCGTCAAGTTCGGCGACTCTTCGGCTGTGGACATCAGGGGCATTGGCTCCATTGTTCTCGTCGCCAAGACTGGCGAACACCGACTCCTCACTGGAGTATACTTCATCCCCGCACTAAAGAACATCATCAGCATGGGCCAACTGGATGAGAATGGCTCGCGCGTGGAGATCAAGGCTGGAATCATGAGGATCTGGGACCGTCATCGTCGCCTTCTTGCCAAGGTAAACAGAGGCATCAATCGTCTCTACGTTCTTAATGTGCAGGTGGCGCAGCCCGTGTGTCTACAACGTCTGGCTGTGGCACGAGCACTTTGGGCATCTCAACTTTGAGGCCCTGAAGCAGCTTGGCGACAAGGAGATGGTGCAGGGCATGCCGCGGGTCGAGCATGTGGAGCAGCTCTGCGACACCTGCGTCCTCACCCAGCAGCGACGACTCCTGTTCCTTCGTCAGTCGAGTTTTCGCGCCAAGAAAAAGCTGGAGCTAGTGCACGGCGACCTCTGTGGTCCCGTGACACCGACCACACCTGAAGGCCGGCGTTACTTTTTGCTACTCGTCGATGACGTGTCCCGTTACATGTGGGCATACCTCCTCGACACCAAGGCGGCATCAGCTGATGCTATCAAACGTCAGCTGGCTACGGCTGAGGAGTGCGGCTGCAAGTTTCGAGCGCTACGCGCCGACAATGGCGGCGAATTCGCGGCGGCTGAGTTCGCGTCGTACTGCGCTGACGAGGGGATTCAGCGCCACTACTCCGCGCCGTACAGCCCGCAGCAGAATGGCGTCGTCGAACGGCGCAACCAGACAGTGGTGGGGATGCCCCGGGCCCTCCTCAAGCAGAGGGGGATGCCGGCCATCTTCTGGGGAGAGGCAGTGGTGACAGCCGTCTACATCCTCAACCGCTCGCCCACCAAGGCGCTCGGCGGCAGGACGCCGTACGAGGCTTGGCATGGACGCAAGCCGGCGGTTGCCACCTACGCGTCTTCGGCTGCCTCGCGTTCGTCAAGGAGCTTGGCCACGTCGGCAAGCTCGACGACAGGAGCACTCCGGGAGTGTTCATCGGCTACGCAGAGGGCATGAAGGCCTACCGCATCCTGGACCCGAAGACACAACGTGTGCGCGCGGCGCGCGACATTGTGTTCGATGAAAGGCGAGGTTGGGCGTGGGATAAGATGGTGGACGACGGCCCGACTCCGGCATACAACGACTTCACCGTCGAGTACGTCCACTTGGAGGGAGCTGGGGGAGTGGGCAACTCTTCTTCGCCAAGCGCGTCTACCCCAGTCTCCGAGCCTCCACGGACTCCAGCGACTGTGACGCCGGCTGCGACGAGTTCCTCACCGCCACCACCACAGCCGGCCACGCCACGCTCTCCGGCGCCGACAGCTTTTTCTCCAGGCACGTCTACACCAGCACGTGCTTATGTCGAGCACAACCCGGTGGAGTTCGCTACTCCGCTCCCTCACGACGAGGAGCGTGTCGACGCGTACCACGACGGTGAGCCGTTGAGGCATCGCACGATGGAGGACCTTATCGGCGACGCACTGGTGCCGGGACTGGTGCCTCACGACCTGGAGGCACAGTTGCATCTTGCATGTGACAATGGCGAGCCTCGCTCCTTCGCTGAGGCTGCGGGACACGCGGCATGGCGCGCCGCGATGAAGCTAGAGATGGATGCGGTTGAGAAGAACCGCACTTGGGAACTCATTGACCTTCCTTCTGGACACCGCGCGATCATCCTTAAATGGGTGTTCAAGCTGAAGAAGGATGAGGTCGGTGCCATCGTCAAGCATAAGGCTCGCTTGGTGGCACGCGGGTTTGTGCAGCAGGAGGGGATCGACTTCGACGATGCCATCGCTCTCGTTGCACGGATGGAGTCCGTGCGTCTCCTTGCGCTGGCTGCCCAGGAGGGCTGGCGCGTCCACCACATGGATGTCAAGTCGGCGTTTCTCAACGGCGACTTGAAGGAGGAGGTCTACGTGCATCAGCCGCCGGGATTTGTCATCCTCGGCAAGGAGGGCAAGGTGCTGCGCCTGCGCAAGGCACTCTACGGCTTGCGGCAGGCACCACGGGCGTGGAACGCCAAGCTGGATTCTACGCTGAAGGGGATGAGTTTCGAGCAAAGCCCGCACGAGGCGGCCATCTAACGAAGGGGCAACGGCGGCAATGCCCTGCTGGTGGGTGTCTACGTCGACGACTTGGTGATCACGGGCACCAAGGATGTGGAGGTGGCAGCGTTCAAAGAGGAGATGAAGGCCACCTTACAGATGAGTGACTTGGGACCTCTTTCTTTCTATTTGGGGATCGAGGTACACCAGGATGACTCCGACATCACACTTCGACAAACCGCCTACGCCAAGCGCATCGTTGAGCTAGCTGGGCTCACCGACTGCAACTAAGCTCTCACTCCGATGGAGGAGAGGCTGAAGCTCAGCCGTGACAGTACGACAGAGGAGGTGGATGCCACGCAGTACCGGCGTCTTGTGGGAAGCCTTCGCTACCTCGCCTACACGCGGCCGGACTTGGCGTTCTCCGTCGGCTACGTTAGTCGGTTCATGCAGCGACCGACGACGGAGCACCAGCAGGCCGTCAAAAGGATCATCCGCTATGTTGCGGGGACTCTTGACCACGGCCTCCACTACCCGAGGTGTCTCGGGGCGGCACATTTCATCGGGTACAGTGACAATGACCACGCCGGCGACATCGACACCAGCAAGAGCACGAGCGGGGTGCTCTTCTTTCTCGGCAAGTGTCTTGTTAGCTGGCAGTCGGTCAAGCAGCAGGTGGTGGCCTTGTCCAGCTGCGAGGCTGAGTACATAGCGGCTTCCACCGCTTCAACTCAGGCGTTCTGGCTCGCTCGACTGCTTAGTGATCTCTTTGGTAGAGACGCTGAAGCAGTGGAGCTCAGGGTGGACAGCAAGTCCGCTTTGGCCTTGGCAAAGAACCCTGTTTTCCACGAGCGCAGCAAGCACATCAGAGTGAAGTACCACTTCATCTGAGGCTGCTTGGAGGAAGGGAGCGTCAGGGCAAGCTACATCAACATCAAGGACCAACTTGCTGATCTTCTCACCAAGTCCCTTGGTAGGATCAAGTTTCAGGAGCTTCGCGTCAGGATTGGGATGATTCAAATCTCCCAGAAGACGACGCACAAGACTTAAGGGGAGAATGATGGAATAAGTCTAGTGCAGACGCTTTATGCTTTGTGGTTTACGTTTTTTGTTTTAGCATCTTAGACTAGCTTTTCAGCTTTTCGCTTTAGCATTTTAGACTAGCTTTTCAGCTTTATGCTTTAGCATCTTAGACTAGCTTTTCAGCTTTATGCTTTAGCATTTTAGACTAACATCTTAGCATATGTTTGTCTGTCCACCAAGCTTATATATATGTATCCTCAACCCTTTAGGTTAGTCATAGCATTGTAGTGAGTAAGAAACATGGTGAGAGTTAACCCTTAACACTGAGTGTCATTCAACACAATGCGAGTGTTGACCCTAACAAGGTGAATGATTATGGGATGAAAATAGAACTCTTTTATCAACCTGTACTTTTTTGTAAATAAAAGATCCATTTTAGAAGCTTCAACTATAGTTCCAGCCTTATTTTTAGCCCGCAACTCTTAAACTCAGGAGTGGTGCAAGACACCATCATGCCCTTGAAATTAGACCAGCATGGTTTTCTCAGACATTGTTTACTGAGATGGCCTCTAGTTATATAGTTATTCCCACATAATATCCCAATAACTATAAATGATGAAGTAAATGAAATGATAAGGTGAATGAAAAAATTGAGATCCGCAATCAAATAGTACGATCATTTTATTGAATATATGCAAAAATAGATTTTGACTTAAGGGCTAGAATGGGGTATAATCTTTTTTTTTTTTTAAAAAAAATGGAATCTAGTTTTAGGGATCCATTTGGATGTCAAAACCACAAAGGAATGGGTAGAGGTGATCATGTAAATCTGGTTTTCTTGGCCAAATTTCTAAAATGATTGTTTTTTTTTCTCTTCATATTTTTAATAAAGTCCCAAAATTCAACTAAAAATCCTTTTAAAACACATTTATGTAGAGAGGGGAATTAGGGTTTATGAAGTGTTATTACAAAAAACAATTTTAATTTCAACTATGTGATCTCAAGTGTGCTGCAGACCATTGATCATTTTCCACTTCATGCTAAGCCTTCTTTCCAGTTCAATTTTCTATTTTGTATGTAAAGCATTTTTGTTGTGATTGTTATCTTCCACAGGAATCTGGCAAGCTGGTTGTGCAGGAATACCGTTTACCAGAAGTAAAAGCAAACACAGCACTGTATTTTGATTTTCCAAATTTGCAGGAAGAAGCCCGTTGTGTTATCTTCAGATTACATGGGGATGTCACTGCCTTTGTTGATGACATTTCTGAGCTTGATGGCTTAAACTTGCGAAATCTCCCTTTAGCCTCTGGACTGTCTTTATCAAATAAGATAAAGTTGTACTACTATGCTGATACGTATGAGATGGGAAAGATAGGCAGTCTCTCAGCAGTATAATATATGAGGTATGAACTCCTGACTATTAAATGTTACTCCCTCCGCTCTCAAAATTGATGTCGCCGTTAACTTCTAACATTAACTTTGACCATTCATCTTATTAAAAAAAAAGTTGATAAATATAATATATTTTGTTATAATTTAATTTACATTAGAGTTATTTAAATTACAACTTAAAATTTTACATATTCGAATTAATTTTTTGAATAAGATGAATAGTCAAAGTTGATATTAAAAGTCAACAGCGACATGAATTAAAGAACGGAGGGAGTATATCTTTTGTGACTGTTTTAGTACAAGGTTTCTTAAATTGATTTTTGTGAAATAAATTGAGGTGATCTTTGAAAAGGAAATCTTAGTTAATAGCGGATTATATATAATGATAAAACTTGAATGCATAATACAAAGGATGAAGTCCAATTCACTCCCCTCAAGTATATCTAATGTCCAAATAACTCTCTAAACTATATTTTGGTTTATTTTACTCTGCCAAAATATGATTTTAGGTCAATTTACTCCCCTCATACAATGTTTTTTTTTCTCAATACACAAGCATAATCTTAAGATCAAAGATCAAACTTTACGAGATGATACAATACATCCTAACACATGTTAAAAAATGATTATAATTTTTTTATTATTTTTATAGAGAGACATTTAATAGTAAATTAATCTTTGAGATATAAAACTATATGCAAAATAATGGTAACAAATTCAAGACATATTTTTCTAATGTGTTATGATGTGCTTTATCATCTCATAAAGCTTTATCTTAAGATTATGTTTGTGTATGGAGAATTAAAAAAGACAAATTGCATGAGGGGCTAAATTGACTCAAAATCACGTATGGGCGGAGTAAAATGAACCAAACATAGTTTAGGGGGTTATTTGGACTTCGGTTGTACTTGAGGCGAGTAAATTAGACTTTATCCTAATACAAAATGGTTTATCCTGTCTCCTGTTTCTAGCTTAAGCAATTGGTAATATAATGTAATGTAAAACATGTGTTTTTACCATAACCGCAGCAAGCAATCTTGCTATATAAGAAATTACTTCGCTATTTTGAGTCAACATCCTTGAGAAAACCGTCTACGGTCTAGATCGAGTCTTTTCTGGGATACCCAAGTGAGGCTTCATAAAAGGTCTATTAGGGGTTTAAGAACTCTTGGTTTCTATTCTGTTATAGGATGTTTTGTAGGGCCCACCACTAAAACTTTTCTTTTATTCGTATCTTATTTAGAAGCTCCCCTGTATGCTACTGCTGTCTAATAGATTGGCTCATATTGCTCTTCAATGTTTTGTGAACCTATATCTAGGTCGTTCATGCCAACATGGGATGTTCACGGTTGGCAGATTGTTGTAAACTACTGTTTCCTTGTATGGACGCTTGGTTTACTGCTGATGCGCAAAACAGCTTCCTGAAGCGTGCTTTTGTTTCCTCATTCGTCATCCAATTCAAGTGATCAAGGCATTTTGCCGGTAGCATTTCTGGAAATTCATTATTTTTTGGTAGAATATATGGAAATTCAATACAATTGAAATCTCAGGAGCTGCCAGGTACCCGTGTCAATACGTCTTGGGACCTGTATAGGACAAATAACTGAATTTATGTCGGTATGTTTCTCTGTTTATACGTATTCTCAGTACGGAGCTTTATCTGTCCATTTGTACGGAATACTGTATGCAATTATGTTGTTATCACACTCCCAAGTCTGAATCTATACTCTGTTCCTAAATCGTGGTGGTTGTTGACTTCTAACTTGAACTTTGATCATTCATTTTATTAATTCAAATGTGTAAAATTATATATTGTGATTTAAATAACTTTATTGATAAAGTAAATTATAAGAAATATATGATATTCATCAAATTATTTAATAATACGATTTAGTTAAAATTGATGTTATTAGTCAAAGCTGATGTCAATTTAGGAACAGATGGAGTATGTTTTTTTGACATAGGTGAAGATACTCTTATTGGATACTACTCCAGGGAACATGCCTTTTCGTAATTGTTTTCCGAGAATGTGGGCATGAGGCCTTTATAGTGCCGTACCCTTTCCAAATTTTTCTGTGGGACATGAAACTTTGAAGTTACTCCCTCCATTGTCAATATTTAGGCTGGGCAAAAAACAACGAAGGAGAACGAAACTGAAAGTAAAAACTATTTTGCTAGTGAAGTTAATTGAAATTATTTCGTTTTTAAGTATTTGAAAATCGAACCAAATAAATCAAACTTTCATGTGTCTTTTTTAAGTCTCGGATTAATTATGTCTAAGTATTTAATTGACTGCCATTTTAAAATTCTTATTAGGATTAGGAAATAAACTGAGTCCTGATCTCTCGCAAATCAAGAAAAATCCTATTCTGCATGTGACGTGTCATCGTAACTATCGGATTTTCTTCTCTCTCTAATTTATAAGTTGATTTACAATTATAATACGATGACACTTACATGCAGAATAGGCTCTTTTTTCATTTGAGACTAGGTCTCGTAATTTATTTCTTTAGAACTATCTATCACCGCGGTATTCTTCATAGTTTTCAGAAGGCGGTGAGGCGAGACGCGGCGAGCCACCTCCTTCCAACCGCCCGCCTAGGCGACGTCATGTAAATGAACAAATAATAAAACAGCAGCATAGAGAAAGAGAGAAAAAAGAAAAAGAAAAGGAAGAAGTTGAAGAGGCCCAGCCCACACATCAGCCCAACAGCCCACCTAACAATCTAAAACCTAGGCACCCGCACCTCCTCACGCAAGCAGCAGGCACGCAAGCCACCACCTGCCGCCTCTCTCTCTCTCCCCGGTCAAGTGCAGCTGCATCTTCCTCCCTCCTGCCGCAGCCACAGGAGCCAGCGTCCCCTCCCCCTCATTCTCATTCCCAGCGCCGCCTCCCTCTCTCTTTCTCACTCTTCTTGCTGCAGTCAAAGAGTGCCGCCTCCTCTCTTTTTCTGCCATTTTGGCTAAGGCGACCAGGACACCACAGGCTCGCGGATCGCCTAGACGCCGTGACGACGTCTTAAAAACCAAGCTAATTTGCGCAAAAAAGTGAAAAGCACCGTGTTGAGAGCTCGGCCGGTGCTTGGCCATGGCTAACACGAGAGCAGCAGAGGTTGATGAAGAAGATAAGATGTGATGTGTACGTGGTTTTTGGTTTTTTGTCAGCGGCAATATCTCTCGATTTGGTGAAGATATGATGCATAATTGATCTGACTTCAAATCAACACGATTTGAATCTCGTAAATTGCAGCACCACTTTTTTTTGTTATCAATCGTGCACACACGATTGACCTCTAATCTTAACCCGTGAATTGAAGAACAAAAGAAATAACACAACTCAATTGCGAAATCTAAATTAAATCACGAAGTTGAAAAATAAACAAATCATCAAACAGCGAAACTGTTTGATAACAGATGAAAACTAAGAAAAAAATCTCACCTTAATGACGGCGGCTGCTGATTATGTAAAGTTTAGAACGACCTTATAGGCAAACTCAAACACTAATGAACTTTAGAAAAATACACGGCTCAAAGGTCAAAAGATAGTATCGCAACACCAAAGCAAATTTTGGATGTCATTTTGTTTTAATGATTTCTGATGACTCCGGTCGACTCCGGTCGAATCTGGAGATGAGACCGGTGTCGTTGGAAATGTTATTTTCTTAGCTGAAAATTCATATTTAGAATGTTCAAAAAGATGTCATATGTGACTTAGGCGTCCGTTTTAGTGCGGACTGCTTCTGGAACCTGGGGCAACTCAACTCTGTGTTAGATTGAATCTCCTTCAAAATCAAACGTGCCTAGTTGGTTTTGAGCATCTTCAAGTCTTCGATGCTTATCTTATCCTATTCAATGTTTCTAATTATGATAAAATTATTAGGTAGCCATTTATTTAAAAAAGACATGTGGTTAGAAACAAGCTCACCTCTAAATTCAATTGTTGTGCATGAGCTATAGTAGGTAAAGAAGTGTTATATGTATCAATAAAGGGATGTCCTCGTCAAGATGAGATAATCAATTCACGTTCTAAACTTGGGCTGATACATGTAGGCTGGGCTAAGAAAAGAGTTACATGCAATCCAATGTTTGTTGCTTTTTTTTACTTTTTATTGTTTTATATTAAGTCTGTTTATCATTTCATAATCTTATAACTTAATTAGATAAGATCTTCAAAAACTACCTATTGTATCCCACTTTGATCTAAACCAAACCCACCCTAAAGCAGGAAAATGACGAGGGGTTCAAGGGAAAAGTGGTGGCAGCCTTGTCATCTCTTACAAATCATGCATATCTAAACTGGATGCAGTTCTAGACATGTGATTGGCTAGTTTGTTTTAGCCGTTGATTCACATATCAACGCTTTTGTGAGATTCTCTGGCAGCTTCTATGTTCGTTAACAAACTGCCACTCCTAGCTCAGCCGCGCTTGTATAGGGGGGCGGGGGGGGGGGGGGGGGGTACGGCTCTGAATTTTCGAAGGCCCTAGGGCGAACTCGGTGAGTAGGTCTTTTTAAGACTATGTAAATATATTGTGTATATAATTAAAAAAATATTATTATTACTATCTAAAAAATATTTATTACTACATTCGTTGCAAAATATAAGCATTTCTAGGTTTAGACAGTTAAATTCTTTTAACTTTTACCAATAATATCTAGAAAATTATATAATTTCTAATATAAAAATAAACTTACTATGAAAGATTATTTCATGATGAATCTAAAATATATAATTTTAATATGATAAAATACTATTAATTCTTCATTATTAATGATCAAAGTGATAAAAAATAGTTTTTTTACTAAACTTAAAAATGCTTATATTTTGGAACGGAAGAAGTATTACTATTTTTAGGCAAGTCCAAATTGTACTTCACGGGACCTTTTTTGACTAAAATATCTTTTACATTGATGTCAGGGCTATCCCCCCACATCCTAGAAATATAGAGGCTTGGAAGTCATTTTTCTTGTTTTTGGACATGTGGAAGCCAAATTTGAGTTGCTGCTCTTGCTTTTCTATTCAAAAAATATCAACCGTAAGAATTTAGACAAACAAATGTGCTAGCAAAAATCACTGCCCAGAGTAGGCTCTGATCAGACAGAAGTCGTACCATCAGATAAAAGTTGTATACTACTCTCTCCGTCTCGTAAAGTCTTTTTCTAGGTTTGATTGTGTTTTGTTTCTCTCTTTGACCAATGTTTTTTAAAATTTGGTAAATTTTGTAAATAGATAAATTATATATTATGAAAATATTTTTCATGATGAATTAAAAATACAAATTTTATGTTATTAAAATTTATCAAATTTATATAAATTCTTAGTAAAAGAGTAAAAAGAAACATACAGTCAATTAAACTCAGAAATAAACTTTTTATGGGACAGACGTAGTAGGAAACGATCCTACCATAAGGAAATTATCTCACCTAGGTCTTACTCCGAGAGAAACACAAGGATATCACTTCAATTCTGTCGTGAGGTCCTACCTTGAAGCAAATCCTGTGAGATGATCCTGTACTGTTGTTGGATTCGTGTGTAAAGAGACAGAGAGGCAAAGGATGGCCGGGGCCGGGCTAGGAGAGAAGTCAAAGCAGTCCTGGCTGGAAGAGAGAGAGCCGAAGGCAAAAAAAAAAAAAAAAAATGGCAGCTGAGCCTGCGGTGAAGGAGAAGAAAAATGTTAGGCCCATCATGCCGTGGCTCTTAGGCTGTCGCACTCATGGCCATGGCCCTGAGCCACCCTTTGGGCCGGGCCCATTGCGCAGTGGAGGGTTCGGATACCCCA
>BCLF01000062.1:536815-564892 GCA_001602275.1 Zoysia japonica | reverse complement strand
GCATTAAAAGTCAACTGTTCTAATAGTACAATCAATTTAAGTAACTAGTCCTAATGTCTGTGCTATACTATAGTCTAAAGAAAAAATTTTAACTTAAGAAATAATATATTAATATTAAAATAAATTTAACATTTTTTTGATCTCATATATTTATTTCAGGTAGTTGTGTTTTATTAACTAAAAATAGTTATTGTGAGCCCAAGATCTAGAGATCCGGAAGAGTTTATTCGTTAGGTTTATAAAAGATGTCTATAAAGAGAATTTATCCGTTAGATTTGTAAAAAAAAATAATCTGGATGAATTTTTTATGTACACATAGTCGAGACTTTTACCGTATGTACATAGAAAAGAAAAAATATTCTTTTTAGAGAGTAGAGATAAATAATAAATTGTTATAAAAATATTTTGATGGATGCCTGCATGAGTGCTGTAGAAAGGAAAAAATAAAAAATGAAAATGAAAAAATTAAAAATTTTAAAAGAAAAATAAAATATCGCAATAGTAAAAGTTATAATTATGAAATAAATTGCAACAGTAAATATTTTGATGAGCGCAATGAGAAATAAAATTAATAAAAAAATAAAAATTGAAAATTGAAAGAAAAAAGGAAAATAATGGAGTAAGTAAATCGGGCCGGAACATATTATGTTGGTAGTATGTTCTTAAGGGGCAAATCCATGTCGTTAAAGTCAGAAGCAGCGGTCCGGATGAAGAACTGCTTACTATCACAACGGGAGACGTTTCTTGAGATTGCCATCGGCAACAACATAGCAGAATCCTCTCTTCGCAAAAATGGCGGCTACGGCGGCGGCGGCGGAAGGGCGAGCTGCCTACCGCGCCGTTCTGCGGGCGGCTCGGAGGACGTTCGCGGGCGATGATCTGATGCTGAAGGAATCAGCGGTGGAGATCCGCCGCCGCTTCGAGGACAACCGTCGCCTCGCCCCGGGCTCCGACGAGACCGCACGCGCCCTCGCCGACGCTCGAGAGGCAGCACACTTCATCACCCACATGATCGTCCAGGCCCAGCGCGCGCCCTCCGGATCCTTCGGTACGAATCGAGCGACTCCAAATGCTAGCTTTCCTTGTGATCTATGGATTTCGGTTTAGGGATTTTACGGGCAAAGTGGCCCGACTCTGGTGTCTAACATGAGATTATGCGGTAGCCTGTAGGGAATCCAGCTTATTGAGTTAGGGCCTCGGGTACCCGTTCTTACAAAAAAATAATTGCTTTGTGTTTAGCATGGATTTGATACGTTTTTGTATTAAATTTTAGGGTTTAAAAAGTCAGGGGATGAAAATATGCTGGAAGCAAGCTTAGAGATCTTCGCACGAGTCATTAAGATTCTTGCTTTGAAATGATAATAACATTCCTGAAATGAAATCTTTAGAATTTAATAACTTAAGTTGATCGAAATTATTCATTATGAAAGTATCTTGGATATTGGAGTTACTTCCCTTTTAAAAGGCGCTGCAACTTAACCATAGTAGGTAATGACACTTATGCACAAACTGCAATCATTAATTCAATCTATTTGTCAGTAATCAGGAACTGTCATGATTATACATTAATGACAAAATATGCAACTTTCCTGTGTACAAGCCTTAGCGTTATGCTACCTCTGTTCCAAAATATAAGCATTTTTAGGTTTGGATAAAGTCAAACTCTTTTAACTTTTACTAATAATATCTAGAAAATTACATAATTTCTAATATAAAAATATACTTTTTATAAAATCTTATTTCATAATGAATCCAAAATATATTTTTTATATAATAAAATATTATTAATTATACATTATTAATGGTCAAAGAGATAAAAATTTGACTTTGACTAAATCTAGAAATGCTTATATTTTGGAACGGAGGGAGTAGGTTATAGCATTTCATCAAGCCCCACTGTAAATAGAACTCTTTCCACATATATTGGTGAATTTTATTGATCGAATTGGCCTGCCAATGTTTGGTTGTCTCTTGATTTATCATTTTATTCTAGCCAGTAAATTTCTTTGTAATAAATATAATGTTAATGTCAAATTGATTTTATATGTTTTGTTTGTAACTGTGACAATCAGAGTACAACTGAAGTGCCCAACAAAGTTTTCTAACGTCATCTGAATAGTACACACTAGTCTCAGGACACAAAAGGCATAACCTTAAGCTCAGTAACTGACTGTCCAGTTTGGGACGTTTAGAACCTCTGAGGGGAGATGATATGGCATGCATAAAGATGTATATTACACTGCAATGAGGAAACCACGGGTGAAAGGTTCCTAAGCATGATTCTAATATTGCTTTAGTCTTGATGTAAATTGTAGGAAAGCATGAGTTTTTCACAAAAACCACCTTTAAGTAATTGGTGAACTTGATTTGTGGAAATTACAGATCTGGATCCTGCAACCCAGTATTGTCCAGACCATCTCATGTTGCTCCTTGTCCTTGTTTCTACTACCCTTTGGAATTTCCATAGCTCTTGTCCTGGTCCAGTGTAAACAAAATTCGTTGGTAGCAAACTGCCAGATAAGCCAGAAAACCATTAGATTAACTTGTTTGAAAACATGGCATATTGAATGTGAGAAGCTGATGTTATCTCGACAAGTATTGTTATTAGGGTGTTTGAGAAAAGTATTGGGCCTGGTCACTTCTGATTTTTATTGCTATGCGCGCTGCGGCTGCTTGCATCCAGCAGCAGCTGTTTTTAGCCACGAGCTAAAAAGAATTTAGGTAAAGGAAGACGGTGTACAGGAGCTGCTGGAAGTGAGTCTGGAAACTAGCTAACCGAATGGCTGTACGTTCTTGTACAGCACCAAAAAGTAGAAGCGAACAGGCCCATTGTTCTTGGACTTGGGCACATGGCATGGGTACGTGCTCGCTCATGAATTATGCTTGCAGCTTGTCTGACACTTCTGTATGAAGTGTGAGTGGGTGGAAATGTGCTTGAGCAGATCATTTATACTGCTGCATAAATCTGTGTTTATTAAATGATAGAATATCTAGAATATGTGAGCTTACTTCCTAAAATATTGATCCTAATTGAAGGGACACATGTAAATGAGCGGAATACTAGAATATACGAGCTTACTTCTGAAATGTTGATCGTAATTGAGGGGCAAGTGTCAATGTTCTGTGCAGGCATATACAAAGTTATTTGGAGGTATAGCATCTCAATGGGACAAAAATATCCACAGCAGATGGATACGGTTCACTAAAGGTTTTGTGCAACTGCAAATCTAATTAAAGTCAAAACTGTACAAGGCTTCAGTAACATGCAAATCTTTGCTCGATCAGGGCCAAATAAGCAAGAAACTAGCCATTTTATGTAGAATAGTATTGTTGCCACTATTTATTGTGCAGGCCTGGAATCAAGCATCCTAGATGGTAATAGAACAGCATCAGACTGAAGATGCATGTTATATTAGTTTTCATGCATTATGCAGAAATCTTGACATCTGCGCACGAGCTTGGCTCATGTAGAATTCCAACCTCACCAAGAACATAAGTAGCCAAGGGGGCACAAATATATATTTTGGTCCTTGATGTACAAAAAGCACCTAAAGACTCCCTGGGAAGGGATGTTTGTGAACTCCTTTTGTCATTGCAAACATGTCATCATTCTTACATATACTGCTTAAATGTATAAATTATTCTATGATCCTTCTGATACTACAGCGCTTTTGAAACAGCTCAGGATTTAAGACGTGAACTTCTTTATTATCCTAAAAAAAATATGGGAGTACACCATATTTGACAAATGATTCTATGTACAACAAGTTAAATGCATTAAGGATGATGCAGAGCGTCTGTTAGTAAATGATAAAGAGATCAAAGATAGATGGAGGGAGTATTTTGCTAAACTCTTGAACGAAGATAGTGGGAGCTCATCCATTGAGTTGGATATCTCTTTCGATGACCTAAATAGCCACTTTGTGAGAAGGATTCAGGAATCCGAGTTAAAGGAGGCCTTGAAAAAGATGAAAGGAGGTAAGGCGTTGGGTCCGGATGGGATTCTCATTGAAGCGTGGAGATGTCTTGAGGATGTAGCAATAGTTTGGTTCACCAAGTTGTTCAATCTCATCTTCCGATCAAACAAGATGCTTGACAAGTGGAGGCGGAGTACTTTAGTACCAATCTTTAAGAATAAGAGAGATGTGCAAAGTTGTACTAACTATCGAGGGATCAAGTTAATGAGCCACACAATGAAGCTATGGGAGAGGATTATTGAGCACCGTCTGTGGGAATCAACGAGAGTCACCCAAAACCAATTTGGTTTCATGCCCGAGAGATCCACTATGGAGGCAATTTCTTTAATAAGGCAACTGATGGAGAGATACAAAGAAAAGAAGAAAGATCTGCATATGGTCTTCATTGACCTAAAGAAGGTTTACGATAAAGTGCCTAGGAACGTTATATGGTAGGCATTAGAAAGACACAAAGTCTCAACAAAGTACATTAACCTCATTAAAGATATGTACAAGGATGTGGTGACAAGTGTCCGAACAAGTGATGGAGACACCGATGAGTTTCTAATTAATATAGGACTGCACCCGAAGTCGGCTCTGAGTCCTTATCTTTTTACTTTGGTGATGGATGAGATCACACGAGACTTACATGGAGATATTCCTTAGTGTATGCTCTTTGCGGATGATGGGGTGCTGGTGGATGAGAGCAGGATAGGGGTGAACCAGAAATTAGAATTATAGAGACGTGCTTTGAAGTCAAAGGGTTTTAGACTTAGTAGGTCTAAAACAGAATATATGAAGTGTGATTTCAGTGCTACCACAGTCGAGGAGGGAGATGTTAGACTTGATGGCCAGGTGGTACTCAAGAAGGACACTTTTCGTTATTTGAGTTCAATGTTGCAAAAAGATAGGGATATTGATGAGGATGCAAGTCATAGAATTAAAACCGGATGGTTGAAGTGGCGTCAAGCTTTTGGAGTCCTATGTGATAGTAGGGTGCTTAAAAAACTGAAGGGTAAATTCTATAGGACTGTAATTTGTCCTGTCATGCTTTATGGAGCAGAGTGTTGGCTTACGAAAAGGCAACATGTCCAACAGCTACACGTAAACAGCTACACGTAACCGAAATGCGTATGTTGAGATGGATGTGTGGCCACACGAGGAGAGATCGTTTTCGGAACGATGACATACGAGAGAGATTAGGAGTGGCACCAGATGAGGAGAAACTTGTGCAGCATCGTTTGAAGTGATACGGACATATTCAACGAAGATCACAGGAGGCACCGGTTCGTAGCGGGATGGTAAGTCAGCCAATCGGTGTGAAGAGAGGTGGAGGTAGACCAAACATGAGAAAGTCTGTGAAGAGAGATCTGAAAGATTGGAATATCGCCAAAGAGTTAGTTTTGGATAAGAGTTCGTGGAGGCTAACAATTCGCGTGCCTGAACTTTGATTGTCGGTTGTTGCTCCTTTTTAGTCGTCTTTCGGGTTTCATCTCTAACCTACCCTAACTTGCTTGGAACTAAAGTCTTTGTTGTTGTATTCTATGTACAACAACATTTGAATGTTCTATGGATCTTGAACCTTCATTTTCTTGAATATATTACTTTCACATCATTGCTATCATAATATAGAGGTGTCATAGTAAAAGCATGTTTCAATAACGTTAGTTTGTCTACTCAGATCTGAAATTTTTCTCAAGGACAGGGGCAGAGCTAAGTGGGTGGCTGGGTGGGCCGTGGCCCACCCTGCAATCCAAGATTTGGGCCATTTTCAGCACTGTTTCGACACTGTAGCAATGCAACAGTACTATCCCGTTGGGTTTCCCTTTACGGCCCACCCTAGATATGAACTGTAGCTCCACCAATGCTCAAGGAGCATATTCTTTTGCCTCGTGGCAATGTGGTTCTGACAGTTTCACCAGTGTCATTTCTTCAAACCATGAAACATTTGCGCTAAAGGTGTGTAGGGTGTGGAACATGAATAATCCAATTATAACGGAATAGTGATATTGAAGGATTCATCATATTCCTTAGCCTTATTTGGCAGTAGCAAATCAGCAATCCGTTGTATTCTAGTACTGCTTGTTTTTATCTGATCAAAAGTGGTCCAGGCTACACCTCATGTCCACCACATTGTCTTCGGAAGGGGCTAATAATGGAAAACTGGTCTCATATCGGTATCAGTCTGTCTCGATAGCTATACTATGATCAGGTTCATGATCGACCCACTAAAACAACCTTTCAATTGATTTCAGTTCCTGCTCTGTTCTGTATTAGTTTATACAACTATTTCTCTTGCACTAGCAATGGTAGGAGATGCTCCTGTTTTTATATATCTTTGTATTTATATTTGATATTTCTTGTTTCTACATTTGATATTTTAAAAATACTTTTTTTTATTTTTTTGTTTGCATTATTGTATTTCTTTTGTGTTTTACTGACATTTGGTTGTGTACCCTATATTTTCGGTTTACAGTTGTTAAGCCGGAGAGCGTACATGCTGGAGCTACACTAGAGGTTCCTTCTGAGGAGACTCTGTCGAAATTGAAATAGGGGAAGGGGAAGCAGTTGCTGTACAAGCATCTAAGATACTCAACCGTCAGGCTAGTAATAATATCAGTTTAAATGGTTTGCTTGTACTATTGTTTACTGGTCAGCTAAGTAATCTCACTTTGTCTATCCTTTTTGTTTGAAATTTATCAAAATGAGCTATGCTGCATATCGTTAACACGAGGCATCTGTACCGCGAAACTACAACTCTTTTTGATGATTTGCTTAGCGGTTTTGAAGATTTTACTGGTCTGTAATACTTCTGCTGCCTGATTTTTTTTTTCAACCATGAAACGGTGGCAAGGAGACATGGGAATCCCTTAGGACAATACTCCAATTTGTAGAGCTTGCCCAGTTCAACCGAAGGACTGTGGCATAGTAGAGCTTGCCCACTTGGAAAAGCTGAAAGTTAGAAGCTGAAACAAATAGCGTTTTGAAAAGTTTGCTTTTAAAAAGTTGAAAAGCAAGGTTCTGATAAAATGAATTAAAAGCTGAAAATCACTTTTTAAGTTGTTTTTTTTAGCTTTTGGTGGGCTGAAAAGTTAAAAAATATATTGCAAAAGTCAACATTCAAATTTCATCATTAGCCATCAGCTAGTTTTTTTAAAAGCACAAAAGCAAAAGCTCAAACAAACAAGTTCTAAGAATTGAACTATCATGTCCCATGGTAAACTGCCGGTTTGATGGTGTATTTGGCTTTGGTGGATTAGGGTTCCTTTGGTTCAACTTTTGAATCTGCTTTTGCTTCCATAGAAGTTAAAAGACAACCAAAGGAGATCTTTGGGTCCAACTTGCTTTAGGAAAAGTAGCTTTCACGCAGACCAATTTCCACAGCCGGTCCTGAGGTGCTTCCACAAGCTTTCACGGTGGAAACTTTGAAGAAATACCTGCAATGCCATCCATTGTGGGTTTCTGGTTCGAATCCTAGCCGAACCATTCTTTTCCTTTCTTTCTCCCGCCTCCTCCTCTCACCACGCGACGCCCCGTGAGTACGAGCTCCCAGAGCTAGGGTTGGCCAGGGCACGATGGCGTACCTGGACCTGGAGACCGAACCCGTACTCCATGATCTCGCTGCAGTCCATCGTCCGTGTGTTGCGCTCGTTGTGCCGTCGCGCCCAGGGAACACGAACCTTTGGCCGCGGGTTACCAAGTCTTCTGACTCTCCAGACTTCACTGCAGCAGCCACAGCTCTCCTAAAATCCATGCGTCACGGGCTCGCCTAGGCTTTATGGCACAGTACGCATCTACAGCCCCTGAATGCTGGAACTCTTGGCCTTTTCCATCCATCCACATTCCAGTGGCTACAACCACAAATACCAAGTCACCACAGTCCAGTAATCAGTACAGGGTAAAGATCGAAGCCGCAACACCTGAAGGGCTTGTCTTTCGGCTGCGTTTTACTCCTACAAGACTGCTGCCTGGAGCGACATCGATTTGCTGACAGTCAGGCCCAGCACTTGTGACAGTGCAGAGTAGTCCATTGATCGTTACGGAGTGTGTAGTACACACGGATACCATACAGGCTCTAACACTGCTGCTGCACTGCTGCGTCTACATGCCTGCGACTATCCCAGTATTCGATCATTCCTGACTCTGCCGTATTGTACTGCCGCAGCACAGTTCCAGATACCTACGGTACAGACTGCAGTATTTGTACTACTCTTATGGTCACCACAGCCGCAAAATTTCAGCTGCAAGTAGCAGCCCCTGCCATGCGCTGTGCCAAGGCAGAACGCCTGAATGTAGCACCTATTGTTAGTGCAATATGCGGTTCATACGGGTAGAAGCAAGGTTGAAGAAACAGGGTCTTTTCGAGCAGTTTAGGAGTACTGAATTTTTCGCTCGTATCTTTATTTTTTCCGCATTCTCTGTACCGTGCTTCTGTGCTAGGGAATCAATCTTGTGACCCTTGGAATGTTGCGGCGCCTAAACGAATCGAGTCCTTTTTTTGGATCTATTTGCTGTTGGGACCGGCTCGTGACGCAGGCAGCGCCAAATTTGTAGGATCAAGGTGGTGGCTACCGCACGCTCTAGCTAAGCCCTCATCTTCTACCCACCTCTTCGTTTTCTTCATCTGCATATCCAGGTTGCCCAGTTCTTGTTTACTGTGTCTTGATGCTAACTAGCTTTGTTAGTTAAATGTATGAGGCCATGCATCTTTGTTTCTATATTTATGCAAATGATCAGTTAGGCATCAGAGCAACGACAGTTGCATAATCGGGCATTTCATGATAGTGGAGGCGATCAAGATACTAAATAATTTGCTTCATAAAAGAGCTGGTGTATGCGATCAAATTCAGTGAAAAGAAGACATGTTTCTGCCATCACTTGTAGAATGTAGCATAACGCTTGCCAGTCGTTCATCACACAATAAAAGGACAATATGGAATGCCCCAAAGTGGGTGGCCTTTGAAGATCTTCACGATTAAGGCAAATAATAGGTGGTGTGCATCCCCATCACCACCTAACATCCGGGTTGTTATGTAGTTCGTGCTTAAGCAAACAGACAATCCCTCTCTGTGCTTTGGACTCTGCAGAATGCACAGAGCATTGCATGAGACACAAGAACAATAATTCAATGGATGAGCCACTACCCTTCACAACCTTCGCTTGCATCCATCCAAGATTGGGGCCCTGGATGGCCAGGTTGTTGTGAGGCACCTTTTCACTCCCTGCCTTGTGGACAACCAACAAGAAGACACTACAGCAAAGTGAATGTGTAAAACCATTCTGTGGATGGGCCCTTGAATTAGTTGTTTACTCACATTGGTCCTTAACAACTGAGGCCATATCGTACTATATATAGAAGCTTATTGTGATGTGACCCTTTGAAATCTTCTTTTTACCAATCAAATATTTGAATTCATTTGACTAGAATATTTGTTCACGGTCAAACATGAAGAAGATGAAAAATACAAGTACAATATGAAAGATGTCCCGCCGGTTCCTTTCAAAAAAATAAAAAAATAAAAAGAAAGATGTCCCAATACTAGAATTTCTTGAGCCATAATGGGGGATATCTAAAGCACCACAAACAAGTCGCAACTTTAATTGCAGATCTAATTTTGTAATTTAAATCCGTACGGCACTGCTCAAATAATACAACGACTTCCACTACATCAGTTAAACGATCAATAAACAGCCATTTGTCAGGAATTTACTTGGAATCGCAAACTGGTAAACAATAGGGTTTCACGGGCCTATTTCAGTACAATTTCAACGACTGGGATTGTCTCCTTCTGCCGTCCCTTTCTTTGTGAGCTGTTAGCATCGCGATCCAAAATACGGAGACACAGGTCATGCATGTGCACTATGCATGGATGAACAGTGCATAAGAAACTGAACTGGTAGTCTGGTTCCAACCAGAAAATATTCTGCACACAAAAGGTTGGTGGCCAATTTCTTTTAAAAAACAAATTGTAATTTATTATGAAGCGTTTTGTACAATATGTATGGCAAAATAGGTACAATAACGTTTCATCTGTTGACTTCAACTTGGACAGTAACGTGCAGTTTTGGACTAAATGTTGGACCTTTTAATCGAGACAGGAGTCAGTTTGTGTGAGAGGACAAGATCCAAGCCATGCCAAGAACCACAACTTGGCAGTAGATCAAACATGTAGTGATCATCATTATCACCAGCCTAACTGAAATATTGCACCACCTTTAAAAAAATGTTTCTGATAGCCTATTTGGATAAGAAGTAATAGAGTTTGAATCCTCAAAATCTAAACCGAATGCCATAAGTTTCAGCATCTAAATTCTATGGCAACATGAGAAGTTGAGCTCTCAGAGCTTGATGCTGACGATCAAGGCACGGGTAAATCAGAGGGAGTATTAGTACACGTGCTGCTACAACAAGTAAACAATACGATGTTTTTTCAGGGGAAGTAAAAAAACATGAAGTTTATTCATGCCATCCTTTTGTTCTCTTACAAAAACATTGCTAGTTATTAAAACTGTCATTTGTCAGAGCCGCCGGAGGATCTCAGCCAGTTAAAAAAAATGCGATTTCACGGCCGGCCTATTTTCAGCGCCATTTTAACCGAAAAGATTGTCCCCTTCTGCCATCCCTTTCCCGGTGAGCTGTTGCAGTACACGTATGCTGCAATGACGACACAGATCATGCGTGTGTACGATGCATGCTGCATGAACCGTAGATTATTCAGAAATGCATCCGATCGATCCTGAGTTCCTGACAGCATAACGTGGTGGTCAATCTTTTCTGCAGTTTATATGCTCGCTTGGTAAAGGAGAGGTAAACTGTCTCATCTGTCGACCTCGAGTTGGATATAAATCAATCTGCAGTTTTGGACTAATGTTTGGACCTTATAATCCGGACAGGATTCAGTTAGTAATGTAGAAAGGCACAAGATCCGAGCTGCCACAAGTGGTGAAGAACCTTATCTTGACAGCAGATCAAACTCATATGGGTTCAGTTAGTAATGTAGAAAGGCACAAAATCTCTTGTTAGTTTCCTTCCTTCGTTCATCAGCAATATGGCTGAACGCTTGTAAACTTCGTTAACACCAAATGCGGAACGCAGAGGCAAGAAGTTTCTTCCATTATCTAAAAAATGCCGGACAAAATCTCTGTTACTCTATTTGGGAACTTTCAGGACAAACTCCAACTGCGCAAGTAGGCTGTAGGCATTGGTAAGAGATGTCCCTGTCTGAGAGAGAATCCGCCGGCGTGTACGCTGTAATTTGTGTTTCACTGAGCCATCAGGCATTGAAGTTTCAGGTGGCTGAGGGAATGAAGACTATACTTTTGGATTTCATCAGACGGCTTGCCATGTTTTTTTATCTGTACTTTGATGGTCAGTCGATTGGCATAAGGTGCCTGACATGGACATGTGAAGAACAACTATAACAGTAAATAATTAGGCGCTTCAGGTTCAGTGTAAAGTCACAAAATTCATTACTTCAGTTCACACTCACACTGAGGAGAAGATTTAATCTCTCTCTCTCTCTCTCTCTCTCTCTCTCATATACACTTTGCTCCATGACTCCATGAACTCGGGGGGACCAATAACTAGTTGCTTCCCATAGAAACACGAGATTGCTCGAGAGCCGATTCCACAATTACAGAAGCACACAGTGGCCAAACACTCGAACAGCTTGCTAAGCATAAGCGCTGTTGCGTTGCCATCGCAATGCCGACGGCTTCAATGGCGGTGCCGCCACGCACCTCCATCCTCTCGCTCATCTCCTTCCTCCACGACCACCTGCACGCGCTCCTAGCCGACCCGGACGCGCTCCTCGCCGCGCGCCAGAGATGCCTCGCGATGCTCGGGCCTCCCCCCCACCACGGCCGCACTCAGTCCTCCGACCAGAGCGACGACGAAGACGTCCTCGCCGCGTTCCACGGCGCCATCGACGCGTTCCACCCTGCCTCCGGTGCGTTCGACGGGGCCTGCTGCCTCGCCGGCGTGGAGGAGGCGCTGCAGGCCCCAGCGCTGCTTCCGGAGCACGGCGAGACGGCCTCGGGTCTGGACAACCGCCGCGTCGCGGCGTGCGCCTACTTCTACCTCGCGCTCGTGCGGTGCGCTCAGGGGGACGCGTGGCAGTGCGCCATGCACTTCCTGCAGGCCGTCGCCGTGTCCCCCGCCGTGGTGGCAGGCGAGGACGAGGCCGCTGGCGGTCTCGCGCCGCGCACGCTCTGGGAGGGGCTGTTCGACGAGGGCGTCCTCGCCAGGGCCGGCGGCGCCGGCGAGGAGGATGCGGTGCGTCGCGCGGCCAGACGGTACAAGGACTGGCTAATGTACTACAAGGTGGTGGCCGCCATACCGGGCCCCGTTGCCGGCGCGGGAAGCGACGGGTGAGTCATCGTTGAAAAGAAGAGAGGGAACTTTACCGCGGCAGTTATAACGGTTTCCACTACGTATACGGTCCGCCTACTGTACTGTATACACGTACATCATACGTATACTAGGACGTACAATCATATGCGTATGCGGTATACGCGCTGGTGAGGAGGCTGAAAAGCACAAAAGTGAAACTTTCCATGATAGGACTGTGATGCGGTGAAGTAAGGAACTTTTTCCCCCTTTTTCATGCAAAAGATTTCTGGTATGGGGTGTGCATCCCTTTTGGTCCACTGTTTCTTCAACTTTCCTTTTTTTTCTTCCCCCATGATATTTTTCCGTTGTAAAAAGTCCGTGCTAACATTTTAAGGCGGAATCTACAAATTAATTTAATTCTTCTTTCGCCTCTAAAAACATTTTAGAGATTTAAATTTTATTATGGTTGATGTTTAGTAACAATGACAAAATGATGGCATAAGCATAGGCATACAGCAGTTTTTTTTTTTGGGTCGCTAGTTATGTGCATGATTCTACACTAATTCCTCACCAAGACTAGAGAAGAACACCTTTTTCTTGAGCAATTCTGAGAACAGGACAGTACCTTGTGACTTTCTGAAGAAACCACGCTGATTTGAGCAAAACACCGTATTGAAGCTAAGCACAGTGCAAATCACTGGCAGAAATCTGCACTTTCCAGGTCGACTCTTAAACATTCTTTTCTTTTCCAAAAGGGATGTTAAAGGAACCATTCTTCTAAAAATGCCATCTTTACATTCCTGACTAATCCTTGAAGAAATGCTAGGGGGCAAAGATTCTCCACTCACAGTTTGAGACAAGCATGTACACTAAACCATCCTGTCCCACTGCTGCATGCCTGTAAAATGATAAGCACTATCTTCTAGAGGGATCATCTACTGCTACGTTGTCTATATATAGTTCAAAATCCGATAGGTGAAATGATGGTGTCAGTGTAGTTGCTACATTGTCTATATACTCTGTCTGAAGTAGCTCCTACTAGTTGCTACTGCTACCAATAGGTATAGAAAACAAATAAACTGCTGTCTCTCCATCTGAAGATACAAGTATTTCCATGAACAGGTGTCTCCATTTAGGAAGATCAGGAAGCTCCATTGTTCCGAGATGGCTGAATTTTTCAGAGGCAAGTTCCATATCTTGTAAGCATCTTCATATGATGTAATTGCATTTGAGCACTGAAATTGAATTTTATGTTTGTGCAGGATAGGACAACCCGATCGGTTGATCATGGAGGAGTGAGCGGAACCTCGGGTGGTCCAAATGGCTTTGCTGAGCTGAAGGACTTTCTCAACACTGCGGATCAAGACTCAGAAGAAGATACCAAATGGAGCTGTGACAACAGGTGCCTCCACGAGATACTGGAGGAATCACAGACAGATTCACCAGTTTCCTTTTACTCACATCTTGATTCAATCGAAGAAAGCGATAGTGAGGTAAGATAATTCCTGTCCAGAAAGTTGTAGCAAATCAAACTGTTTCCAGATGGACATTCCAAAACAAGAACTTCTGATTCTGGAATTTCATAGTGGAACAGTAATAAGATACTTTTACATCAGCCAACCGTACGAATTGTTTAGACCAAATACTTATTACCTGAAAGAGGTACATACCTAAGGAGACCATATTATACTCTGAAATGAGTAAAATTGGCATTTTGTTCACAAATTGTATTGAGACCCTTGGCTGAATCATGTGAGGAGAGACTTGCAAAACTGAAATGTGGGGCGAGATGCATCTTAATTGCACCGTTTGCAACCCTGGAGCAGCCAGTATTTTTAATGTCACTCAACCTTTCTTAAACAGGCAGCTCCACATGACAAAGAGAGGTCAGCAAAGATCATGCCAATTGATGGAGATTTCTTGTCACCTAAATTCTATGAAAGGTACTTGGTTTTATACTTCGTACATACTGCTTCCCAGGTTGCCTGTTCACTTTTTTACCTTGATATCACCTTTGTACAGATCAAAGAAGAAGAATCTGACATGGTGCACATCTCCTGAAAATGCAATGATATACGTACCAGGATCTCCGCTGTACCAGGTCGATGACAACGACATGAAATCTAAGTACTTGCAGTCAAATAGATCACATGGCTCACTGAACAATCTGTCAAATTCGGTCCTAGAATTAAAGACAGCAGATTCATGTTCCACATCCAATTACTCAGGCAAGGACGACATGTTCCTACAATTCTCGCCGAGGACTGATCTAAGATGCTTCAGAAACTTCTCAACCAAATTCATCAAAAAGAGTGCTCTATCCGATCTCGTGTCTAGAGGAAGCATGAGCAGGAAATTCAAGACTTCCTCAACCGGTGAGGACTGGAGCGAGGTAAGCTCACGATGGGGAAAGGACAGTCAGGTGGATTTTCTTGAAAGGTTTGAGAAAGCAGTATCCAAACTGTTGGTTTCGGAAGGATTAGAAAGCTGCCTAGATGCTGACTCTGAGGTCACAACTATATGGCAGTTACTGGACAACACTTCTGAGGTGAAGCAAAAATCATCAGTATCAGTACGGCAAGACATCCTTGACCAATTGCTTGACAGCATTTCCACATCCAAGAAGGATAAAGTGATCAGGGCATCAGTTTATGTACTTCTGCTTATGATATCTGAAGATAGAAATGTGATGAGAGGCATCAAGAGGAAGAACTTCCACTTATCAAATTTAGCCACTGCTTTGAAAAGAGATGTGCACGAAGCAGCCATTCTGATATATTTGCTAGATCCTACCCCTTTAGAGATAAAAAATATGGATTTGTTGCCTGCCCTACTACATGTTGCCTGCAACTCAGACACTCAGAAATGGCCTGCTTTGCTTCCACTGACACCGACATCAGCATCGATAGCTCTCATTGAGATCTTAGTGACGGCATTCGACTATGTGACAAATAATGTCCACTTGGCTTCCCTCAGCTCTCCTCCTATACTGTCTAAGCTTGTTGATGTTGCAAAGAATAACAACTTGGAAGAATGTGTTGCCCTGGCAGCTATCCTTGTCAGGTGTGTTCGACTCAATGGTAACTGCAAGAAGTTCCTGTCACAGGCTACTCCAGTGGACCCATTCCTTCACCTCCTCAAACGAAAGGAGAATCGTGCCAAGTGTGCTGCACTTGAATACTTCCATGAAATTCTTCAGATTCCCCGGTATGATAAAGACCCTGAAAAGTTTCAGTTCATAAAATAGTTGCCTTAGTGGCTTATTTATTGGATGGGATCGTGCTACCTTTCAGGTCTTCAGCGAACTGGCTGCTGGAAGAAATACAACAGCAAGGAGGCATTGCTATCATGCACACACTGATGGCCAGCCTCCATCAAACTGAACCTCAACACCGGATTTTAGCAGCTAACCTTCTACTGCAGCTGGATATAATGGTACATACTGACCCATGCTACCCTTAGAATCAATGACATCAACAGTGATTTCCCAGAATATTTCTAACTTTCTGGTCTGTGACTCTGTGTATTTAAGTTTATCAATCCTGCCCCCAAAAAATGAGCTCAAATAATAACCAAGTACTGCTGATTAGTACTTGTATTTCTCTGAATCTATAAATCACAACTTGTATATAGCCTCAAATTATCTGAAACAGCATGTTTCATTTCCATATTTGAAGGAAAAATCAGATGGTAGGAGCGTGTTCAAAGATGAAGCAATGGAAATCCTATTGGATTCTCTATCATCTCAAGAAAACAATAGATTGCAAGCATTAGCAGCATCATTTCTTTCCAATCTTGGAGGAACTTATTCTTGGTCAGGAGAATCATATACTGCTGCATGGCTAGCAAAGAAAGCAGGGCTCACATCAACATCTTATAGAAATACAATAAGGAACATCGACTGGCTTGATTCTTGCCTGCAGGTTAGTTACAAAACATTCTCAGTTGGCAAATAAAACATCAACTGGTACCAAACTATAAATTATGGTGCAGGATACAGAAATAGGTTCATGGAGCAGTAAATCCGCACAAGCAATCATCCAAATAGGAGGACAGGTTATCAGTGCTTTAGCCAAAGGAATGCAAAGCAAGGTGAAGGGAACCATGCATGATTGCCTTGTATGCGCAGCATGGCTTGGAACTGAACTTGCTGCCCTTGGTGAAGATGATATTAGATATTCTGCTTGTGAAATCTTGTTACGCGACATAGTCCATCACTTGCATCCTGGATACGAACTTGAAGAAAGGGTTCTAGCATGCATGTGTCTCTATAACTACACATCAGGAAAAGGTAAGTACCATTTCATTATTGCCCAGTTATAGTTGAATTTTTTTCATGAACTAAAATTCATGTGACATAGCATATCCAAAATATTACCTGAAGCTATTTCTGTAACCATTCATGCCAAAGATTAAACGGAATAATCAGGCATCATATTTACATGAAGGATGAAGCTATTTATTTCAAAATGCAGGAAAGCAAAAGTTAATGTGCTTGACAGAAAGTTCTCGAGAGTCTCTTAGAAGGCTTTCATCCTACACATGGATGGCCAAGGAATTACTTCAAGTTACAGATTATTTTCTTCCCAGCAATCCAGTAAGTATTGTTGAAAATTAGGCCCTTTGATCTCTTTTCACCTTCATTCAGAGGGGAACGGATGAGACCATCATCGTCCCAAACTTCCAGCGGAGAAAGAAATGTCATCCTAAATAGCAAATAACAACAAATGCAGACCTTAAGTAGATCTGCTTGTAGTACGATCTAAAATTACATCCACGCTACATGTTCATTATTATGATCTTGTCAGAAATAATTTATGATCTTTACGCTGGAAATTTTCATCACATATACGTTATGCAGAAAATTTTAACAGCAATTCTAGCTTTCTATTTGTGAGATATGTTTCTTAAACACAAGATTTAACTATCCCATATTGTCAGTGCAGCATGTATCTTGTGTTCATACACAAATCCTGGAAATAGGTCAACATGGCAATGGTGCAGTAACTGCTATAGCATTCTTCAGAGGGCAGCTTTTTGCTGGTTATTCTAATGGCATCATCAGGGTAATGATATATACCATAATTTTCCTGAGCATGAAAACCCTACAAAAGTAGCTAACAATCTGTTGTCACAAAGATTAACTCTACAGTTACTCTCTACTGATATACACCAAAGTTCATCACTACAATCATGTGCTGCAGTAGTTTTCATACCTAAGATTCTTATTAAGGTGTTCTGTACAGGCATGGGACATAAAGGGTCAAAGGGCCATAATCATCAGAGAGGTAAAAGAGCATAAGAAGGCAGTGACTTGTTTTGCACCATCGGAAAATGGGGAAAACCTCTTCAGTGGATCAGCTGACAAATCTATTCGGGTAACAAATGCAACCACTTTTTTGAACCCGCAATCAAAAAGCAATGGGAATATTTCAAATAATATACTCATTTGTGTTACATTATATTCTTTACAATGTGTAAATATTACTTAGCATAGGGGTTTTCCTGTATATTGAATCCTCACGCCCAGTGCATTGAGTCCCTTTGGCCCATCTCAATAGATTGAGCTGCATATTTCTAATAATATGCAGGTATGGAAAATGGCACAGCGCAAGCTTGAGTGTGTTGAGATGATCCAAATAAGAGAGCCTGTGCAGAAGTTTCATATTTGCACTGATAAAATTATTGTACTAACACAGAACAGTGTTATCAAGGTACTTATTTGCTTCTGCACTCTTGGCGATTGTATTAACAAATTGAGAGTATAACAATAGTGGTGTTATATTTTTAATAATTTCATTTCCACAGTTCTCTTGTGCATCAAGAAGCATCCAAACATTTTATAGGAGCAAGCATGCCAAATCTCTAGCTGTATGTCAGGGGAAAGCTTACCTTGGTTGCTCAGACTTGAGTATACAGGTTTGTTTTGTGGCTACAAATGCACATAATAACATCTCAGAGAATTATGTGTAATAACAAAAAACATGTCAACAGGAGCTAGATGTGTCATTTGAATCCAAGATTGAGGTAAGGGCACCTAAAAGAAGCTGGAGAATTAGAAAACAATCCATTAGCTCCATTGTCCTCTATAAAGATTGGATGTACTGTGCTGGAACTCAAGTTGAAGGATCCGCCTTAAAGGTACTAATCAAAGTTAAACCTCCCTCTCAAAGCTAAGAGATGAAAAGAAAATGTGATATATTGTACTTTTTCTTAAAAAAAACAGGATTGGAAGAAACGATGCAAACCTAATATGACAATACCGATACCAAAGGGAACAAATGTAGAGGCAATGGCAGTGGTCGAAGATTTCATCTACTTGAATTGCAGCAAAAACCCCAGTATCATTCAGGTGATGTGGATTTCTCTCTTTTCCATTAGGTGACTTCCATAATTGGTTATACCCTCGGATATGTGCCCTCTAATGTGTTTGCTCAATGATAAACTCTTACAGCATCCTTTACAAAAATAATAGTTAAACGGCATAGCTGTGATATCTAACCAAAGTGATTCTGCTTCTGAATTTTCTAATAGATATGGCTGAGGGAGAAGCAGCAGAAAGTAGGAAGGTTATCCGCAGGAAGCAAGATAACGAGCATGTTCACTGCAAACGACATGATTTTCTGTGGGACAGAAACAGGTTTAATCAAGGTTAGTATCACACAATCAATTTTGATAAGTGGCATTTACGAATCTTTGGGGCAACATGGTAACAAAATTCTTGCACAGGCTTGGATTCCTTTGTGAAGATCGCCGAAAGAAAGAAAAGATAACAAGGCTTAATTTTGTAAATGTGAAGTCCAAATAGCTAAATAGTACAGGAAACATAAAAAAAGAGAAACATACAATTGTACAACCCCTTGGGAGGACACAGCCATGCAGGTGGTGGTGGTATATTCGTGCTTAAGCTCCATGAAAAAGAAGTTGTTCAAAGTAGTGCCAAATAACTTCATAATGTAAATATTAGATAGTGAGAGTGTTTCATATTTCTTTTTTATTTTTTCTTTTGGATTGGAAGGGATGGATAGTGTGCATGTTAACAAGCAGTCGCGCATAATTTCCTAGAAGTTCATTTTATATTAGGTATGCCTTCTAAACATTAGCACGGTGTCCAAACTATTACTTTGATTGCTAATTTCAGTTGTAACAATAAGATTATGATAGCTAATTTCAGTTGTAACAATAAGATTATAAAACTTAGTATTTGACAGCCCTTTAACATAAAAAAATCTACACGTATAAACTTTGCATTCACGACCCAAAATATTGCAATAGACTGATAGTCAAAGCTCTGAAAGCTAAGTTGGCGCAAAATTGTACTACTACTCGAGAGAGCCCCGTATACAGTCCCTCAAAGCAGACCTGTCGTAGAATTGCAAGGCACATTGGTGACTGTTCAAGCTTACGAAAAGACAAGGAACTTTGAGCAGCCAGACAGAATAGTGGGGCCAAAAGAATTTGCGAGACATTTTTACACAAAATAATGGCGCCGCGCCGCGTGGAACACGGCGTAACATGAACGACAAACAAACGGAGAAATAAAGTCGCGATAAAATCAAGGTGAGTTAAACCGTGGTACCTCCTCGCCGGGAAGGGTAGAGTTCAGACGCCCATTAGCGGCCACGGAGGCGGCCGCCGCCGCTGGCGCATTTCTACGAGCAGCTCCCGGGCACGACCGCCAGCAACACAGTCCGCCCGTGTCCAAGGCTGCGCGGCGCTCGCTCCCGCCCGGACTCCGTCGATCTGCACCGCGCTCCCCTCGCACGACCTTCGGCCTTTGGGATGGGCCGCGTTGTAGAGTGGGCCATTGGACCTTTTTTTTTCCATGTGGGCGCTCGCCTGATTTTTTTTTCTTTTTAACTTTTCTTTCCTGCACGTTTTTTTTTCTTATTTCTCCCAGGCCAAGTTTTTTCTTTTGCCAGATAACCTTTATTTTTATTTTTTATTTTTTATTTTTTTACAACTCCATCTATTTCATGTACGTATCCATAAAAATATTTATAAATGTATTTTTATTACTAAAATAATTAATTTTGCTACTGAAACAATTACTTTTATTATTGTGAACATTTTACTTTCACCACAGAGATAATTAAATTACAATTAGAATGTTCATTTCATTAATACATATTTAAATGTTGCAAATTTTAAATGTTATTACTATTTTTAATTTCTATTTCCTTTTTATTTCTTATGTATGCATCCGTTGAAAATATTTGTAATAATTTATTTTACTGTTAGAACAATTGATTTTTACCAGTGGAACAATTGATTTTACTACTGGAATAATTATTTTCTACTACTAGAACAATTTGTTTTTACTATTGAAACAATTGATTTTTACTATTGGAACAATTGATTTTTACTATTGGAACAATTGATTTTTTACTACGGAAACAATTAAATCTTATTGTCATTGTTATGACTACATATTATCAGTATTATATCTGTTTATTATCATTTTTTGAGTTATATATCATTGTTATTAGAGCAAAATATTTTTTTATAATTGGATTGGCAGGAGGGATGGGTGTTTTTTTCTACTTGTAACAGTTTTTTCTATATATTCCCATTTATTTTTTCTAACAAAGAAATTATATGATTCTACTATATTATTTTTGGGTTAACTGAAATCGTACCCTTACAATTTTACTGTTTTAGAAATATATCCTCCAACTTTCAGTAATCGGTCTGTTGGTATTATTATTCTACTGAAACTGAAAATATGCTCATAAATACGCATTGCAACTTTGCATCAGACATATTTTCGCATGGTGGTCAAGTGGAGGGGATAAGGGGCACATTGGTCCATATGAAGTTACGTCTGTTGCAGGTGGGTCTGTAGCGTTGCAATGCGTATATATGGGTATATTTCCAATTTTGGTAAAATAATAATGGCACCAGGTCATTTTTTAAAATTTTGAAGGGTATATTTTTTAAAAAATTGTAATAGTCGTGCTACTGAGTAGCAACTACCGAAAAGAGAAATAGGTGTCAAGATGCGAGAGGATAAACTTCTTAAAAGTTGTGTTGCTTGTCTGAGAAGACGTTTTTTTCCCCTCGCATCAACAAATTTTAGAGTGCTAATATACTGTCATGTATCCCCATATTCGACTTCCACAGCAATAAAACATCGACCCATATGTATCAATATAAAAATTATTTAAGTAATACCTGCTGTGACCACCCTTTGCCTTGTCAACGTCAACAGAAAAATATACCAAACATATACGAAAAGCTAAAAGCTATGTGCATGCATCCACAGTGTTGATTCTGCATGACATGACATAATATGACATCATGCACCTCGAATCGGCTATAAAATTGAGCTATCTCCCCTCCATTCTGCGCTTAGCCAAGTTTGAACCACCAGAATGGAGAGCAGAGGTCGTTGTAGGTGTTTGATAATGTTTTTTGATCAAATTTTGCAAGAGCAAAATTTGATATTGCAAAATTATAAAGAATAAACAAAAGACACGCACTTCATGTATTTGGCATGCATGTGTTGTAACGTGTTTAAGTTAATCATACAGAGCACTAATGGCCGGAGTAAAATATTACTCATTGCCGTTGTGATTACAGGTAATTTCTAATTTATTCCCGTGATAATTATCAGCTGATGTCTCATCGATTTCGTTAGAGAGAATTAAAAGGTAAGTGGTCTTGTATCCGCATGCATCGAAATCCAACGAAGCACCCTGCTGCCTTCGTACAGGTGAGAACAGCATGCAAGTACACAACAAATTCAAATGGATCTTGCCGACGGAACCACGTACCTGCGTACACAAATACGTACAAGGCCGGCTAGCCGGTTGTACAAGTTTATAACTTGACCATGAGAAGTTTCAAGCTCGGACGTCGGCAGGAGATAAATATGCTGATAATTTCAAGTGATATTTATTCCTTCATATCCCTGCTGATTTTGTTGGATATATAAAATGATACATGATCACAACATGATAACATGCGTTGGCTGCATGGCATAAACTACTTAGTGATGTCCAAACGGGGTGCGAGGACTCGAGGTGCGAGGACTCGATGTGGGAGCAATGGGCCAAGGGCGGCTAGCAGGCCGGCCGTGATGGAAAAGTGAGGTGGGGAGGCAATTTATATGTGTTAAAATTGTGGGCTGTTAATGGGCTAGTGGGCTTTAGCGTGCCTTACGAGCCGTCGTCCGTGTTGGACCGGCCCGGGGATGAAATTGAACGGGCGTGCTGTGCTTGGGTCGAGCCATTTTTTACGTGCTTTGTACTGACCCAGTAAGCCCGGCCCATTTGGACATCTCTATAAACTACACTGATTGAATCTAGTGCTCCTGCCGCCGCTATAAAGGATGTGTGCATGCAAGCAGCAGAACCAATCCAAACAAACTTCCTATTTCTCTCGTACCGAGCAAATTCGAAAACAAACTCCAAACCAAGCCATGCAAACAAATCTCAACAATCTGCAGCTTCACGTGCATGGTGGATGAGGGAGCATGCAAAACTTGGCCCAACAAATCTCTCCATGCAACAAACTCGCCATGTTTGCCGCTGAAGCCGGGTGGAGATCGTATCACCTGCATGCAACAAACTCAAGATAGTGGTGCTCCTGCATGAGAGAAAAGTGGTGCACGGCACAGACGCATGCAACAAACTTAGGCACGTGTTTGAAACCCGTAAAGATTATTATAATCTAAATTATAGAGTTAGTTTAATAATCTGATTTATAAACATAATCTGATAGACGTGTTTGAAGACCAGATTATAAAAACTACGTATCTAATTTTTTTTTTACTAATGATCTATTTACCCTTTGCTGTTAAGAAACCGTGTTAACTTTTATAATAATCAGAGATTTAATAAGAACATAATTGTCTTTCATTAGATATAATTATTTTTTTAAGGTACAATGAGTTTATTATAATCTAAATTTTTAATTTTTATAATTTAAAAAATGATGTGTTTGAACCATCAACGTTAAATAATCTAGATTATAATAATCTGTGTGGTTCAAACACGGCCTTAACTCGGCGTGAAGAGGTAGCGGCCGCATGCAAAACAAATTCAATTCGAAGATGAGAACGTGCGTACATCCTTGCTGCCTGCATGTTACGTGCAACAAGAATCAGAATGAACTACTGGTGGCCGCCGTGTGAGGATAAGAACGGCCGCAAGCCATAGAAGTCCCGGGTTCCTGCCGCCTTCGACCCGAGGAAGGACACACACGGAGACCACACCGCCAGGCTGCCGCTAGCACACGTGGTGCTGCTTGTTGCCGGGGCATCGCGCGCACACACAGAGAGACAACGCCGTACATTGCTGCTAGTCGCCGGAGCACCGCTACACGAGAATCTTTGCGACGATGATGAACTCCATGAAGCCTAGAGTCGTTCTTCCCGCATCGATGACTCATGGTGAGCAAATTGCGGCTACACAAGGCTCCTGAGCGAGTTGTGAATCGGCAGTCTACCCGTCGGAGTGGTGAATAGAGTAAGGCAGGTGTCTCATATATATGAGCATCGTCAGTTTGCTTGTCGTGGTGGTGAACAGAGCAAAACGGATGTCTCACATGTATGAACATCGGCAGTCTGTCTATTGTGATGATGAACAGAGGAAGACGGTGTCTCATATGTATAAGCACCGACAATCTGTCTGTTGTGATGGTGAAAAGAGAAAAACAGGTGTCTCACATGAGCATCGATAGTCTACGTGTCGTGGTAGTGAACAGAAGAAGACGGGTGTCTTACATGTATGAGCATCGACAGTTTGTCTGTCATGGTAGTGAACAGAGAAAGACGAGTGTCTCACATGTATGAGCAACGACAGTGTGTCTGTTAATTTTGAAAACAGTGGAAGATATGGTGAATCCGCATAATCAGCATGTCCGTATCTGAGGGTTACGGATATGGAAGAATCATGTGTCCGAAGGAACATGCTACATACTAAATGCAAAGAATTCATATGATTTGCACGTTCGTGTCCTAGGGTAAAGGATACGGACGAGCCATGTGTCCAAAGAGCTGGATTACACATTCTCACAACAAGCATCATCCAAGCAACGACACTAAAACGAGCCACCACTCCGTCGATACGTCCCATGCAACAGGATTGGACACATTGTTGGGTACCGATGAGGCAAAGGCAATATATAATGTCTGAGTAGATGAAGACGGCATACACGTGACTAGGCACCGACGAGACGAAAGTCAACTACTTCATCAGCTGATTTCGTTTGCACTCAAAGTACTAAAGGCACTGTTGTGATTGGGTTCATTAGTACATGTATTGTACATAGAGGATGAGAAATACTTTACAGGAAGAAATGGCCATTGTGCGCAGCTTAATCGAAGGTTTTCTACTGACTCGTTCTGTAGATATAATTAACCGGGCGAGTCCTGCATGGCTCAGGAATCAACGGACTACACAATCTCTCGAAGTTAGATATCTCTTTAAGCATCGACACAGAAGACAGAAGAAGACAAATTCATTGTGAATCATGTATTTTTGTGAACCTCATTGATGAATGAAATATATGGTTCCGGCGCTTTTATTTCTTTTTTGTCTTCTTTTTGTTTTCACCTAGGCGAGATGGTTCAATTAGGCATTCACCACTGAGATACAATAGAAGTTCTAGACTAGACTAGTATGAAGAAAATAATCCGAGTTTCCAGTGAAAATATAGAGAGATTTTGAGATGAGAAATCCACTTCGCCTGTATTAAGCAAGAGTGGCCTAAGTGCAACCATGATCTAAAATATGTTGTGCAAATGGGAGTGGGTGGTGAGGGAGCTCATCATCGCTTCTTTCGCTGCACTCAGGGAGCCGTTAGTATCACCTTACATTTTTTACGTGATCATTCTTCACTTTATGTGTATCTATACTTATAGTTTTTATTTTTGTAGTGATACTATGATGAAGAGAACTGTGGATGAACCTATTGTGTTGATCCACTGCCTGTTCCCGCGACTCAAGCGTAGTCAAATACCTGCAAAATCGGATCACATAATTGTATGAGAAGCTAGGTGATCTACAGAGGCGTGTAGGTGACTTCAAAAACATCATAAGCATCGCTGATGACAATAATACCTTCTGTAATAATGTATTTTACAGGTGCCTACACCAAAAGTCTACACCTGCAAATCCATCACCGCCAATAAACTATATGCATAACACCAAATATTCGGTAGGACCCTTCTATTTTTATTAGAGTAAGAAGCAAAAAGAGAGCATCTATCCTACCTGACGTAAAATTATGTTTTCCTAAGGCTTGTTAGGAATACCCTCAGTGTGCATGACACCATAGACACACTATTATTCGTCTATTATGTAATTCTATTTTATGTATTAAGATATGTATGTGCCGAACTATTATAATATTTATATTATTCGTGCCTTATTTAATATCGCATCTTCTCCCTTTTAATTTTGTCAATAATATTACTACTCCTTTATTTTGTAATATCAATATTATCAAGTTTCTAATAACAATATTTCGCAAACACAATAATAAATTATAAGTAAACTACTAGTAGATAATTCAAAACATATTTTGCATGGTCGGAAAATTATTTTTTAAATATTGTCGAATTTTGGTCAATTGAAATTTGTATATACTCGAATATCCAAAATACGAAAGAGGTTCATGTCAATTCGACAACACAAAGTCACATATTGAACGTTAGACTTTGCTGCAGTCGAACGTCCAATATTCGATTCGGAAGAAGTCGAATCGTTGGATATGTGACCCCCCTTTTCGCATATCCAATATTCAGCTTCATCCTTTTCGCATATTCATTATTCGACTTAGTAATATTTTGTTATTTCCTAATGTTGAGTATTAATTCTGTAATTTATAATAAAATAAGTATTATTTAAAAAACTCCCATTTCACCTTGTTGGAACTAGATGTCATGTTTGGAATATTCTTGATGTATTCAGGTCCGTATCGCACGTATCTTCAACACCTATGACCCTCGCATGTGCATTAATGATGGTCGTGTTGTCAGCAACTTTGTTGCTTAGGTAACACGCACACTCCTATTTCTATATTTGTTACAGAAGTCAAATTATATTGCAGTTTATGTCTTGTTTGGTATAGTTCTTAAAAAACAGCTTCTTTTGAAAAATAATTTCTTAAAAAATAGATTCTCTACGAAAAAGTATTTTTCAAACCGTTTGACAAAACGACTTCTATTGTGGTTCTAATGTTTAAATGAAAGGAGAATCATGAAGTGCTTTTGGCTTCTAATACAAATTAGAGAAATATTTCTTGAGAAAAGAATTTAGCAATTCTTGTAAAATTATTTGGTGGACATTTTATAAAATCTAGAGAAAAGTACTTTGAAAATCCATACCAAACGAGCCTTAATCTTATACTACCACTGAAATTGACTACGCATAATTATGGTTACAGGCGCTGAGAAAGGAGCCCTTGACCATTGGCGGTGATGGCAAGCAGACCAGGAGTTTCCAATATGTTTCTGATCTGGTACGTCTATCTCTGCCTGCGCCATCGATTGGAACAGGTCAACACAAACAATATAACTTTTTGATCATCTAAAGAGTCATTAGTGTAGCATAAGAATCAAAATAACCTTTTCATCTTTGTAGCCAACTTTCAATTAAGTATGGTGTGGTGTTTGAAACTTTGAACTGTATGCAATATGTCACGGCATTGCACTTTATTCTGAATTGTGTCTTCGCTCACCAGGTTGAGAGTCTGATGAAGCTGATGGAAGGGGGAGCATGTTGGCCCCTTCAACCTTGGTAACCCTGGCGAGTTCACAATGCTGGAGCTGGCTAAGGTTGTCCAGGACACTATTGACCCGAATGCGAACTTGGAGTTCCGCGAAAACACCCAGGATGACACCCTGACAAGCGCAAGCCTGACATCACCCGTGCCAAGGAGCTCCTTGGATGGGAGCCGAAGATCCCCCTCCTTGAGGGTCTTCCCCTCATGGTCACTGACTTCCGCAAGCGCATCTTCGGGGACCAAGACGGTGTCGTCTCCACCACTGAGGGACAGCAAGGGTAGGAAGGACCATAAACGAGCTTAAGAGTTGGAAATTTTGGTGGTCTGCTTCTAAGTGCTTGGTTATGTTACAGAACATTTTAGAAGTGATCAATTAGTAAATAGATTTATGATTAATACTGTAATTAGTGAAGTATTCAAAACACTTAGAAGAGGTGCCTCTTCCAACAGGCACCTTTCTACTAGTATAAATTGTACCCTTGTTCAATGCAATGAATCAATTCAGTCATTCTACTATCTTTGTCTCTAAACACGTTATCAGCACTGCCTCTACACAGAAGGCCATCGGTAAGACATGGACATGGACACGAACTCACCCTTAGTGGTGTTCATCCTCCCTGTTTGTGGGATCTCCCACTGGCGTTTCTCATTTCGCCAAGTTCATCGTAGCCGCCGTAATATCCGAAATGGTCGCAGGAACGTCTGCCGACCTCATGCAACACCGGCGACGCCCCTCCTCCAGGAGCACGCGGCGGGGCTGTTTTTCCTCTTGTCGCGCGGAACACCGGCGGCAGCGTCGGCCTTCGGCCGTGATGCCCGGGGCGGCAGGTGCCTCTACCAGGCACATGTGCGGCGACCGGCTGACCTTCGGCCTCGACGGCGCGGGCGCCAAGGCGGGCGGGCTCCACGAGAGACGCAGCCTTCCGGTGGCGCGCTGACTGTCCCCAGGATGCGGATGGCGCAGGCGCCAGGAGCGGTGGCGGCCCTCGGCCCTGGCGCGTGCCCCCGCAGGGCGACGGCGCAGGCGAAGACCCTCGGCCCGCCGGCGCGAACCGC
>BCLF01000062.1:504547-531127 GCA_001602275.1 Zoysia japonica | reverse complement strand
AGGAGTTTTCACATCATATATTCCTCATATTTTTCTAACAATTTTTTAAGAGAACTTGCAACATATTCTCCTCAATTTTCCTATTCAGGTTTAGGGGGAGATATTAATTAAATAAGAATATGTATAATTATAAGTTTTTTGTTTCAGGTTTTCTTATAAGAATGCATCAACATAATTGATCAAGGGGGAGTGTTACAGAACATTTTAGAAGTAATCAATTAGTAAATAGATTTATGATTAATACTGTAAAGAAGAGGTGCCTCTTCCAACAGGCACCTTTCCACTAAGTATAAATTGTACCCCTGTTCAATGCAATAAATCAATTCACTCATTCTACTATCTTTGTCTGACAAAGCTATGGCCTCGTAGTTCTTTGGGAATGTGTTACTAATACACTGGTTGCTGCTGGATATAATTCTTTTTCATATATGTTCTTCTTCCATTTCTCAGTTTCAGCTATACAAAATTTGTCAGTTAACTCGATGGAGATAAAGTGATTTAGTTTTTTTGGTTGAGAGAATAACTTTATATGGTATGTTATAAATGACGTGGAACTCAGCAGTTTATGGCCTGCTTACGCAGGGATGCTTCTGCTCAACTTAGAAACTACACTGAAACAAACATCGTTTCTTCAGATGAACAAGATTCTAATGAGCATCTGTTCAGCACAATGTTTGTATAGTAGTCAGAAGATTTTGTCTTGTGTACAGTTTACAGTGAGATATATGAACTGTTCGTCGTAGTTACATTCTACATTGCTGCTGGTGCGGTCGGCCGCCTAGCCCACAGAGGAAGCTGCCGCGCCTTTGAGGCTGTTCCGGCGCTGGCGCCGGACATTCCACGCTGCCGTTTCTGCTTCTGACTCGGCCAAATTTCTTGGGCGGTGATGGGTGGTGCTTCTTGGCCGCCGGCGGAGCCCTTGCCCGTTCTTCGGGCTTCCAGTGACGGGTGCGCTCGTCGAGCCACGCAACGATGTCAGAGAACACCAGCTCCACGTTCTCATCGGGCTCGCCGGCGGTGAGGCCGTGCCACATGCCTGGGTAGAGCTTGATGGTCTTGTCAGTGCTAGCCGCACGCTCGTAGAGGGCGCGGCTGACCTCCGGGTCGGTCACTGTGTCGGCTTCGCCGTGAAGGATGAAGAACGGCATCCTCACCTGTGGAAAACATAATCCAGAAAGTAAAGAAGGATCAACTCTACAGTTGTTACTTCTCTGGACGAGGAAAGCTAGAGCATCTGGAAAACGCATCTTGTTGCATGCATCAGCCTTAAAGATAGTACCTCTGACAGGCTGTCTTCAACATCCATGCTTGTTCTCAGCAGCTCCAACGCGGTCTTGAGACGGGGCTTGTCCTGGTAAATGAGCTTGTTCTTCCTGATCTGGTCATGGTTGCACAAGAACAAAACTAATTCAGAAATAAAGCCTCAAAATTCCTACCAGTTTCATTCGAATATTGTTTTCCACACACTAATAACTGAGAAAATCTATGTTCTAGTCCCAAAAGTCTTACTGACCTGCTCGCGCTTTACGGGATCCTTGAAAGCAGAGTCAATGACATCTTTGGTCGGGACGATCTTCCACTTTGGAATGAGCTCCTCCACCTGGGTCAGGAGGCTGATCACAACCGGGTGCGGCTTCACCTTCTCTGATATCTACAATTTATGCAAAACAGTTCACAGTGCAGCAACCAATACTGCAAATTCCAGACCATGCGGTTCAGTCTTGGACTACACACCTTGCACATTGGTGCCGCAAGGACTGCACCGTCCCAGAACGTTGGATCCTTCCTGTGCAGCAGTAGTGCGACGGCTCCACCCATTGACTCCCCATACAGGAACCGGCTTTTGTTTCTGTATTCCTCCATATCTGCAGAAGATCTTCATAAATTCACCGATTCTATATATGAAAGTAGTACAAGATAACACTTCAATATATTGAGATGCCGAGCTACTATGATGTTTTCTACACAGAGAATCGTGGGTTCAGATTATGAATTCTCTAAATTTGGTTCCGATCACTGCATTTTTCACTTGAGCTGGTAAACTCTCGGCGGTGACTGAGGTGTCTCACCGCAGATGGACTTGAAGAACCGATCGCAGTCAGCGACGAGGTTGTCAAATTTCGGGATGTAGCACCTGGCGCCCATGGACTTGCCGTGGCCCTCATAATCGATCCCAAACACACCATACCCTGCTGTGGCCAACTTGATCCCACATGCTGCCAGGAAACAATGTTTCCCATAGTTAGACAAGGTATCATGGCATCAAACATTTTTCAAAGTAACCAGACAGCGACGTTCATGAACAATGATGATAGACAAGGTCAAGTAGTCAGTTCAGTCAGGATCAAATCTCACCGACGGTAGCCGAACTAGCAGATTGCAGGCTCTACAGAATCATGCTGTGTAAAAACTGGTATACTCCTTGGGTGACTATCGTAGCGGCTAAAAGCCCCGACCAATAATAGTGTGTGGATGGTTTAACATATTTTTCATCACCAGTTAGCTATCAGTTTGACATCTAGATTATCATCATCACTGGCATAATCGTACGAAATAAGGTTCCAGCACTATGTATGGGCTACATATGCATCACCTGCAACAGCAACCCCACATTCAACAGGCAACCCATAAGTCACAACACAAAACAAGCTTCCAACTGAACCTTACAAGCAGGGGACCAGTTCTTGGTGCCATATCTCATCATCATGAAAAACATGTGTTCCTATCTAGGTGTCCGGTTGCGAATCCCTGACCATCTAAACAGTGCATTTCACGGGATCCACCAGCCATCTGCCTGCTGGTCCATTAACACGTACTCCGTCCGTTTTTAAAATGATGTCGTCGTTAACTTTAAATCTCAACTTTGACTATTCGTTTTATTCAAAAAATTATAATAAATTTCATATATTTTGTTATAATTTGATCATCAAATGTATTTGAAACACAATTCAAAATTTTATACATTTGAATTAATTTTTTGAATAAGACGAATGGTCAAAATTGAAATTTTAAAAACGGAGGGAGTAAGAAAAAGGACAAACCTGATTTGTGCAAAAAATACAAATCCAGACATAAAGGGCCCCAAAAAACTTCTGGGCACTATACTTACGCAATAGACAACTGTATCCTATTATAATACTAAGTAAGAAGCGACATTATAATTAAGGATCATGATGGATGCGCTCTGTTTTTTAAATCCTGAGCAGTTGGTGTAAGGGAGATAGTGAAATGCCAAGAGGGCCCCACCAACGTTTAAAAACAAGACCCCTATCCATTGAAGTGTTCAGGGAAACTGAGGCTGTTGAGTGGTACTACCTTTGTCCCATGAAAAATATATTCTTAAGTTTAGTTGACTGTGTTTTTTCTTCTATTTGACTAAGAATTTATACAAATTTGATAAACTTTAATAATATAAAATTTATAATTTTGAATTCAACATGAAAAATATTTTTATAATATGTAATTTATGTGTTTATAAAGTTTATCAAATTTTAAAAAATTATTGGTCAAAAAAAGAACAAATCACAATCAAACAAAAACTTTATTCGAGACGGAGGGAGTAGCTCACTGGTAGGTATTGTCCTTTCCCTTTCTTAGAGAGTGAAAATGACTTGCAATGAAAACTCCGGCAAAAAATAATATCCAACTTCCAAATCAAAATTACGACCGTCGTCCATGCAAACGTTATCTCCTACGAAACAAACACCGAAACTATTGGTGCTGTACCGTCAACTGCATTAACTACTACAGCACGAAGACCTTTTCTGTTTCTGCAAAACAAAACAGCTCGAAGCCAAATTAGGACTAAAATTTCCGGACTTCTTTAACAACCCGTGAAAAATCAAGATGGAAATATCAACGGACATCTTCTTAGTTCCTAGTTCCTGGTAGAACATCGCTAAATTTTCAAGTCAGGAAAATTACCGACAGGATCCGTCAACCATCTCTAATTATATCAAATAACTCCTTCACTGTTGCTTGGCTTTGACTACTAGTAAAATATTAGTGGTAAACAACTCCAAGGTACCACATCAACATCATCGTTAGCTTCTTTATCAGAAAGTTTCTTTCACACTACAAATGCGAAGAGTATCAGTAACTACCACCCATTCGTTGCAAAATTGTTGTGTGAACTTTGAAAAGTCAAACAGAATAAGAAGCTGAACTGGTAAAGCATCGTATTGTAAACTCATGTCAATAATAGGATAAGGTTCGGAGAGGAACAAATGATATTGAAGCAGTAAAAGAGCAAAACTAACAAGCTAACATTAATAGTCCTTCTCCAACTCTAGAACTAAGATGCGGATGCATAAACGTGCATCAGTTCTATAAACATGGGATGTACCATTTACTCCTAATTGACAAAGAAAGCCGCTTAATAGAAGCAACGGCGGTCGAGTGGTCGTTGCAGCTACCATCAGAACATGCACATTGATTAGCTCAATTGATTAGAGCACTGCATCCATATCTAGCTCTCCAGTTCTTTCCCTTTCAGCATTCATAGTTTCATGCCCCTTTCTGAAAGTACTCTACTACAAGGCCCCCCTTTTTGACACAGACTATTTATTATAGCACAAAAACTAGCTTCCTTCTGCTTGGAGCCCAACTATTCGTATCTATGTCATCCGAGATGCCAGCAAGAAGCTGCAAGAACGTGCAGTTGCAATGCTCTTTGGCTATTCTGCCAAAATGTCGGATCGAGTGCTTTTGGTGCCTGGAAAAGAAGGGGTTGGTTGTCTCACTCATGCAGTTCTTGCTTAATTACTTAGCTTCTCATGCATATCTAGAAGCGTCAATGGTGGTCGCGGTAAGTAGCGCAATGCTTGAGCTTCCGATAGACCCATTTCACCCCAATTAAAAAAAGGGAGAGGGAGAAGAATGGGTGTGAGGTCACGGATGACGTAATAAAGAGCAGGAAAACCAGGAGCTCGCGATCGAGCTGTAGTGGAACGTTCTGAAACATCGTCTCTCGATCAGCTTCTTCTCATTTTTCGCATGTACAACACCGAACGGAAAAGGAAAGGTAGAAATTAAGCGAGAGCATGAAAAGTTACCTTTCATGAAGTCGCTGCACTCCATGCCGTAACCTGAAGCAAATGACGAACACACACGAACGATCAATGAAAACGTCAACACCGTATCAATCCATGACGAAACCACCAATCAAAACAGTCTTATAATTAGGACGCAAATTAAACGAGGGTTGTTTCTGGGCAGTACCAACCGTGGCAGAGGAAGACGAGCGCCTTGGGCGAGGCGGACGCCGGCAGCCATCCGCAGGTAAAGAGCTGCACACCCCTCGGGTTCCGCACGAACTCCTGCATGCGACAGCCGCCAGGCCGCCGCACGGACAGGCCATGCATGGGAAACAGATGAGAAAGAAGAAAGGAAAGAGAGAGAGAGAGAGAGAGATATGAAGTTCGGTCTCGTCGTCGACGGCTTTCATATGCGGCCGTTCCTCTCACCTCGTGGTACTCGACATCCATCTTCGTCTTCGGTTGCAGAATTGCAGTCGACCTAGAAAAATTGGAGCACGAAGGCGCAGCACAACGCTAGCTTCTGGAATCGTCAGCGGAGTTAATCGCGTAGCGAGAGAGAGAGAGAGAGAGAGAGAGAGAGGCGGAAGGAGAGAGAGAGAGAGAGCCGATCGATCAGGCCCGGAGTCGGAGGAAGAAGCGGAGTCGGAAGAAGCGTGTGGAGGAGAGGCGACACGTGCCGGCGGAGCACGTCTGTCTAGGGAAAGGCGAGGCGGGAAGTGGGTGATGAGGGGTGGGCCCGGACCGGGATCCTCTGTGCTGGAGTTCCGTCCGTTGACAACGGTTCCACGGGATTGGTAGGTGGCGTCCTGTGCCCATCCGGCCCTGCTCTGGATCCGGAAAGAATGACGAGGAGCTGAGGAGAACCGGGTCCTCTTAATTAGAGGTAAAACTTCAGAGGATCCATTGTACTTGGAATTCAGGTTTCTTTTTTATCTTTAGATCAAATATCAATATCAACGGATTAGATTTACTGCTATAGTAATATGTGAATAGTGTACTGTATCGATGAACAATGATTTTGTTACATTACAAATTCACCGCACTGTGAACCGACTCATATTTTACTGTATCACATGCTACAATACTATGAATTTTAACCATAACTTGAGAGGACCCGGAGTTAAGCTGGCTGCGTGCTTGTTTTAGGATGCTTCGTTTTGAGCACAAGATTATGCTCTGTTAAATAAACGATGTTACACAAATCAACCAACCGTAAAAGCGATACACATTAATATTTAGAGTACGTTTGTATGATCTCAGATTTAATGAGAGAGAACTGTTGGAAATAATCGCATTTTAGTGATAATTAAATTAATTCCAGTAATTAAGAAAAGATTAAATATAATGAGGTTTAAAATACTACGTATAATGCATACTAGCACTACGATTCAAATTTGCCGAAGCAATTGTGATCCCTCTAGTGCTAGTAACAGAATACATATAAATAGCGGAAAGAGAGAGATGTGTGTCATTCTTACAGTAGGGTTGTCGACGTAAATATTACGCAAATAGTAAACGAAGCATACCGTCGATGTAGATGCAGCACGTGACCGGAGTGAAGAGGAAGCAGTAGAACGGCGTCGAGGGGAAGCAGACGAACAGCGAGCAGTCGCGGAGGCGCTTCCCAAAACCATATACGGCCCCTACCCCATGCAGGGACACGAGGGGACATGGGTTTCGAAGACCTGCTCTCCCGGCATCGATGGCACGTCAGCGACGGGAGGGGAAGATAGAGCAGCGCATCACTCAAGGGAGAGAAGAATGAGAGAATGGTTATGTGTTCTAGACGATGTCTCGCTCCTCTATTTATACACAAAGGCTCTCACGTATATGGTAAGCAGACTGCCATGTATAACACCTGTATATATAGTAACTAGCTTACCATTTATATTGAATATGGTAACTAGCCTACCATTTATACGATTATGGTAAGCAGCTTGCCATCACAAGAATTATTGCTTACTAAAAATGATAAGCGTAATATTCTCCTTTCATATGTGTGGGTGGGCCTTTGTGATTTATGGAATGTTTAGTTGGAAAACTTCCAAATATTCTAACAATCCCCACCAGATCCCAAAGACAAGCTTCAAATTACTAAAGTACTGTTAATATGCTAGTTTTTTAGTGGAGACCGATTAAGGTTGAACATCCACCTAGAACCCCCAGCTACACTCATTCACAACTGCGCAATGGACTAAGCCTTGAATTGATAGTTTGGTGTGAACAAGTTTCACCTGAAGCCTTACTAGTACTTGGCTGCCAAGTGTCAACCCCGCGGGTGAAGCTTATAAGTCATACTCCTGTCTCACTTCATGAGTCTCTTAAAGAATACCTAGTTCTTATAAACTATGACTAGCAGTTAGACTCACATAGGTGTGTTCTTACAAGAATGCTTTGTAGGACAGTATCTTGCTGTAAAAGCTTCAGAACACATTAGGACGATAGTTTGCCTGCCTTACAGAAATGAGAGTACTGCATCTCCAGCGAAGTGGGTTAGTAATAGGTTGTACTCTCTCATCAACCAACAGTTTGTTCTTCCCAGTTCCTAATTCACGGGATCTTAGATCACATAGGTTGAGTTACCACTGTGGTTAAATCACATGGGTCTCAATCCCATCTCCTTCGATGCATTATCATCACAGTGCGGGATAATCCCTTAGTAAAGGGATCTGTCAGGTTTTTAGCTGTATGGATATATTCCACAGCTATTACTCCTGAGCTTCTCAATTTCCTGACAGACTTTAATCTGCGCTTCACATGTTTGTTGGACTTCATATTATCCTGGCTATTACTCACCTTCGTAATAAATGTTTGATTATCACAGTTCATGAGAATAGCCGGGATTGGTTTTTCAACCACAGGTAAGTCCATCAACAATTCTCTCAACCACTCAGCTTCAGTACAAGTTGTGTCTAGAGCTGTAAGCTCTGTCTCTATAGTGAATTTAGTAAGAATCATCTGTTTATAGGATCGCCATGAGACAGCACCGCCACCGAAGGTGAAAATATATCTACTAGTGGCCTTTAGCTCATCGGCATCTGTAATTCAATTTGAATCACTATATCCTTCGAGTACACTAGGATACCCTGAATAGTGAATTCCATAACTCATTGTACCTCTTAGATAACGCAACAGTCGATCAATACCACGCTAATGATTATCTCCCGGATTAGATGTAAATCTACTCAGTTTGCCCACAGCAAATGAGACGATAGGGCAAGTTGTGCTAGCTAGATACATCAGTGACCCAATGATTTGAGAATATCTCAATTGATCCTTTCTTAGTCCTCGGTTCTTTTAAAGTATTAGACTAGGATCATAAGGAGTTGGAGAAGGTTTGCTGTCCATGTAGCCAAAACGGCTCAATACCTTTTCCACATAATAGGATTGCAACAGGGTAATTCTATTCTCTCCTTTATTTAGTTTAATATTCAGGATCACATCCACTTCACCCAAATTCTTCATGTCAAAATTTTGAGATAAGAATGATTTTACATCATTTATCTCATCGAGACCTATCCCAAAAATAAGTATGTCATCGACATACAAATGCAAGATTACTCCTTTACCCCACCATAGCGTTAATATACACAAGTATCGGCTTCATTCACTGCGAACCTAGCAGAGGTTTAAGTCTTGTCAAACTTCTCATGCCAATGCTTGGGTGCTTGTTTTAAGCCGTACAAGAATTTAAGTAACCTACACACCTTGCCCTCTTGTCCTGGTACTATAAACCCATCAGGCTGATCCATATAGATCTCCTCATCTAGCTTTCTATTAAGAAAAGCCGTCTTCACATCCATTTGATGAACGAGAAGACCATGTGAGGCAGCCAAAGATAATAGTATCCGATTGGTAGTCATCCTGGCAAGGGGTTAATAAGTATCAAAGAAATCCTCGCCTTCTTTTTGAGTATACCTTTTAGCCACAAGCTTTGCTTTGTACTTTTTAATAGTACCATCAGGTCTTAGCTTGTTCTTAAACACCCACTTACATCCCACTGGCTTACAACTAAGTGATCGATCTGTTACTTCCCATGTCCCATTGGCAGTGATGGAGTCCATCTCACTACCGACTACATCCTTCCAGTATTCTGCATCAAGCAATGCATATGCCTCTAAGATGGTTGTAGGAGTATCATCCATAAGGTACACAGTAAAGTCATCACCAAAGGATTTTGCAATCCTCTGTCTCTTGCTCCTTCGGAGAGCTTCTTCACTGTCATCCTTCTTATTTTCATACGGGTACTCAAATGACTCAATCACAGGTATGGGTTCAGGAGTCAAATCAAATGATGAACTAGATAAAGAATATGCATCTTTCAATGGACAAATATTTTCAAAGAAAGTGACATCACGAGACTCCAAAAGTGAATCAACTAAAACATCAAGCGCTTTAGATTTTATTACTAAGAACTTATATGCCGCGCTGTGGTGTGCATATCCTAAGAAGATGCAATTAACTGTTTTAGGTTCGAGCTTGCGCTTCTTATTTATTGGTATGCTAACCATGGCCAAACAGGCCCAAGTGCGCAGGTAATGAAGTGAAGGTTCTCTTTCCTTCCATCCTTCATACGGAGTGACTTCACTGTTCTTAGTAGGAACTCTATTCAGAACGTGAAAAGTTGTCAAAACAGCATCCCCTCACCATGCTTTAGACATACCAAACGTTCCTAACATGGCATTCACCAAGTCCATTAACATGCGGTTCTTCCTTTCGGCAACCCCATTAGATTGAGGTGAATAGGGGGGTATTCGTTCATGAATTATTTCATTCTCCGAACAGAAAAGATCAAACTCATTAGAAAAATATTCCCCACCACAATCAGACCTAACTCATTTTATTTTTCTTTCTAGTTGATTCTCCACCTCAGCTTTATAAGTTTTAAAACATTCTAACACCTCATTTTTAGTTTTTAGAAAAAACACATAACAGTATCTAGTCGCATCATCAATTAAAGTCATAAAGTATATTTTCCCTCTTTTTGTCAACACACCATTCATCTCATAGATATCAGAATGAATGAGTTCTAATAATTTCAAGTTTCTCTTGTCTACAGCTTTATGAGGCTTACGAGGTTGCTTTGCTTGCACACAAGCTTGACATGTAGAACCTTTGACAATAGGTAACTTTGGAATTAAACTCATACTGAATAGCCATGACATACAACCAAAGTTAATGTGACACAAATGAGAATACCATATATCAGCCTCAGAATTGTTTGAATCACATACATGGTTCACAACCTTATTTGAAAAATCTCAAAAGAAAAAGCGGAACAAGCCTCCACTATCATAGCCTTTGCCAATAAATTGGCCAAATCTCGACACGACTACTTTATTTGACTCAAAAACCATCTTGAATCTATCTCGACAGAGAAGAGATCCACTAACGAGATTCTTGTTTATTGAGGGGGCATGCTGCACGTTCTTCAATCGCACGATCTTTTTCGAAGTAAACTTCAGATCGGCCGAACCAACACCAAGAACAGAAGCATGCGAGTCATTCCCCATCATGACGGTTGAATCTCGCGTGGTCTGGTAAGATGAAAGCATAGATATATCAGAACAAACGTGAATATTGGCTCCTGTGTCTATCTACCGATCATTAGATTGATAAATAGAGAAAACACTAGGTAAATTACCATACCCAGAGCCTCTACTTGAGTCACCAATGGTCACGTTGGCAGACTTCTGCCCCTTCTGATTGTTCTTGCCCTTGCGGTTATGACACTTTTTGGCGAAGTGTCCATTCTCACCGCACCAAAGTAGACAATCTCATCCATGTTTATCTTTTTCTTGAACTGAGTAGTCTGTATAGCCATTTCTTTTCCCTTCTGGTTCTTCCTACCTGCGTGCTGCATCACATTTGCGCTGGACTGTCCTTCAGGTGCTCTTGGTGGAGCATCTTTTGCCCGAGCCTTCTCTTCAACATCGAGACCAGCCAACAAATCTTCAACAGAAATGTTTTATCTCTTATGTTTAAGAGATGTGGCATAGTTTCTCTATGATGAAGTCAACTTAGCAATAAGGCCTCTGCCACAAACTTGTCAGTCAACTGACATCGAATCTGTTCGAGCTCTCTCAAAATGAGTTGGAGTTCATAGGCCTGCTCCACTACAGAACGGTTATCGACCATTTTGAAGTCGTGATACTGCTCTATGACATACAGCTCGTGTCCAGCATCTGAGGCCTAGAACTTATGTTCAAGTGCCTCCCACAATTCTGTGGCACTCTTGATGTGCATGTACACATCACATAACTGGTCAGAGAGAACACTAAGGACGCATCCGACGAAAATCGTTGTAGCCGCGGTAAACTCCTGCACCTCTTTCTCACTTGCAAGAGGCAGTGCAGGAGGATTACCCACGACCCAAAACATGCCCATAGCCGAGAGCCACAGTTGGACTCTCGTCTAAAATCTCTTGAAGTTCACACCGTTGAACTTCTCTGGTTTCATCGCATCAGCAAATCCAGCCATCACTAAATGCCTATAAGGTATTTGGATTGTTAGAAATAATCGTATTTTAGTGATGATTAAATTAATTCTAGTAATTATAAAAAAATTAAATATAATGAGGTTCGGAATACTACGTATGATGCATACTAGCACTACGATCCAAATTTGCTGAAGCAATTGTGATCCCTCCAGTGCTAGTAATAGAATACATATAAATAGCAGAAAGAGAGAGATGTGTGTCATTCTTATAGTGGGGTTGTTGACGCAAATATTACGCAAATAGTAGACGAAGCTGACTGTTGATTTAGATGCAGCACATGACCGGAGCGAAGAGGAAGCAGTCGCATGGCGTCGAGGGGAAGCAGATGAACAGCGAGCAGTCGCGGAAGCGCTTGCCACCAACCTTATACGTCTCCTACCCCGTGCAGAGACACGAGGGGACGTGGGTTTTGGAGACCTGCTCTCTCGACGTCGATAACACGTCGGCGACGGGTGGAGAAGATAGAGCAGCGCAGCACTCAAAGGAGAGGAGAATGAGAGAATGATTGTGTTCTGAACGACGTCTCGCCCCTCTATTTATACACAAGGGTTCCCACGTATATGGTAAGCGGGCTGCTATGTATAACACCTGAATATATGGTAGCTAGCTTACTATTTATATGAATATGATAACTAGCCTACTATTTATACGATTATGGTAAGCAACCTGCCATCGCAAGAATTATTGTTTACCAAAAATGATAAGCGCAATATTCTTCTTCTATATGTGTGGGTGGGCCTTTGGGATTTATGAAATGTTTATTTGAAAAGCTTCCAAATATTCTAATAAGAACTCAGTCTGAATCTGAATCGCTTCGCGAATTAGTATGTGACTTTACATTGAAACGGTTCAGATTCAATTAAAATGAGAAGTAAAAGAACCAAAATCACTTAAAACACAATTTTGCCGGTTTCTCACTTTATGATCCGAATCACCTATGACAAATATCATTTAGTTGAGAATCAGGTGATTAACATCAAAATCTAAAATGTTTCTTATATCCAACACGCACTTAGCTAGATCCCAGCTCACCTCATTTAGATTTGGAGCACGGCTTGCAATCAAAATATATACTCACAGTCCATTTTTTTATTAGGGACAATTATGTTTCAACCATCATTTTGGGGTCCAATTGTGATCTAGCCATCGTTTTTCAAATTTTGCATTTTAACCATCATTTTGGGGTCCAATGGTAATCTTGCGGCCGAGCATGCGGGGTAGCGCGCGGTGCGTGCGGGCGAGCGCGCGTGGGGGCGGCTCCTCTTCAAAATGTGCTGAAATTTTAGGATTTAAAATTTGGCCAAAATTTGAAATTTTAATTATATTATATTCACAAGTCAAAATTTAAAATTTTCTTGATTCAAATTCATATATTAGTATGTTTGCAAGATTTTTAAAATCATGGTAAAAACTCAATTGAACAGCTGAAACTGTGGTACATTCAAAAAGGGTAGTTCGGTCCTTTTACACCAAAGTTAACACCGTTAAAGCTACTTAACTGACTTATGGTATAATTTTTGCTCGTTCAAAAAAACGATGGATAAAATGCAAAATCTGAAAAATGATGGTTAGATCACAATTGGACAATAAAATGATGGCTGAAACGCAATTGCCTCTTTTTATTAAATCATAGAGTCCAATTGACATGTCATGTATTTATACTGAATGAATATCTTTAAGGGAGATTTGAATATTTGATGTTAGCTTAAAAAATTCTTATATATAGCACATTATCTTTTATCTGTATCATACCATCTAGTGTGTTAACCTAGTGTGCTACAGAAAACGATTTTTGAACTCTTGGTCCCGTAAACAAATATCCCTATCTTTAAACGATACTCCCTCTTGGTTTAAAACAGTGATACCATTGACTTCTAATATCATCTTTGACCATTCTCTTATTTAAAATATATTTGAATGTTTTTAATTATTAGTCATCTTCTAAATACTTTTAGTGAGTAAATAAATTATAATAAAGATATTATATTTATCATATATTTTCAATAAGACAAATAATCAAAGTAACCTTAAAAGTCAATTGTGTTATTTTTTAAACCAGAGGACTACATTCTACTTCCTGTCCTAAATTATAAGTTATTTTGAACTTATCCATATTTCTTAAATTATATAAGGTATTCTCACTTCTCAATACACTCTCTTTCCCATGCCTCCGTATCTATCTCCCACTCCTCATTTTCAATACATTCTATTTTTTTTCACTCTCATAATTATCGTGCCCAGTCCTATTTAGGGCCTCTTTGGATGGTTAACAAGTTTTGCTACGTCGTGTGGCGCGTCAAAAGTTCAACCAACAAAATTAATACTATAAGTTTGGTAAATTTTGACATGAAAATAAACTAGAATTTTATTGAATATTTGCGGTACACCATAAGTTTAGCAATGAAGTAAATAATTACTAACAGTGCGCCAATGTTTTGACGTGGTAAAGCTCCGCCGCAATTGAACAGGCCCTTAGTTTGCTGCGCCGCTAATTTGGACTATGTCTGGCCGCAAAGAATACGATTCTTCCTGACGAGATGTGTCCACGATCAATGGAGGCGCATATAGTATTGTGGTCGCAAGGGCCAAGGAGATGGATGATCTGCTCAATGGAAATCTTAGGAGCTAACATGGCAACACCGGGCGCCACTAGAGTCTGTTCACGGAGGATCTGCGTTGATGCCGTCAGGGCCACACCGGCTGAATCCGTTCGGGCGTCCCCAGATAGCAATCAGATCACATCCGTTCTCGAATTGCGCGTTTGTAAACTGTTGAACAAATCATCGCTTTTTTTTAATCGTCCGTGTTGCTGATCGGGTATCCGACACGGTCTTTAAAATATAAATTTGCTTCTATTTTTTATAAAAATATTTATTAAAAAATAACATATTTATACTTTTATGAAAGTATTTTTTAAAATAAATGTAATTATATAATTTATATATTTTTAAACTTAATAAAGTAAAACTTATTTATAATTTATATTTCTAATGTTTGATGAAAACATTGTGAAAAACAACCTTCGTTTTGAATCGAAGGGAGTATTTATATTTGTATTCTGTACCATCTAGCTTTAGATTTTATTAACCTTAAAAGTATAAGACCTACACTTTTAAATTTATTATAATAAATAATTCATATATATATATATATATTATAATTGATTAAATTTTTAAAAAATAGTCAAAGACAAGTTTGACTAAAAGTAGATGCAGGCCTTCTTTGAAATGTAGGATTTTCACAGGAGTTCTACCGAAATTTCATAGGAATTAATACAATTTTATAAGAAAAATGTAGTAAACATGAATTTTCCATCCAATTCAAAAGGAGGCCATAAACTTAATGAGACAGAGGTAAATATGTCTCATCCTAAGTGTAAATTAACATTTTTAAATCTTTAATTTATACTCTCTCTGTTCTTTAATTGATGTCGCCGTTGAGTTTATAATTCAACTTTGACCATTTATTTATTCAAAAAATATGTTTGAATGTATAAAATTTTATGGTGATTCAAATAACTTAATGATAAATCAAATTATATTAATATATATGAAATTTAATCAAAAATTTTGAATAAAACAAATGTCAAAGTTAAATTTAAAAGTCAACGCCGATATCAATTAAAGAACGGAGAGAGTAATTTAATTTACAGCTACGATACGACGTGTGCCACATGCAGAATAATTTTTTAAATTAGAGACAAATTTATCGTAATTTGTTTCCCAGCATTAGATGCACACACGTGCATGAATGCACCATGATTGATAATCACCGCTAGCGGGGCGCGCCCTAGAACGGTGGACTGTCAAGGGCTCACTTGTAACGTATTTGGTCAAAGGAAATTACCGTATTCAGGTAAATCAGTTCTACGGTTAAGAAAGAAAAGAAAACCCGTGCTTTAGGCTAAGCCCAATGATGAACGGCGCTGCCCTCCTCCATTTTCAGCCTTTCTCGGTTGTACGGGGATCAGGTCCAGCCATGTATTGGGCTTGGGCTGCGCTGTGGATCATCGCGTTCAAACACACCACTAGGAGGCCCAATAATCACCTTCCTGTTTTAAGATCCTCTTTATTTCAGCTTTTCAGAGTATCTTTTTCCAGCTGAAAAGTAGAACAATCAAAAGGTGAAACAAATAGGATTTTAAAAATCTGGTTTTTGAACATTTAAGAGTAAACTTTTGAGGAAATGAACTAAAAGCTTAAAAATCTACAGATCTCCTTTTCTTTTTTTCTTAGTGTGTAGATAAGCTAAATATTTATTGCAAAAACTAATACTCACAATTCTAGCCATAAAGCTGCCTTTCTAAAAGCTCAAAACTCCAGCTCAAACAAAAAGGACGTGACGTGTGGGCCTATAATGGAGAAAGAATTGTTCACTGGTGCAGACGAGCGAGCCACTGCCAAATGACAATGACCTCCTCTTCCTCCCGTCGCATTGGTCCTCCCTCCCACGTGCCTCTGCCCCATCATCAAGCGAATTGTTAACACCTCGTCATCTCTGACCTTGGGTTCCTCTTCCGCGCCCGCCACCTTACGCATCCCTGCTCATCATCTGTTTCAATGACCTTGACTGGGATGAAGGTTTGTTCTTCGTCCCCATGCTGCCTACCCTCGACCGCATCCCGTCGGAGTACGTGCTCGAGTCCTCAGCTGCTACTGTGGCCTCACCCTCCTCATCAAACAAAAGCCACCCAAGGCTGTGGTGTAGGATCCTGTCGCACCCATAAAAAATTAAAAACAGTGTTTTTTGATCAAATCTTCACCATATTTGCACCCTTACGATAAAATTCTATGCAACCATGAGGTAAATGCCCCCCCCCCCCCCCGAATTCTCTCTATCTCCGCCCCTACGAAGAGCTGAGGAAGCAAGTGGATGAAGTTGTGTTAGGATTATTAGCCGTGGAATCGATCCTCAGGATAAAAAAGTTAAGGGCACAAGATCACAGAAAAAGTGAACAACACCAAGTCACGATGTTTTTTTCACGAGGTTCAGCAATGAGCCTACATCCTCAGGGCATGACTACAGGTGCTCCTCCCCATAATACATGTAGCAATGTCAGCATCCAGAAGCACACCAGTGCACGGCCAGGGAGGAGCACCCGTAGTCATGCCCCGAGGATGTAAGCTCATCGCTGAACCTCGTGAAAAAACATCGGGTCTTGGGGTGTGTTTGGTTGAATTGTGAGCTGTGCAAAAGCTGATGTAGAACATGAGCTGTGAAAAAGCAGCTGTAGAATATGAGCTGTGAGAAAAGCTGAAAGCCGTTCGGCATAACATAGCTGTGAGGTTGTGAAACTGCAAGACAATTTATATGTAAATTGATCATTTATTTTATATATATATATATATATATATATATATAGACACACACATATGCTATACATCACCCTAGGTGAAGAATAAGAAGCCCTTCACCCGGACCCAAACCCCCCTAACCAAGCGAGATAGCCAAGCGGCCCCCAACCGGCGCCCCCCGAATATCCCATTTTGGGCCCGCCTTCTTTTTCGGGTTAAACCCCTTAGCCACACCGCGCCCGTTAGCGACGGTATAAAAGCGCCACGCCTGTTTCTTCGTCCTCATTTCTCTCGCGTGTAGTACGGTCATTTTCCCAACTGCTCTCTCGTCGTCTCCGCCCGTTGCCGCTGCTATTCGAGCGCTCTGTCGCCGTTACCCTCCCACGTGTGCCGTTGCCCTCCGCTCCGCCAGCGTTCGGTGGTTGTCGTTTACATAGCCGGCATCGTCGCGCGCGTTGGAGGAGGTGCGGCATTTTCTCGACTTCATCGGTGTCGATGTCGAAACCCTAGATTTTATTCGTTCTCGCTGATTTTTGGTTCTGTAGGTTGTTTCTCGCAGCGTCGTAGGACCATTGCTAGTGATTTGGCGGCGTCATTGAGGTGTGTGGACGAGGTTCATTAAACCCTAGGTTTTTTGTGCGTCAATGATTTTTTGTTTCCTCGATCTCATCGCTGATGTTGAAGTGCAGTAGTTAGGGTTGTTTTTGGTGCGTTGTGTTTGGTTTGTGAAATTTTGTCATGTTTTGTATTTTCATTACTGTGTTGTTCAGTAATTTGTATTGTTGTCATTGATTGAAGTGCGATAATTGATTCAGTAATTTCTATACTACAAGTGTCTACATAGTATCGAGGGCGGGAACTTCAATTTTTGAATTTTTTGGATTAGTAATTTTATTTTTCTATAATTTTCTCATTAATTAATTTTAAGTAATTCATAGTGTTTGTTCAGTAATTTCTCTATTACAGTGCTTCTCAAGCTTCGGTTTTTAGTAACTTAGGTTTATGTTCGGTAATTTCATTCGTGTGTTCAGTAATTTCATTATTATGTTATTTGTCATTTAAGTTTATATTCAGTAATTTCATTTTTGTGTTTAGTAATTTTTTTATTATGTTCAGTAATATGTAGTAATGTTTAGTAATCTATCAAGTTTCAGTATGAAGGAAGAGTAATGGTCGATTCTGGTTCTGATGTGGAGATTCAACCTCATCCAGATTCTGATTCTGTTACACCTCAGATACAAACACGTGGGGTAACTCGTTTAGCTGTTAGAAAGTTTAAGGAGTCCCAGGTTTCTGTTTCCTCGATGGTTGTTGTTGCTTCTTCTGATAATGATGACGATGATTTTGTCAATCCTCCTTCTAAGAAGTCTACTTCTCCTTCTGCCGTGAAGAAGAAATAAGCTGTTCATTCTATGGTGAAAAGAAAACGATCTGTTTCGTCAGCAAGGATTGATGATGACATTGATGATGACGATGATAATGATGATGGTGATGAGGTATAGTTGCTATTAGTATTAGTATGCTATAGTTAAATTTCTAATCCATCTTATTAACTTTATTTTCAATTTCAATATCAACCTTTCTTTTTTCTGTGTAAATATTATAGTTTCATCTCAGTAATTTCATATTTTGTTCTCAATTGTGGCATATTCTATGTTGTATATATTTTTTTGATGCGGTAGTGTAATTTTTGTTTCTTTTTGATAGGTTGCTACTGCTAGTAATTATTCAACAATACGTTGTTCGCCTCTTTGTGTTCTTGAAGCCATCAAGGCCATGCCAGAAGCTATGAAGGAAAGAATCTCAGAGCTTGGTTTTGGTGATTTCTTGAATTTTAATATTGATGGCATTGGTGACAGATCCTTGGCAATGTTTTTGACGGATCATGTTAGAGAGGACTCCCTTCAACTTGAGGTGAAGGGTAAAATTCTTCTAATTACTTCTGAGGCTGTACAAAATGTTTTTTTTTTCTCTTCCTATTGGTGAAAATAGAAATTTGCCATCCTACTCCTACAAACAGAAGAAAAAAGGACTTGTTGAGCTGAGAAGGTTATCTGAGGAGAAAGGGATGAAGGATTTTTGTTTTGTCCAGGGTTCTTCGAAGAAGAAATCATTTGATAATCTGAAGTCAAATGTTGTTCCAAGATGGGTTGTTGAAAAATTTGCATCGAGTCGGGAAGCTGATGATTAGGCTGTGCAGTGTTTTTTTATGCTTGTTTTCAATGCTTTATTATTCCTCACTAGCAGTCTATTTCTGTCTGCAAATGACTACTTGTTCTGTAAGGACTTGGAGTCGATGAAGAAGATTGATTGGTGCAGCGCTGTAGTTGATGACCTGCGGGACAAATCGAAAAAATGGAAGAAATCTTTTTCTATCAAGGGCAGATTTAAAAGTCCCACTGTTAAAGGCTGCACTGCTTTCTTGATTGTAAGAAACTCTTTTCCAACTTAGTTTTTGTTTGATTGATCTTAGTAAATTGTATACTTGTTTCTTTATTTTCAGTAATTACTTTATTGTCAGTAATTATTTATTTTTGTTAATGGCAGATTTATTCTCAGTAATTCTTAGTAATTACTCGTTTCTTTATTCTCAGTAATTACTTGTTCCTCAGTAATTTCATGCAAATGCAGACCATATTTATTTGTGCTCAGTAGCTTTCTCTTCAATTTTTATCCAGGTATACTATCTTGATAATTTAGCATGTGGTAAGTCTCGATCAAGGTTTTTCAACATATCATTGATTGAGAAAATTTCGAAGGATGGTAAGATGAGTCTGAAAGGAAAATTTGCTGCTTATGGTTCCTTACCTGAAAGTGTTTTTATGATTTTTCTTTTTGTGTTTTGTATTTCTAAATGCAATCATATTTAAATATGTCATTATTCTTTGCTTTTTAGTTGAGAGATAAATCTCGAACATGCTATGAGGATGTACGTGGTGATGAGCAGAATGTTGGAACGGAGGATGTACAAGAAGCTGCTCCATCCGTTGCTGTTTGTGCTTGGGGCAGTTTGAGAAAGCATGCTATTGAAGCTTCCAGTGTTAGGTCTAAGCGCAACATTGGAAAGAGGGCTTCCCGGACTTCCAAGAATAAGCCCTTCCTCAAAGCATTCTTCATCTGCGCCCATAGTTTGGTAGTGCTTTAGAATCAGTTTCAGATGATGGGCAGAAGTAAGCATTTGACAATGCTTTGAAGACATATGACAAGAGAATTTCTAGGGCATCGAAGATGATAAATTCTGCAATGCAACATATTCAAGATGCTCAAAACAATCTTGTGACTAAAATTACTGAACTATTGAATGAAGTTCCATCCTCTGCTAAGGCACGTAGTGAGAAGAAGCGACGCTCATCTGTAAGTAATATTGAGTATTTTTTTTGTTTCAGTAACTTCATACTATTTTTTTGTACAAATATTTTTTTGACCTTATTACTTTCTCTGATTTGTGTTTTTTTATATGTAAAGGCTAAGGAACCGTCTGGAGGCCGCAAGAGGAGGAAGAAGAACAAGGATTCGGTAACACCCCCCTTTTTTTGGAGTTTTTCAATTCAACTATTAGCATTGTTTTGTATGACAAAATATTTCTATACTTGCAAAAATATTTCAGGAACGCATTGCTGCTGCACCGACACCATCCCCTGTTTCATCTCCACCTCCATCTCCCTCACCTGTCCAAGATCCATCCCCTGTTTCATTTCCATCTCCACCTGTCCAACATCCATCCCCTATTTTATCTCCATCTCCATCTCTATTTTCATCTCCATCTCCATCTCCACCTGTCCAAGATCCATTCCCTGTTCTATCTCCATCTTCCTTTCTTTATCGAGCTCCATCCCCATCTTCTTCTCCTCTCTGAGCTCAATCTCCGGCTCCCTCACCTTCTGCAGCAGCATCTCCACATCCATCACCGGTCAGAGCAGCATCACCTCCTTCATGTGTTCCAGTTCTAGTAATTCCAGCTCTGCCTCCATCTCCCCTAGTGTTGCTTCGACCTGCAGCTCTCCTAGTTTTGTCTCTACCTGCACCTCCCGCATTGTTGCCAACTACTGTGGCACCTTCTGTTGTGACCGAAAATAGGATTGATGTTGATGCTTCCAGCGAAGAACATGCAAATAAGGTAAAGTTTCAAACTTTTTTACTTCAGTAATTTTATTGTTTGGTAATTTTCATTTTTTATGTTGTATGTTTTTGTTAGCTTGGAACAGGAATTATTGATGATGATGTCATTTTATCTTGTGAAAAATCTATGTCTCAATCTTCTGGTGTTGTGGATAAAAAGTTTGATTTCTTTAGTTGGAAAACTGTCAACAATGTCCTTAAAGATTTAGATGATGATCCAACTCAAAAGCAACTGCGCGATGAATCTGCAGAAGCAGAGCCTCATGTTTCAGTAATTATCTTTTCTATTCAGTAAACATTTCTCATTATTTGTTATTGTTGCTTAATATATTTCGTATACATTATTTCTTTTTTGATTACCAACAGACTGAAAAGGCCAGTGCACCTGCTGTCCCTATTCTATCCCAGTCACAGTCGTCTAGGATCCGACAGGGTGATTTTGATAGTCAACATGGCACGCTGCTGCCAATGTTGTGCGAGAGTTAGAAGAGGATAAATCTGCCTGTAATATTCTAGGCCCGAAATACGGCTCCAAACCCGCTCGCACGCCGTGCGGGTCCCACCTCGCAGAATAACTGCTTACGCTTTCGTACTCGCTTCGCGTAAAAGGGTTAACCTAAGTTATTACTGCATGCCAGAACCGGATTTTTAAATTAGTCTCCATCTCCTTGAGCTAGCGATAAGAGACTAACTCTCATCGCTACAGTGTTTTTTGCAGCTACAGTACCATCGCGCTACAGTACTAGCCCTTTTCTTTTTTCTTTTTTTCGGCCGAGATACTGCATTTTCCTCCCTAAAGACTCAATGTCCTCGTTGAGGAGCAGACTAATTTACCTCGAAGAGACAGATGTATAGGATCGCCTCTCTTGCCACGTTTGTAAGTCCAGTGCCGACACACGTATCATGCCGTGACTACGCGCCATGCACACCGTACCCGCGCCCTAGCACGTACATGCCCGTGAAACCGCAAGAGTTGGCTCTGATACTATTTTGTAACATCTCAGGCCTGAAATACAGCTCCAGACTCGCTCGCACGCCGTGCGGGTCCCACCTCACAAAATATCTACTTACGATTTTATCCTCGCTTCGCGTAAAAGGGTTAACCTAAGTTATTGCTGCATTCTAGAACCGGATTTTTAAATTGGTCTCCATCTCCCTGAGCTAGCGATACGGGACTAATTCTCAGCGCTACAGTGTTTTTTGCATCTACAGAACTGGCCTTTCCTTTTTTCTTTTTTTTTCTTGGGGCAGGGATACTGCACTACCCCCAAAGGACACTCAGGTTTCAGTAGTTACTTTAGTTTATTCAGTAAGTAGTTGTTTGTTGGCTATTAAGTAATTGTCTGTAGCTTTGTGGTTTTAATAATTTTATTCAGTAAATGCAGTCTCATTGTTTCAGTAATTTTATAGATATTTCATTAGTTTTATCAGCTAGGTGGCTTCTCAGTAACTTTGGATCTTTAGTTTTCAGTAATTCTTTGCAGCGTCGTGGTCATGGTCATGGTCGAGAACATGATCGTGCTGCCACACAAAAGAAGAAAGATGTATGTATTGTCTACTTTTTTTGTATCATATATTTCTTCAGCAAATATTTTTTCAGTATTCATGTATTTTATTATCATAGTGGTGCATGTTTATATTAACATTTTTGGTTTGTAGTCTGAACAAGCTGTTGGAGATCAAGAAAAAGTGGTTACACCTCATCGACGCGTTACTCGATCAAAGAAAACCGACAGCATGTCACTGAAATCATTGCAAAGTAACCAGACTAGAAAAATTTGAAAGGAAAAGAAGAAGAAAAAGAAGGACGATGTTGATTTAGAAGATGAGTTGTAGTTGATTGCAAATTTCCATGATTTTACCCTCCCTGATTATCTAGCTGTTAAACCAAGATATTCCAAATATTATCGAGAACTAAGGTCCCCTTCTGGTTTTCATTCAAATCTTTTTGAAAATAGAATGTGGCGTCGTCCAGTCTCAAATGTCAATAAATTGTTAATCTTCATGCATGATTTGTTCACTATGGGCATGTTTGGATGCCCGCACCGATGCCAGCCAGGCTGCGGGCGTGCAGCTTTCGACTGATTGGATGCCTGCTTTGGTGGTTGAGCCTGGCTCCTGTGATGCAAAGCGCGTTCCGCAGCCTGGCTCCGCAGGAACGAAAATTTTTGACGTTTCTCGTGGGCCTGGCTTAGCGCGTGCATGCTTAGGTGAAATAACTAAGAATATTAGTAAATAATTAATTTATTTTGAAATATATTAAAATAGATTAAGATATATAATATTAAAATAAACATTATTAGAGTGTTGTTATACAAATTAAGTATTAAAATAATTTATTTTTCTCTACTTTTATCTCATATAGGTTAGACTCATACGGACAACCAAACATCATCTTTTCTAAGCCTGTCTCGTCATATGCATTCAACCAAACAGACTAACATGTATGTGATCAGCCTGGCTGCATCGAACCTGTCTTACCTTATACGAGCCAGTCCCAACCATACGTGCAACCAAACGGACCCTATATTCTGTTATGTTCTTATAACATTTTATCTGATTATTTCTTTTGCTAAACATTTTAGGCAATGTTTTTTGAAATTCTCTGAGAAAATACCCACACCTTCTCTGTTCAGCTCTTATGAATTCAGTGGAAGCAGTCTTGTTCGCTCCTTTGGCGATAATAAAATGGCTGAGAATGACACTTTTGATTGTTTCGCCTTATGCTTGATGTCAGATGATACAGAATATAAGCCTACTGCTGCTGGCTTCAGGATAATTCTCCCATCACAAATAGTGGTGAGAATATCTTTTTTCAAATTTGCTTCAGTAATTTCTTTGTTCAGTAATTTTTTAGAATGGTTTTATTTACTACGATGTGTCTGTATCATTGCTTTCAGTAATTTGCATTTGTTCAGTAACTTATATTCAGTAATTTCCACTTATTCAGTAACTTTGCTTTAGTAATTTCCATTTGTTCAGTAAGTTTGATTCAGTAGTTTCTAGTTGTCCAGTAACTTTTTATAATTTGTGTGCAGGGTACAATTATTATTGAGCACTCTTTTGATCTTGATTGCCTAATTTGTTACTTGCAATAATGGTACACTATTGATGAAGTAATAAATGTCACTGTTGTAAGTTAATTTTTTTACTCTTTTGTAATATAATATATAATTCAATGTTATTTTCTTACTCTTTTGATTCTCCGTCATTTCTGATGAAACACACGCACGACAGTTGAGATTAGAGGTGAGCTCGTTCCTAAACACATGTATTTCTTCCTTTGAGAATATATTGCTACCTAATAACTTTATCATAATTAGAAACATTGGAGAGAGTCAAGGAAAGCATGAAAAATGACTTGGAGATGCTCAAGATTAGAACCGCACGTTCGACCTCGGAAGAGATCCAAACAACTCGGATTCGAGTCTGACTCAGACTACAGGAGCAGCCTGCACTAAAATGGATGCCCCGATCTCATACGACCTCCGTTTTAGACGTTCTAGATATTGATGAAAAGCTAACAAGATAACCTTTCCAACGGCACTGGTCCCATCTTCAAATTCGACCGGGATCAGCGAGAACCATTAAAAAAATATGATGTCCAAAAACTGTCCCGGTGCTGCGATACTATCTTTTGGCCCTTAGGCCGTGTATCTTTTCTAGGCCCATTAGTATTAGGGTTTGCCCCTAAGGTAATCCAAAACTCTATATAATCAATAGCCGCTGTCATTAGAGATAGTTTTGATTAATTTTCATCTGTTTCCAAACAGTTTCGTCATTTGACGTTTTGTTGGTTTTTCAACTTCGTGATTGAATTCAGATTTCGCAATTGAGTTGTGTTCTTCTTTGTTCTTGCTTGTATTATTCGATTCGTAGGCTAGGATTAGCCTTCTTGACGAGGTCAATCATGTGCACACGGTTGATAACCAGAGGAGAATTGGTGCTGCGATTACGACCTGAAGAAAGATCCGAAACCACATACACATCAAGTGGTATCAGAGCTTCAGGTATACCGTCATGTTCACATCTATTCTTGTTTATTTTGCATTCATCCTATCATCCACATAAAAGCCGCAACAAAAAAATAGATCGTTAGGTGTTCTCCTGTTCAAGCCGTGTTTAGCCTTTGCATAATTTTATTTCAGAGTCCGTAGTCTTAGTTTGTGTTTGCTTGCAGGATTTCGTGATCTTTTTGTATCTAGGTGTTTTTCTTCATTGTGCATTCACATCGTGTTCAGATCTGTTATCGTGTCATATCTGTTAACTGTTTGTTTTGCATTGAAATTTTATCCCACACACCCAACACATATTTCGATCACCACCAGATCCACCCGTTGTAGATCCACCTCTCCATATTTATCCGCTGCTCAATCATCCAAAAAAACGTCCACAAAATTCGCACCTAATTTGAAATTCGAATATGTTTTTAGCATTTCAAAAAAATCTGATTCGGAGATCTATCATTAAAATAATCATAATTTTTGTTTCTAGACTCTAAATTAAATATATAAGTACTTTTTGGATATCTACAGAAAATTTCTCATCCTCTGATGATCCTAGATTCAATAAATTTGGAACAGAAGTTTTTGTTTTCGCGCTCTGAAGTTTCAGCATAGATTTAACAAAAAATCAAAATTTTCTCCAGGCCACATCTTTCATCATATTGATCTAAAATTTTGTCGTGTACCATCTTTTGTGCTTCTGGTTTAGAGAAAAATATCATAAAAATAAAATAAAAATTGAAGATTTAGAAGCCGAAAATTAAGTTTTGCTGATTTCTGAAGCCTTATCATTTGTATGGTTGCTGCCCTTTGATATCTTCATTTATATTCTTGTAGCATTTAGATTTTTTTATAAGATTAGGCCAGCAACTAGAATATAATACTTAGAACACTTATTCAATATTACTATCTGTTATAGAATTGTGTTCCACTAATCATTATTTCAGCCCTTCAAGCCTCACATATTCACCTCGGATCAGCACTGTATTTGACCCTGCAATTATAGAATTATGATCCCCTGGTTTTTCCTAAGACTGGTGGCACCATCCTTTGCTTTGCTTTGGTAAGAATCTTGCAAGAGCTCGGTAAGGCGTTTGTAGAAATAATATTTTTTTGTTGTCCATTGCCATTTTTCTAACCATGACAGGAATAAAAGGAGGTGAATACAATGTGAGTCCTGCTTTGCAAAGAGACCTCGATAATTTCGAGACAAACTATAAAAAACACATTGAGTTTTGAAACAATATGTTTAAGAGATGTAATCCACTGTAAAGAGATGTCGCACGTGATCCAAAGACGCATAAGGTTCAGACCATTGCTACATCATTTCCTTCCACAAGTAATTATATTCGTTGATCTCTTCCTTTATGTGATGGCTTAGATTCTATTAAATATATTGTTTGAGAAAAAAAGATGGATAATCTATTTGAACAATGCCGTAAGAGTGAAAGGAGAAAGCTTTTGATTGTTGGTCGTGCATTAGTTGATCATGCTTTAACTTTGTGGCAATATTTAATTATAACAAAAAAATATCCTCGGACATAGAGTGATGCTAAAATTTTAATGAGAAAAATTTTTGTTGGTACATCTTTGAAATCTATGTCTAGTTGTGATGAAAACTCTTT
>BCLF01000062.1:491676-503844 GCA_001602275.1 Zoysia japonica | reverse complement strand
GTGAATGAATAAGATACTCTTAATTTTTATCCATTCACTAGTGTTGAAATTAAACATTTTACACCCATTACATGTGAAAATGATGAGCTGAAATTGCTATCTTTTTCAAAACTGTAGGTTATATTGAATATTATTCTTTTCGTGACCTTGCTACAGTAGAGAGAACGATATTTTTTAAACCTGAATTGTCGTTGTTAACTTAGAACCCATTTTTATGTTACAGACAACTTTGATCATAGAGGTGTGTTTATGGTGTATAGAGTTTATATTTGCTCAAATTTAAAATCCTCTTGCATGGTGAAAATAAATAACAAACTAGATGATAGAAATACAAATCATGACATATCATGTTTATCTAGTTTTTCTAAGACAACACAGTTTATGACTTTTCATAAGAATGATCTTGCTTATTTTTATGATAAAAATACTCAATATGATGCTTTAGTATGCAAAGATGCTATGTTTGTATATCGTAATCTTTCAAGCTATTTGTGCATTTCTGTTACTAACCATTTGCAGAAGTATCATGATACCAAGGAAGCAAGCCGAGAACGGCTTTCCATCAAGAAGGGGAGAAAGATGAGATTATAAGGATCTTTGAGTCACCAAGTGATTGCATTCAAATGCCTCTGTGGACTCCAGCTTTTCATGCAGGTTGCAGGGCATGGTGGAGTCGAGGTTCCGACAATGAACTTAAGTTGAGGACGACTCTAAAACAAGAAGGGAAGCATGATGAGGACATCACTCTTTTAGATATACACAAGAGACCTCAAATTAGTATTGATGAAACTCACGCACGACAGTTGAGATTAGAGGTGAGCTCGTTCTTAAATACATATCTTCTTTCCTTTGAGAATAGATTGCTACCTAATAACTTTATCATAATTAGAAACATTGAAGAGAGTCAAAAAAAAAGCATGAAGAAGAACTTGGAGATGCTTAAGATCAGAATCGCACGTTCGACCCCAGAGGAGATCCAAACAACTCGAATTCGAGTCTGACTCGGACTCCAGAAGCAGCATGCACTAAAACGGATGCTCCGATCTTATACGAGCTTTGTTTTGGATGTTCTAGATATTGTTGGAAAGCTAACAAGATGACATTTCCAAAGGCACCGGTCTCATCTTCAAATTCGACCGAAATCAGCGGGAATCGTTAAAACAAAATGATGTCCAGAAACTGCCCCGGGTGCTGCGACATTATCTTTTGGCTTTTGAGCCGTGTATCTTTTATAGGTCTATTAGTATTAGGGTTTGCCCCTAAAGTCATCTAAAACTCTATATAATCAGTAGCCGCCATCATTAGAGACAGGTTTTAATTAGTTTTCATCTGTTTACAAACAGTTTCGTCATTTGAAGGTTTGTTGGTTTTCCAACTTCGTGATTGAATTCAGATTTCGCAATTGAGTTGCATTTTTTTTTGTTCTTGCTTCTGTTCTTCGATTCACAGGCTGGGATTAGCCTTTTGGCGAGGTCAATCGTGTGCACACGGGTGATAACCAGAGGAGAAGTGATGCTGCGATTGCGGAGTTCGAATCGTGTTGATTTGAGGTCAGATCAATTGTGTGTCGCATCTTCACCAAATCGAGAGTTATTACGAACTGACGGAAGATCAGGAACCACGTACATATCAGATACAGTCAAAAAATAATTATGGAAATAAATTAATTTTCAACAAATTTTTATGAAAGAAATTAATTCCATAGAAACTAATTCATAGAAATCAATTCTTTTCTATGAAGCCAAACAGCCCCTTATAGAAAAGTGTCATTCTCAACTTTATTATCCCCGGATCAAATCCTAAAATATCATTTTTTATGGCGGAGGGAGTAGGTGAGAAACGCGCGTGACGTCAACAGAATAATCTCGCTGCCTTAAATAATTTGGTCGCGCCGTTCCAAAATGCATGCTGATGAGCATCCGGGATGATACGTTACGTACTTACGCGTCACAGTTGACAAAAGCAGCTGTAGCGTGGCACGTTTCTCACGTAGGTGTACCCACGTTGCAGCAAACACACGTAATCGCTGGCTGCCAGCTCCGTCGCCGACTTGGTAGTTGATGCGCTCGAGCAGGTTCATCGCCAGGCACGCTCGCTGCATCACCGCCGCTTGAGGGGTTTGTTCGGTTGATAGGGCTACGAATATTTTTAACAGGATTGATTTTCGATATGTAATAAGTCGTTTTAAATTAATAGCTTAATTTTTATTTATGAAAAATTTATTAGAGTGAAAATTAAATTTAGTCTATTTTTATTTTTTTTATGATCCAAAATGAAAACATATCTTCTGCCACAATGAAATCAGATCGCGGAAGATAAAATACAACTATAGATTCGGTTTGATTCTCATCCTAATAAAATTCTCTATAAAATAAAAATTAAGTTATTATTATTCCACACGGGAATCAATCCTTTTGAAAATAGTTCTTAGACAAGCCCTGAGCTTCCGAGATACTGCTACATCGTAGAATAGAACTGAGAGCCTTGGATCGATAGAATGAATTTCTGGTGGCGTGGTTAGGTCTTTCTTTTAGAAACTGGGAAGGCTTTCTTGGTGAAAATTTTCGATCTGCTACCTCTAATTTTATTGACCACAACATTATTTTTTGACCATTCATTTTATTTTTAAAAAATATGACAAATATCATGTACTTTGTGGTAATTTATTTTATTATTAAAAGTATTTAAAACACAAATGATGATTCTATATATTTGAACAGTATATTTTAATAAAATGATTGATTAAATATGATATTCAGAGTTAATTGTATCAATATTTTAAAATTAGAGGGAGCAGCGGTAAAGAACATGCGCATCAAAGCTTCAGTGGGTTTCCACTTGTAGGGGAATATCAAATAGGATTGAGATATAGGGTGGAATTTACAATTAAGCAAAAAAAAATCAAAACAAGAAGTCAAACAAGTACATGTGATGGTTACCAACAGTGTATAAAATTTTCGAAAAATATTCCTATACTCCCTCTGTTTCTAAATTGTTGTCACCGTTGACTTTTAATATCAACTTTGATTATTTATTTTATTCAAAAGGTTGATGAATATCATATATTTTATTATAATTTACTTTTTTAATAAAGTTATTTTAATCATATTTTACACATCTGAATTAATTATTTAAATAAAAAAAATAATAAAGATGATGTTAGAAGTCAACAACACAATAATAATTTTGGAACGTGTGAAGTAGAATTTTATGAGCTTAATTCCATATAGTAAGATCAGAATGATATATCATAAACTACATATGCCTGACATGAGTACATAATGCATTCCTCAATATTAGCGAACTCAGCCACACGTGCTCATCTATCACTCTGGTCGGTCCTTCACATTTAAACGGGAAGATCATAAATATGATGCAGGGACGGTGCAGCGGAACGCAAACAAGTCCATCGCTGCAGGCCCGGCTCTCCTTTTCGGTTCGGAACTTGGGAGAGGGACATTATGGCCCTTCCTCGTACTCGCAGGTTCGTCTTCCTCCCCCTGTTGCTGTAGCAGCTGCTGCTCGTGGCGCCATGGCAGGAGGGGACGGCAGCTCGAGCTCTCAACTTCACGAGGCAAGACTTCCCCAGGGACTTCGTCTTCGGGGCCGGCACGTCCTTGTATCAGGTACAGCTGATGCTCTCATCGCACGGGCCAACAACGCGGCAAAGAAGCTTTGGATGTGATTTTTCGGAGTTTTCTTCGAGCTGGATTGGTGATTGATCTGTGTGACGATTGATTTTGTGCTGTTTAGTACGAGGGGGCAACTGATGAAGATGGAAGGAGCCCGAGCATATGGGACACTTTCACCCATGCAGGTATTCCTCTAACTTACGCAAACATGGAGTATTCCCTACAAAACATACACAAACATGTTTAATCTTTGCCGTTCTCAGAACCGCCGATTGCCTATCATTCTCCGCCATGCATCTAACATGCTTTCTCCATTTTTTAAATTGTTGTCGCTATTAATTTTTAACATCAACTTTAATTATTCATCTTATTTAATTTTTTAATAAATTATATATTTTATTATATATAATTTGCTTTTTAGTTGAATCACGAGTAATAATGTTTCATATTTAAACTAATTTTTTGAACAAAATAAATGTTCAAAATGACACATGTTAGAAATCAACGGCGTTAACAACTTAGCAGAGGGAGTAAGCATGTGCGGTCTGTTAAAAATTTTCCATACATAGCTCATCGTATTTTCAATTCCAAATTAAACTCGAATATAGTGATGGTGAAAATTAATTCGGTGGTCACCGGTGCGTAGTTGAACTTGTGCGGGTTGCATGTCGCAATCGTGATCGATTTCTTCGTCCCTCTGTACGGATCGAAATAGTTTCTTTTAATGCTGACGACGACATGCTATGCAGGAAGGATGATTGATAAGAGCACGGGCGACTTGGGTGCCGGCGGATACTACAAATACAAGGTTCGCACCTAATCTGACAATAGAAAGCGTGTCTTTATTTTTTTCTCCGTGCCCCTTTCAGGGGTTATGTAATAATTGACGATTTAGAACTCCAATTGTAATGGCTTCGAGGATTTAGTACATCATTTGCATGACATATAGGATCGGCCGAGTGCATAATCAACGTTTGCAGTTCTAAAAAAAAAATCAAATATCCCATCATGTTATGACCTGCTTATATATATCAATTCGCAGCCATCCTCATACCACCTGTCCACCTTGCTATGCGGGCTTTTTTCATCTCAGGGTGTTAGTGGGGCGGATTCCTATTTTACAGATGCGCCTAAAAAATATTAGTTGGATAGGATTTACTTGGTACTTTAAAAAAAGTTTCCCTCAAAACATAGCTTATTTTTAAATCCATTTGAATCATCATATTTCTAAGAGTTTATACAAAACAATGAGATCTCATACGGATATGGTTTTATTTTTTATATTAATTTTATTTATATTCCATTTTAATGAATAGAATGTTCCAGCAGTAAGACTAGTGTTAAAGATAAAATGTTTAAGTTGTAAAAATAAATATTCCAGTAGTAAAATAATTGTTCTAAAAATATTTTGATGTATGTGTAATAAAAAGGAAAAATAAAAATAAAAAATTTGGAAATAAAGAAAAAATAAAAAGAAAAATATAAAAGAGAGAAATTTTAAAGAAAGAAAAAGATAAAAGGAAAAAAGAAAAATAAAAGGAGAAAAAATGAAATTTTATTAGGCTCTATAACAAATGAAAAGAATACAAAAATAAAAAACCTAGTGAGCCGTGGGTGGGATTGCTAAAAGGCCCAGGATGAGGGAGGGGTATGAGTAGTCCTAGGCAATCAGGCCGCCCGACCCGGCATGGCACAACCCACCCACAGGCACGGCCCACTAAGGTACGACGGGTCGTGCGAGCAGTGCCAATACGGGCAGAGTTGTCAGCCGACAATATGACTTGTTTGCACATTTCGTGCTTAAACGGACCAGGCCAGCAAGGTCTACCCAGGAAAGAAACAGTCCAAGTTGGCTAAAATGGGTGAAATGGTGCAAATATGTGCCTCCTAATGCTTGAACCCATGACCTAAGTAGTTACAAAGAAGGAGCACACCACTAAAACACACCATTTATTGTGTCTTCAAAATAAAAACTGGGTCGTACCATGCTAGGCCTCGTGCTGAACCTCCAGCTAAGTCATAGCCCAGCAAACGGGTGAGTGCCTGCTTGGGCCTGGTAATGACTATGTTGTGCTATGTCTGGGCCATGTCAAAATGAACGGGCCAAAAACCATCTCTTTGGCACAGCCCATATGCCTAGGTATAGATCAGAGGAAAACTGCATACTGAGCCTAAGCATCACGGAAGATTCCCACACTCCCGGACATTTTCTACCACATGTTGTGTGGCGCGATATTATATATTTCATATGCGACTTATTTAATTACATGTAAAATTTTTAGGAGAATTTACAAGTAACGTAGCTGTAAATTTCTACTCAGGGATTCTCATAACTGAGGCCTACTTTGTAATATGAGAATTTTACTCGTTTTCTCTGTTTTTCTATGAAATTGAACGGACTTTTATGGAATTCTTGTGAAATTCTGCGTTCCAAAGGAGCCCTCAATGTTTTTCAGGAAGACGTCCAGTTGATGGCCGACACTGGCCTGGAGGCCTACCCCGATTCTCCATTTCTTGGTCGAGGCTTATTCCGAGTACGTGATGTCTGGCTTTGGACAGTGACATCTTTCATACTGAAACTGCACGAATTGTAATCATTTTATCTAAATGAAAGTGCACGAGGAAGATGACCCATCAACCCAAAAGGGCTCGAGTACTACAATAACCTGATAGACGAGCTAGTCAGACGGGGTAATTAAGTCTGCAATGCAGGCGTCCTCCTGTTAAAACCTGTTTGGTCAACGTCCTGAACTCGCCGGCTTCATGCTTCTACTGCAGGAATTGAGATTCATGTGACCCTGTACCACCTGGATTTCCCTCAGATCTTGGAGGACGAGTACCACGGCTGGCTCAGCCCCAGAGTCGTGTAAGAGAGATTTCTCTCCCTGCCTGAACACCCAAACAGAGTCCATTCTTCTTTCAGATTTCAAAGAGACTGATTTGTTCGATGCAGGGAGGACTTCACGGCGTACGCGGACGTGTGCTTCAGGGAGTTCGGCGACCGGGTGAAGCACTGGACCACCCTGGACGAGCCCAACGTGATCTCCATCGCCGCCTACGACAGCGGCGGCTTCCCGCCGTGCCGCTGCTCCGCTCCGTTCGGGGCCAACTGCACCGAGGGGAACTCCACCGTGGAGGCCTACATCGTCACCCACAACTCCATCTTGGCGCACGCCGCCGCCGTCAAGCTCTACAGAGAAAAGTACCAGGTGCAAACAGAGCTGCTGCTTCTACCTGTTTCCTGCTGGTCATCAAAACAACACCTCGGATCAATGCGGCTAAGCTTATTCATGATCTGTTTGCTCTTCTCCTGCAACGTGATCACTGCAGGCTACGCAGAAGGGTGTCGTTGGCATCAACTCCTACAGCTTCTGGAGCTACCCGTTCTCGCAGAGCCCTAGAGACCTGGCAGCAGCGCAGAGAACACTGGACTTCATGATAGGCTGGTGAGTGTTCCCTTAGTAATTTATCACCACTAAATCACTCAGAAGGTGATGAGAATCGCTCGCATTGCTGGGAAATTGATTAGGATCGTAAACCCCTTGGTGTATGGAGACTACCCTGAAACCATGAAGAAGGTGGTCGGCTCCCGGCTTCCTTCGTTCACGAAAGAACAGTCCGAGATTCTTCGTGGGTGCACCGATTTCATCGGCATAAACCACTACGCGTCGGTGTACATCAGCGACCGATCAAGCAGCAGCGCGGGCTCTGGGCTCCGGGACTACAATGCTGATGTCGCGACTGCATTCAGATGTAAGTCCAAGGTCTAACCACAAGTGACTGAAAACAGCCGGTATAGAGAGTTTGCTGAACTTGAAAAACTCCTGTTTGTCCTAACATATGCTTGTGTTCTTGTTGCAGTTTCTAAAAATGATCCTCCCAGTGGTCAGGTACATTGTAGAATGTAGGCTGGATTAAACTGCATGTCCAACTATGCACTATATAAAAGTTTATTTCCCTGTCTCTGTAAAAATAATAAGTAGTTTTTAATGTTACTTTTCGGCGCAGTTTGTCCCGTATAATCTGCCGAGCGATCCTCTGGGGCTGCAACTTATGCTCGAGTACCTCGCAGACACCTACAACAACATTCCTGTATATGTGCAAGAAAATGGCAAGTGATGGATCTTTTTAATCCAGTACCTACATAACTACATTATTTTATTAGATCCATTTGATGCTCTGACGGTTCTGACATTTTGTTTCATTCTCCTATCTCATTCGATTCAGGATATGGGCAGTTGATCAACGACTCTATCTGTAATCATAACAGAGTGGAGTACCTGAGTGGCGCTACATCGGTAGCACGCTCATGGCGCTCAGGTATTTGTCTCTAATCTTTATAGAATGCATAAACAAGTTTTTTATTGTATCTGCTTCGGAACAAATTAAAGATTTTTTGTCTATATATTTTTTTTTAAAAGACCCGGAGCTTTGCCCGGCATTATATTATAAGTAGGTAGAAAAAATGTACAGAATGAAACAAAAAAACAAAAACAAAACCAGTGAAGCTGGTAGAACAAAGGGTTAGATCTGACTACTCTCGACTATGAACGACAACACCAGCTAAACTTTTTCTTTCGACACCAGACCAGAGCGCTGTCTCGTCCTTGAGTTCAGTCAATATTCTAGAAACCGATTTAAGCCGGTCTTCAAAAACTCCGGAGTTTTGTCTATATATTGAGTTCTGCTGCTGTTGCACGAACGGAGCCAATGTGAGAGGCTACTTCGTTTGGTCATTCCTGACGTGTTCGAACTCCTGGCAGGATATTCTTCGCGGTACGGGCTGTACCATGTCGATTTTCAGAACCCGGAACTGCCGAGACAGCCGGTACTCAAAAAGAATGAAGTTGGCATTAACTGGAGAGCATGGTTGATTGCGATGCAAGAAGTTCCCGTGCAGAACAATGAGCTTCTTAGCAGTGCAAGTGAAAATAAATAATTTAGATTGGATACTCCTAGCTTCGAAGGCATGCATGGGGAAGAGTTCCCTGTCCTCTTTGGGCTTCAAGGAAACATATTTTTCATTGGTTTCTTACAGTTTGTCATGCCCAATAATATCTATTCGTTGATGCGTTAAAGCCATATAGTAGTCTCACAGGTGTTACAAACGAAGTCGTTTTGGACAATATTTTGATCAAACATTTAAAATATAAATTACAAATATTTTAAATTTGTTTAAAAATGTTTTAATCATATGATTAGATTTGTGTTAAAAATTATTTTCATAAAAATATAAATATGTCACATTTTATTTTTTATAAAAAATAAGAGTCAAATTTATATTTTAGAGACCTTGTTGTCCAAATCAATTTCTTTTTTTTTTAACACTGAAGGAAGTACACTTCATGTGTGCTCGTACAGGGTCTTGCTAGCCAACGCTTGGGTAAATTTCCAGCCCCTCTCCGACCACACCTTTTGGGCTGCGTTGGCCTCTTTTGCGCTGCATAGGCTGCATGAAGGATAAGATCTGCTGGGCCAAGTTACAACTAAAATGATTTTAACATTTAAATCAATTTTTCTTTTAAGTCATTGCTCATTTTTAAAATCCTTAAGATCATCATATTTCTTGGAATTAATGCAACAAAATGAGATCACACATTACTATATTTTTTATTTTTAAAAATAATTTTAAAGTTTTTTTAAAAAATTTGTCATAATGAATTGAATGTTCTAGTAAGATTGATTCAAGTTAGTAGTGAACATAAAATGTTTTGATAGTAATATTGTTCTAGTAGCAAATATAATTGTTCGAGTAATAAAATGAATTTTCAATATTTCAACAGATGCATACATTAGATTAATAAAAAGAAGAGAAAAATAAATAAAAAGGAAAAAAAATAAATTTTGAAAATAATATAAAGAATCATGTTGTAATAAATTGAATGTTCTAGTAGTAAGATTCAGTAGTGAAAACAAAATGTTATAGTAGTAAAAGATAATTGTTCCATTAGTAAATTAATTTTTTTTCTAGTAATAAAATAATTCTAAACATTTCACTGAATGCATACATCAGTGTAGTAAAAAAAGAGAAAAATAAATAAAAGGAAAGATGTAAATTTTGGAAATAACAAAAGAATATTAAAAAATAAAATATGAAAGATAATAAGATAATAAAAGAAGAAAAATTAAAAAATAAAAACAGAAAATAGAAAAAATGATCCAGTGCATCGTGGGTGGGCTGACAAAAGGCTCTGTAGGGTGGGCGGCAAACTGTCCGCGCGTTACCCTAGGCGTTACCTAAGATTCCCGCTCCTACAGTCCTACTACATTCTTTTGCATCTTTTGTCACATATCTCTGCTCTTTTAAAATAAAATAAATAATAGATTAATTTGATACATATCATTATAATTTTGTAAAATTTAAAATATGTTATTCGAAAAAACCCATCAACACATCAATAATATATTTTAAAATTTATAAAATCAAATTCAACCTTAAAACAAGGATGTGGTAGAGTGGCCTTTCTGCCTTCAGCCGATCCCGGCCGTTGATTTTCATCGGACGGTTCCGCACACACGCTCTGACGCTTCCTGGCTGCGACTCAGTCCTCCAGCGCCGCCTCCGCCTTCCGCCCAGCGCTCCCCGCCTCCCACAACCCCACGGGCCCTCCTTCCGCCCAGCGCTCCCCGCCTCCCCCAACCCCCCGGGCCCTCACCGCCACCGATGTTCTTCCCTGCTGCAGCCGCAGCCAATGTTTCACGCCGCTGAGACGCGATCCTGGCTTCGAGTTCTCGGTCCTCCCCCAATTGCGGGAGCAAGCAGCGGCGGCGTCCTCCTCGGGATCCATTGCTCCGTGGCGACGCCTAAACGCGAGGTGCTCCCCTCTCTCTCTCTCTCTCTCTCTCTGATCTAGCGATGGGTAAAGGGGAGGGGCGAGGCCGATCCGGCGACGACGCCGCGGGCGGACTACGACAGCAGTAGACCTCCCATCTCTGCTACCTGTTTGCTGTTCTAGGCTCTTGAGCGGTGATCTCAAGCCGGCATGCCCCTTCCCAACGAAACTGTCAGTAAAGGAAGAGTGATCAACTTGTGTTTGTTTGAGTGCAGGTTGGAGGAATTTTGAAGCTAATAGGATTCCTTTTGATGGGCCAGCTAGCTGATGCGACAACTCCTCTTATCTTATTCTTCATTCAGCTTGCATTTTGCAAGTCCACCATTTGCACTTCATAATAATCGCTTGTTCTTGATTTAAGTATTTTACCGCTGTTATGTAGTTATGCCTACCTTATTCTGTGTACATTTTCATTCTAGCTTGGGCAAAGAACCATATCCTTCCTATCAGTAAAAAAGTTTTTTTTATGATTCGAATGACATTGTTTTTCACGTAAATTTTTGAAAAATTATGCATAGAAGATACACTAAGAAGAGGGTCGCCTAGACCAAGCGGCAGTGCAAGGAAAGCTTCGTCTTTTTTCTTTTTCTTGTTTCTTTGTTTCTCTTTTTTTAAACCAACTGGCTGAGCCTACTTGCCCGAGTAGTTTCATTCCTTCAAAGATTAGAATTAAGATACGAAATTTAGTGAAATTTAATTTCAACAAAAAAACTGCAATTATGAAATGACATGGGGTGCATGAATCCCATTTTAAGAAAGCCTTGAGTGACATACTGATCTCATGTTGTGCATATATGTATAGGCTGCGTTCTGAAGTTATATGTGTCCCATTTTGGTTGCATCTCAAGTTACAAAGCTAATTAATTATTGCTGAATTGCTCAAATAAGTTGTCTATGTTCCCCATCTCTCCCTCAGTTGCCAGATAATCATGAAAGCAATTCTAAGTGTAGCTATCAGGAAGAAAGCATCAAGCTAACATTTCTTTGCAACTAATCTCTGCACTGCTCAAACACCTATCCTTGCAAAGATTGTTTGTTAAACAGTATATGATTTGTCTCATTATTTATTTACTATGATTACAAAGTTGACATTGGGATTGCTTTGAGAAACTAAAGGAGACGAAATATTTGGGTTCTTTGCTGATAATGGCATGTGCCTAAACAACGCGAAAGAATGTATCCCGCGTTCCAAATGGGGCCTGAATGGTTGTTATAAGAACCCAGCCTGTTTTCACAGTTTAAACTTCGTATTGTTGCATAACTGTCATTTTGATATTTTTTTTTCATGATTTTGATATTTTACAGGTTGCAAATTTCGTTTCACTCGGACACCGGAAGTTTTTCTCAAGTGGAAGGCAAGCAGTTGCGTGACGTCTAAGGCAAGTTGTCTCACCAGATATCTGATGTTGTCTAAACCTTTAACAAAATTGTACATGGATGAGGATCAGCTCCTTAATTTACAAGTGTCCTGTGTACTACACCAGCTTCTTGTTTACCACTAAGAATGATCATAATTCAAACAAAAACGAGGACATGACAAATGTGTCATGATAGCATCATATATTGCACTGAGAATGATAATTCAAGCAAAAACGACTCGAAGAACAAAAGAGTCCCAAATGTTTGAGTGCTTTATTCTGCTGAATTTAATTTGCTTATGATCTTCAGCCAATAAATATATTTTGTTCCGTGGCGAAGCACGG
>BCLF01000062.1:473408-491631 GCA_001602275.1 Zoysia japonica | reverse complement strand
ATAATCTTACAGGCTGTATTGTTCTTACCGATGGCCTCGGAGCAAATATCTAAGCAATACAATATCGTGATAGTGTGGGCCTTCGTTGACATCTCCAAGAAGAAGCATATGGTCTGACAGCGTGAAAAATGCAAAACTCCATTAAAAAATGCTTCCTCTATTCTTAAATTGTTGCTATTTACTTTTAACGTCAATTTTGACTATTTATATTATTCAAAAAAGTTTGATGATATAATATATTTTATTATAATTTACTTTATCATTAAAGTTAATCTTAACTCATAATTTTATATATTTAATTAATTTTTAATAAGATAAATAGTTAAAGATAATGTTAAAAATCAAGATGCCAACAATTTAGTAATGAAGGAAGTAACTGTATAACATGATGGCTGCTAAAAATATAAGAAAGTAAAGGACAAGGGGGCATAAGTTAAGGTCTCTTTTGGCAGAGTTTTTAGCTTATGAATTCACTCTTGATTCTCTTATTAAATAATTATGCAGCTGAAAGTGCTTTTTTAGATAAACTCCTAGGGTCCCTTTGGTTAGGCCAGCTTTTGGCTTTTGCTTTTGCAAAAGTCAAAAGCCCAGTCAAAGGGGTCGGCTATGACAAAAGTGCTTTCGAGAAATCAGCTTTTTTCTAGTTCAAAATCAAAAGCAAGTCTGTACTTGCTTTTGCCAACTGTGGATGCTGATTTATATATATTATAATTATAATTATACATAATTATATATTACTGCAGTTACAATTATATAATACAATTATAATTGTGTCATAATAATATAATTATAATTATTTATACCACATAATTATAATGATATATAATTATATTAGATAATTACATATAATTATATATTATGTATAGTTGTAATTATACATAATTATATATTACTATATAATTATAATTGTATTATATAATTACAATTAATATATTATTATAGTTATGTAATATAACTATAATTATATAGTTATAATCTATATTGTATATTATAATATATATAATATTATATATGTTATAATTATATATTATTATAGCTATGTAATATAATTATAATTATATAATAATTATAAACTATAATATATATTATATATATTATACTTATATATATTTGTACTACTGTTTCACAACTTCACAGCAGTTTTAAGCCAAACGGCTTTTAGCTTTCTCACAGCTCATATTTTACAACAGCTTTTTCACAGCTCACAGCTCACAACTGCTTTTTCACAGCTCACAGCTCAACCAAACACACCTCTAGTATTGGGACAAAGAATTACTTCATAGAACCAGAAGAAGCTATTTTTTTTTAGCTCTCCGCCCTTTAGTTTATTTAGGAGAATCACTTCATAGAATCAGGCAAGAATCAGTTCTTAAAAAATATTATTTGGCAGAGTTTCTTTGATTTTACCTAAGAATTAGGAGCTGAGAGCTCTGCTAAAGAAGACAATAAAGCGTGGATCCACACATTCGGTGCAAAATGATCAACCAATAAAGCCTTACTGTTTTTCAAGAATTCTAAGAAATGGATGCATCTATGGATACAGAATAGGATAGAGTGCAAAAGTAACCAACATTGATAGGCCATAGATGTATAAATTACGACATGCATATAGAGTACTACAAGGAAAGGCTTAGGAAAAAAATAAAGATTCTAAACCAAACAACCTGTCGTCCTGTCGACGTCTTTGAATTTAAACAATCATAAATGTTTGCGTGGAGAGGTGAGAAGGAGGTGGTGGGAATGATATAGTCAAAACTGGACCGATTTTGTTGTTTACGGTAAAGCATATCCGAATCAATTTCTCAATCTGGTTCACTAGTTTTTTTTTAAAAAAAAACTAAAATTCAAAAAAATTGAAAAATAAAAAGCCAGCAACCGGTGAAACTGAGCAGTTAGGTGAAGTAACCGCTCGGTAAATTGAAAACTCCCATATAAACCAGTATAGCTGAACAGTTTATTGTATTATTCGATTAAATTTTATTTAAATTTGAAATGGGTTTTCAAGTAGTTTTCTTTGTTTATTGTTAACATTGGTGGTGGGTGAAGTGGAAGAAGAGAGATCGTGGCCTGTTGAATTTGCTACAACCTCGTTGACAACCAAAAATTGCACTGAAAAACTGGAAGTTTTCGGTATCCCAAACAAGTTCTGGTTTTCGTAGGGTACATTGCTCGAAAATGGCTAAGTCACTGCTGGAGTGTCCGGCCTTTCGCCGGAGTATCCGACAAGCCTTTTCTAGAAGTTGGCTTAGAAAGACACCTGAGTATCCGGCGCCATGCTGAAGGGCAAAATTGGAAGTTCTAGTATATCAAACTGAAAGTTCTGGTTTTGGTTAAACAAAGTTTTTTGCAGTTCGAAGGCTAACCTAATTTTTGGTGTTTTAGTGGTTAAAACATGTTTTCAAGTTGCCAGACCTTGTCGGGGTAAATGAGCCCATGTTTTGCATAAAAGGGTCGAAGAACTACTACAAGGAGGAAGAAGAGGCCGGATGGCGCTATTGAAGAGTCATGGTATAGACTTCATCAAAATCATCTAAATGAGTGTATTTCGTAGTTAATTTTGATTTTTTACCGATTTGTTTGAGTCACCTGCTCTCCACAGGGGCAGACCACCCTACCTCTATATAAAGAGAAGCTCACAGCTGATTGAAGTCATTTATCAAGTTACTTTACATTTTTCAAACCCTACCCCCTCTCTCAACCCTACTTCTCTTCTTCTCTTGTCCCGATGGTGATGAAGAGGGTCTAGCTAGCCTGACTGATCCTAGACCAACCCTAGGAAGCCCTCATCCGTAAGAGATCCCTTGCAGACTTGGGCAACCAGGTGCTGCTATTCTTCTGCCGAAATCAGAACTTCCAGTTTTAGCGATCTCTCTGTTCTACTTCTGCACACGGACGTGCCCGCGTGTGTTGGCTCGATCCGAGTGTCAACACACTTTTTAGCGGCTCCACTATGGACGAAAGGTTCCAGTTGCACAAACAGAATCATCGTTTTTCGCATTATGTCTTCCGAGATTTTGCCGACAAACATCATTGTGCCGTCTTGGGAGGAGGTACTCGAAGAGGCTCGCAAGGCATTCCTAGAGCGTCGAAAAGCCTCCGAGGAGCAATGAAAGGCACGGGAAGATCGGGAGCTTCAATAGTTTTTGGCGTGCTTCAAGAAGGACCGTCAGGGGTGATCTTTCAAGTCAAAGAAGCCGTTCTTCCGCCCGTCTTCGACGATGTAGCCATGAGTGTTGCTTGTGAGAATATCTTCGCACCCTCCTGTTACTTTTGAAGATCTTTCATACATTTTTACCGACATGAAAAAATCTTTGCTAATGACATGCAACATATGATTCAAGATAATTTGTCAAAGTCATTAAAGAATGTTGGTGTTGCATCATCTATTGCTCATGCTGCATATGTAGATCCATCTAATAGCTCATCGGTTTCTCATGCGCCTAGCGTAGATCAACCTTTGTATAGTATGTCAGGGAGTTCGTTTAGTGAACAAACTAGTTTTCAACCTCATGTGCAAACTAATGCTTTGGTAGTGCCTCCTACTAGCGTAAAGCCAATTACTAGCATTCCTAATCGGGCAAGTAGCCGATTGAACGAATTGGCCGATTTTGTCCCAACATAATGTACCTCACTTATAGCACCCCACCTATCCCACCTAGTGGTACAAGCATTCCTCATGGCCACGTGCACAATGAGCAATTAAATATCATGAAGGCAAACATGAATGCCTCACCTTGTAAGACTCATTACCAACATGGAAGAATGCATTGCTTTTATTAAAGAAGATTTGAGAAAGCAATTTCATGAAATGCTAGGGGTAGACCTTAAGGGAGGGACCGGATTTACCAAAAACTTTACCTTACATATCTTGATTCGGTCCCATGTCCTAGCGGATGACGTGTTCCCGCATTGCTCAATTAGGGAAAGCGAGTTCAAGTGATACATTGAGGCCTCCTTTGGAACGCAGGACTTCACAGGAATTTCAAAGGAATCAGTTCAATTTCACAGGAAAAACGCAGGAAACAGGAAAAATTCCCGCATTCCAAAGGAGGCCTGAAAGTGCGGTTGTTTTCTTTGTCACTAACTGGAATCGCTTTCTCATGGTTTTCATCGTTGTCCTCAAGTTCCATTTATATGTGGGAGTCCATAGAGCGTAGATTTCATGATCATTTTTATTCTAAGGATAATGAGCTAAAATTGTCACATTTAACATCGGTTAGGCAAGAAAAAGATGAAACTGTTATCGATTTTATTCAGAGGTTTAGAGATGTTAAGAACCGATGTTTTAATTTGACAATTTCCGAAAAGGATCTAGCTGATCTAGCTTTTAGTGGCTTACGGTCTCACCTTAAGGAAAAGATGGAGGGGCATGATTTCTCACTCTCGCCCAACTCCAACAAAGAGTTTCGGCACAAGAAAGCTGAAGTAAAGAAGTGAACATGACTATAATGCCCGCCACAATGTGCACGTCGTTGAGTACGATTCGGATAGTTTCGATTATGACTCCAATGACATCTTGGCTGCCGAATTTATTTGACCATCTAAAGCCAAATCATTTGCTTGTAATTCACTCAAACCGGTTCCTAAGAATCAGAAAGATGATGTGAGATACATCTTTGATATAGCTAAATGCGATAAAATATTTGATGAATTATACAAAGGTAGGTATATCAATATTGCATACACTTTGCCTCCGACGGATGAATTAAAACGTAGGGCATATTGTAAATGGCACAATTCTTATTCTCACCACTAACGATTGCAACGTTTTTTGTCGACAAGTCCAATAGGCCTTTAACGAGGGACGATTGAGTATCAAGGAGATGCAAGTGAACAAGCACCTTTTCCCTGTTAATACCTTCAATATCAATATCAAAGTGTTGATTCGGTCGAGTCAAGCTGATACAACTCAAGGGAAGAATGTGATCTTGGGTGATGAAAGACCATCCCCGATAGGGAAGAAAATTGTTTCAAAAAAGGTGGCATTGGAAAAGTTCCTCGATGGTAGAGAATCTATCAAAGTCACCATCAAAGGTTCTGCATTTGGAGGGCAATCGCAAAAGGCCAAGGAAATGGTTGTTCCTGCTGTTCAGGAAAACCGAAACTTCCAGTTTTTCGAACCAAAACTTTCGGTTTTGCTCAGAAGCCCAAAATGATTAAACCGAAAAATCCTAAAGTGGGCAAATGGAAAGTGAACCAAGGTAAGGCTGTGGACGGAAGATAGAGCCTAAAAGCACCTTTGACCGTCCTATGGTCATGTACAAGAGTCAAGACCGATTTACGCAATTGATCAATAAAACGACCAAGGTCACCACAAAAAGAGGATAGTAGCCCGCCTAGGAAGGAGGTGAGACAAACAGTGGATTTTCATGGGCCTCTTCGTCCTTATGGGTTTGGGGTACCACCATCATGGTTCCCTCCCACTCCTGTCGTTCCCGGTGTGGAGTCTTTACACGGGGTCATGGATGCTTAGGCCGCCAATGCCACCTCCGCCTTTTCATCTGGGGTGGCATATGCCAAAGGAGACCCTTTTTCAATGGCTCTCTGGTTCTATTCATGACGGGTTAGGAAGCCAATCAATCAATCATAGGGAAGACATTACTCATTTTACTCGCTAGCAAAACTGGAAGTTTCGGTTTAGCAAACCGGAAGTTCTGGTTTTTTCAAAAAAGTCTCCTAAGCAAGAATGGAGGATAAAAAATGAAAAGGAGGGAAGTAAGCCTGCTATTGGGACTGTTGGAGATTAAGAAGCCACATCTGGAGGTGTCAGTAAGATTGACACTACCGATGTTAAGATTGGAGGAGCTTTTAGTGGACCGATTGTGATAGACAATCCAGTCCATGTGGAACAAGGTAGCTCTACACCCCTTACTTGTGATGAGAGTAGTAGAAAGGAGCTCACGAGGTATACACAGTCGAGGTGCTGTCCCTTCGGCTTGACCCTCACGCAAAAGAGGAAACTACAAAGGCTAGGCCTCCGTGAAATAAGAGAGTGGGATTTGGAGAAATGGAGGGAGGATGTTTTTAATGAAGTAAAGTCAATGATGCCTCGGAGTAAACAATGGAGAGCCAAGGAAAAGACCGAGCCGCCAGAGGAGCCGAAGATTCTTGCTTCAGAGCCAGAACCGAAAGCTCCAGTTTCTGAACCAAAAGTTCCGGTTTGTACTGGTTCTGTACAGGTCGAGAACTCTGCTGTTATCTCTTCTGCAGGTGATGTAGATATGTCTGAGTTTGATGATGATCTTCTGGACTACGAGCCTACACTATCTCGAGATGGTATGGACATATGGACATCAACACTATTTGCTTATCTCGCTTATCTCTTTCCGATTATTCTCTCGTGAAAGAACAAGAGGTTATCGCACAATTCAATTTTGGGCTGAAAAATGCCGTTTTCAAAAAGCCCAAAGAATCGGATAACTATTTGAAACCTCTCTATGTGAAAGGTCATATCAATAGTAGATCAATTTCTCGCATGCTTATAGATGAAGGTGCTATTGTTAACCTAATGCTATATTCTTTATTTAAGAAGCTAGATAAGACCGATGACGAGCTCATCCGAATCAACATGACTCTGAACAATGTGGGAGTTAGATATCCTATCAAGGTTAAAAGGGTCGTTTCTATAGAGCTCACCGTTGGGAGCAAGACTATGGCTATCGCTTTCTTCATCGTCAATGTGCAAGGAGGTTATAGCCTGATCATGGGGTATGATTGGATTCAATCTAACAAGTGTGTTACCTCTACATTACATCGAGTCTTGATACAATGGGTTGGTGATAATGTAGAAGTTGTTCATGCAGATGTATCAGATTGTGTTGTTACGGTCGATTCATGTTCGTTGCCCCATGATACTGTTAAGTCTTATCCGGATTGGATATGACGGGTTTTGAATTTTTTAGTGTGACTAGAGATGGTTTTGTACCCGTCAATGTAAAGCCAATGGAAAATCGGCTCAATCATATAATGTGATTAAATAGAATCGAATCTAGATTGGTTGCAAAAGAGGGTGGAACACTATTGGTCTAGCAAGAACGATATGTGTGAAGCAATAGAGGAGGTAAAAGACATGGACGAATTGGGACAAGGGTTTACGTCGGTCGATCCTTTAGAGGAGTCAATCTTGAAAATGACATTAATGCAAAGTTGACATTTGTAAACAAAAACCTAAGAGCCGATTATAAAGTGATACTAATTGAGCTCCTAAAGTAGTATGTGGACTGCTTTGCATGGTCTTATAATGAAAAGCCCGGATTGAGCTGCGAGTTCGTTGAGCATCGGCGTCCTATCAAATCTGGTTTTAGGCCCCTCAAACAACCGATGAGAAGGTTTAATCTGGATATGCATGATCAGATTAAAAAAGAAATTAACTTATTGTTTGATGCGAATTTTATAAAACTTTGCAGGTATGCGAGTGGATATTCAACATCGTATCCAGTGAGAAGAAAAATACGAGTAAGATAATAGTTTGCATTGACTTCATAAACGTGAATAGAGCCACCCCCAAAGATGAGTATCCTATGCCTATAGCCGATATGTTGATCAATGATGCTTCCAGTCATAAAATGATTAGTTTCCTCGACGAGAACGGGGGTTACAATCAAATCTTCATGGCCGAAGATCATATATCTAAAATCACATTTAGATTCCCTGATTTTGTAGGATTGTTTGAGTGAGTTTTCATAACTTTTGAGCTAAAGAATACGGGTGCCACATATCAGAGAGTTATGAACTTTATTGTTCATGATTTGCTTAGTGTCATCATAAAAGTCTATATAGATGATGTGGTAATCAAATAGGCTGCCCTAGACCCTCACATAACCGATTTGTGCCTTGCTTTAGACCGAATGCGCCGCTTCGGTCTGAAGATGAACCCACTTAAATGTGCTTTTGGTGTATCGGCTGGAAAGTTTCTAGGTTTCATTATTCATGAAAAGGGCATAGAAATAGATCCAAAGAAAATAGAGGCGATCAAGCAAGTGCAATCACCTACATGTAAGAGAGAATTACAAAGCTTCTTAGGTAAACTAAATTACTTGAGTAGGTTAATTGTCAACTTGTTGAGAAGGTCAACGCAATTACTCCTATTCTTCGGCTAAAGAATAAAGCCAAATTCACTTGGGGGCAAAACAACAAGAGACTTTTGATAAGATCAAGGAATACTTATCCTCTCCACCGGTCCTAAGGGCACCTAGAAGTGGAGCCCCATTTCGTCTTTATATTGCAGCGGAGGGCAATGTGTTTGGTGTGCTGTTATAACACAAGAAGACGAAGGAAAGGAGTATGTGATCACATATGTGAGCCGGAGGTTGATAGATGTTGAAACGAGGTACATTCTTATCGAGAAGCTATATTTTTCCTTATCTCATGCTTCCGCCAAATTGAGACATTATTTACTATCTAGTAATTGTGTTGTTGCATGTCAAACTGATGTCATCAAATATATGCTACATAGGCCAATATCTAATGGGAGGCTTGGTAAATGGGCACAGTCTTTGATCGAATATGATTTGGCCTATGAGTCATTAAAATCTATGAAAGGTCAAATTGTTGCAAATTTTATTGTTGAACATCGGATTGATTTAGAGCATGATATAGAGTTTGGTTACATAACTTTTACTACATGGAAGTTGTACTTTGATGGATTGGTTTGTAGAGAGGGCCAAGGTGTTGATGTAGTACTAGTTTCTTCTCGTGATGAACATTTTGAATTTTTAAACCGATTGGAGTACCATTGTACTAAAAATCAGGTCGAATATGAAGCATTATTATTCTGCATTTGGTGATTTGTTATTAGTAGTATGGCAAGTTACTGGGGATTTCCAATGTTTATAGGGGTCCTTGAATGCTTGTTTGGATAAATGCTTAGACATCACAAAAAATATGGACGAATTCCAAATACACTACATTCCGAGGCAAATGAATGCTAAAGCTAATGATTTAGCTCAGCAAGCATCTGGTTATAACATCAGCAAAGGGAAACTTGCGATTGTTGAAGAATTGATGTCCAAAAAAAGCCAAAACTTCACAAAGAAGCTGAGAGTTCGGTTATTAATGATTTAAAAGATGTGAAACCCGAATCAATGGATTGGAGGGCTCCCATAATTGATTATATTAATAACCCCAATCAGAAGGTTGAGAGAAAGGTTTGGCATATGGCTTTCAAGTATATTGTGATTAATAATGACTTATATCGCCGAACAGGAGACGATTTGGTCTTGAAATGTTAGGTGATGATGAAGCTAAGGTGGCCATAGGAGTAGTTTATGAAGGCATTTGTTATACGCATCAATCGGCCCCTAATATGAAATGGCTATTGAGAAGGTCCGAATTCTACTGGTCAACTATGATTGTCGATTATTTCCGCTACTACAAAGGGTGCGAAGAGTGTTAAAAGTTTGGGAATATTCAGATGACACCCACTGCTATGATGAATCCTTTTATCAAACCATGGTCATTCCGAGGATGGGGTTTGAATTTTGTGGGTCAAATACATCCTCCTTCGAAAGGACATCGCTTCGTATTGGTTGCCACAGATTACTTCACCAAATGGGCCGAAGCAGTTGCACTCAAGAATATGACTCATCAGGAGATAATTAAATTCATCACCAAACATATCATATATAGATTCGGTATTTCACAAACTTTGACTACGGATCAAGGTACTTCTTTCATTTCTAGCCACGTTCGTGAGTTTGCCGAATCTTACAAAATTAAGTTGCTCAATTCATCCCTATGTTATGCTCAGGCTAACGAGTAGGTCGAGTCTAGTAACAAAACCTTCATCAAACTTATCAAGAAGAAAATAGAAGATAACTCTAAGAGATGGCATGAGATCTTGTCGGAAGTTTTATGGGCTCATCGTATTTCTAGACGTGGAGCCACTAGGGTCACACCTTATGGATTTGTTTATGGATAAAAGGCCGTTTTGCCCGTTGAGGTAAATCTGAACGCTTTGAGGATAGCTAAACAAAATGATTTGTCCATTAATGAGTTGATGAAGTGACAGATAAGCGTTTGGATGCTTTAAGAGCCATAGAGAGGGATAAAGGCTGAGTTGCTAGAGCCTAAATAAAAGGTAAAAGCCAAAACTTTTCAGGTGGGCGAATTAGTTTTGAAAACAATTCTGCACATTGGTTCAAAAAGCAACAAGTTTGAGAAATGGTCTTCGAGTTAGGAAGGGCCATATAGGTTAGTGAGAATTATAGCCGGAAATATCTACATGGTGGAAACTTTGCAAGGGAACCGCACCAAGAGCCTTAAATGGTAGATATTTGAAGAAATATTACCCAAAGTATGTGACAAGATAATTAAAGGATTTTGATCGATACAATCAATATCGTTGCTTAAGTGGTGTCATGGCCGGTGTATTCACGAACCATTGTGCTTAGATATTTTTTGGTTCACGAAATGTTATATGGTACACAAGTTATAAAAAAATAGAGGAGCATATGTTGACAACCAAAAATTGTACTCAGAGAAAACCGGAAGTTTGGCATCCCAAATTGGAAGTTTCGGTTTTTGTAGGGTAGATTGCCCAAAAATGGCTAAGTCACTGTCGGAATGTCCGGCCTTTCACCGGAGTATCTGACAAACCTTCTCAGGAAATCGGCTTAGAAAGACACTGAAGTATCCAGCGCCATGCCGAAGGGCAAAATTGGAAGTTCTTGTATGCCAAACTGAAAGTTTCCGTTTTGATTAAACAAAGTTTTTTACAGTCCGAAGGCTAACCTAATTTTTGGCGTTTTAGTGGTTAAAACATGTTTTCTGGTTGCCGGACCATGTCGGGGTAAATGAGCTAATGTTTTGCATGAAGGGTCGAAGAATTACTTGGACAAGGAGGAAGAAGAGGCCGGATGGCGCTATTGAAGAGTCCTTGGTGTAGACTTTGTCAAAATCATCAAAATGAGTGTATTTCGTAGTTAATTTGAAGCCCCGACAAAACAGAAATTTTTGGTTTGGTAAACTGAAAGTTTCTGTTTTGACAGCTTTTTGGAAAGCTTTTGAATTTTGATTTCTTATCGACTTGTTGGAGTCACCGGCTCTCCACGGGGCAGACCACCTCACCTCTATATAAAGAGAGGCTCACGATTGATTGAGGGCATCTAATCATCATTTATTAAATTACTTTACATTTTTCAAACTCTACCCCTCTCTCAACCCTACTTCACTTTTTCTCCCGTCCCGACAGCGGTGAAGAAGATCTAGCTGATTTGTCCCTCACAGACTTGGGTAAGCAGGTGCTGCTGTTTTTTTACCGAAACTGGAACTTCCGGTCAGGACAAGTAAGATGTCAACATCTGGAATTCTTCTAGAATTCTTCCATATAACATCATACCATAGTTTGTACCGAAATCAAAGTGAAATGACGACGAAATTTAAGGTAACCTCCGTGCCGGCTGCACCTTTGCTGCTTTCAGATATCTATTCTCCGGCGCCTTGGGGTCAACTCATCGGACGCGTCATTGCCATGGCAGCCAAGGTCTGTCCCCTCCACAAGGTCATCGATGCCGGCCGGTGGGACGCCGAAGGCCTCCTTGGCCGCCTCATCGTCGTCGTCCATGCCGCGTTCATCGATGCGGGCTTCCTGTCGCTGCCCCGCCCGTCACGCAAGCGTGGTCCGATCCCAAGAGAAGCTGGCAGGACGGCGGCAGCTCTCTCGCTTATATACACCGCGCCGGAGCTTCTGCACCGGCAGGACATCAAGGCGGCCGCGGTGCTCAGGATGCAGGTCTACGGGAGGAAGATAATCTTGTATGTCCAGTGCGCCGGCAGGCGGGTGGCGTCGTCCTGGATGCTGGTGGACGCGTTCGACGCCGCGGCGCTTCTGTCGGGCGGCCTGGACGGCACGGCGCGTGCGCTGAGGCGCGATGCATCGCTGGTGGCACTCTGGCGCAGGCTCTTCGACATTCTGTGCCGGCATGCCCTGGTCGACCTTTGCCGCCTGAACGGCGTATCGCTTGAGCCCACCTTCATGTCGCTGCCCAGCGACATCAAGACGGCGATCTTGGCGCGGCTTAACGACGGCGTTGACCTCGCGCGGGTCGAGTGCACCTGCACCGCGCTGAGACGCCTCGTCGCCGAGCGCCACCGTGAGCTCTGGAAGCCCTTGTACGACAACGCGCTTGGCACCTCACTGTGGTTCCTCGACGCCACCGACTCGCCAGAGACGAGCTGGAAGAAGAGGTACCTGAGGGCCAGGCGGTGGCAGCTGCCTACATATCCGTTCTTATGGCCGCGACGCATCCAGACGCTTCGTATCATGTCGAGGCTGTGGTGGTATGACAATTCCTTTCAACAGTTCGACCGTGATGATCCGCAGGAGCTTCCGGCAGACCCTGTCGCCAAGAGAAGTAAGCGGAAGCGGACGACAGCAGGTAGAAGCAAGCGCGCCGCAGAGCGCGAGCAGGGGAAAAGGCGGCACGGTGCCGGCGCAATTCACGCCCCGTCTTCACGGTACCGATGGAAGCACCGGTGACCAGTCCGGTATTTGTCAGTCATCTTTGTTACCATCCGCAACGCGCACATAGCTTTGTCGAGATGGATGTTTCCTTCAGCCAAAGAGAAGTGCCATGTAATTTACTTTCTCTGATTTTAAAGTATTAACACTATTTACTTTTAACCTCAACTTTGACTATCTTATTAAAAAAATATTTTAAATTAATATATACTAGAAAATATACACGTGTTGCCGCGCTTGCATTTTTTTTACTTAGATGATCTGTAATAAATATGATTTGAGTGTCTCAATTTATATTTGGTCAACATAGTTTCATCAGATGCTTCAAAGTAATTTCACACAACAAAGTTAAAAGCATACTTATAATATATTTACCGAGTTTGCGAGGGTTCCCTATCCTCAAGACAGGATCTGACCCAACAGCACTTCAACAATCCAAACAATTCATGGGCTTCCCGCAAACCTATGGAAAAAGTTTTACATAGGAAAGTGATAAGAGATTAAGTTACGAAACATAACATAACGGGTGCATTTACTTTTGTAAATCAGCTATGTTTACAGCAGACAAGGGTAATTTAGAGACTTCTCCATGCAGATTGATAGCCCGTTCATTGATTTCATTAGTTTCACATGGATCTCCTCATCAAATCCAACATAAAATTTAATGAGACAATCGTCAATGTACTAAGTTGGGAATCAACATGCATGCAACATCCATTTATATAACTATATAATACAGCAACAGTCAAACATGTTGTTACATTTCTCTCTTGTGACAAGATCGAGCAATTCTGCGGTTTGGTCATAAGAACAATCACTCCGCTCCAGTACTGTCACGGTTGATCTTGCACATAATCCATATGAGCAACTAGTAAGCTAATTCAGTCATGACCCATCCCTAAATAATGATGCAATATTAATATCAGAGTATATAAAGACAAAGATCCAAACTTCTTAAGCTTGTCGTGTTGATCCCACGGAGCCGCTCGCGAAAAGTGAGGCTCTGATCTCATTAGTGTCTCGATCTATTCATTGCTACCACCACCACCAATTAACCCATGCCAAATCATCGAGCTAGCACCATAATTCGTTTATAATTTCACATCAAAATCGAAACTTTAAATCGAAACCAGCAGCAAAAGCACGAGAAATCGCACGGAAACCCGCACTGACCAGCTCTAGAAAGCGAGCTCAATGTGGGGGACAGCCAAGCAGCGTAGGAGCTGGAAGCACATCACAAATGGTACAAACCTGGTACCAGATTGGATAAGCTCTGCAGCGCGCTGCCGAAGGTTTCACAGGCATATTCAATCTGCAAATATAACATATTTTATCCTTTGCAAACTTACCTTACGGTAGTTGGAAAATGGCCTCAGCTTGCGAATTTGGGCACTTTGGTAAACATTTGTTTGATCAATTCTGTATTTGGGAGGATGTTTGCAGCCCTGGTGAGCAATGTGTTGAAATGGGCAATGGTGTGATCCATCAATTGATCAAGGCTGTTATAAACTAAAGTCAGCATAAAATAGAACCTCACAATATTTCTATGAATGGAATACCTTCATCTGATCCATGTCAAATTTGGCAAAAGCATTGGCGCAAACGTCCTCCGTGCCATTGCCGGTGCAAATGCACTTGTTGGTTATGACCAGCTGCAGCTCGTCTATTATGGGAAGAAGCACGGCTCAGATGGTACCTAAACAATGCTACATATAAGTATTCATATTTTGAACGAATGATTTTATTAGTGAGTGCTCAAAACAAACTGGACTGAAATTGCAAAATTCAGAGACAAGCGTCACTACAAATATGCAGGTCGCAGTCAATATAAATTGCAAGCAATTTCAGAGTCTAGAACTATTAGCACATATCCTGATTATTTATCTCAAAAGGAAGATGACAATTAACAGAAACTTTGAAGAAGATAAGAAACGTACCATTTTAATAGCATCTTTTTGTTTTCGAACTAAACAGTGTCAACCCCAGGAGGGAGGGAGATGCTGAAATGAGCCTTTATAACTGGTATCAACAGGGGCAGGTACCCAATTCTTGGTCCTAAAGTCTGTCCCAAATGAAGAGAAGATCATAAATGAACTATCTCACAGTTCACAAATGATTGTTGGATTGGACTTAGCTTTAGCTCAAAGCTACACCAGGCCTTGTCATCGCATTGAGCATATGCAGTTATGAACAGCACGCTCTGGACCAATTTTAGTTCCAGTCACACACTCCACATTCAACTTTATTCTAAGCTATGAAGCTATGTATGCATATGATGTGGATAAACAAAAGCACTCTAATAAAGCATGCTAGTCTCAAGCATTTTGTCAAACATATAGTGACCAAAAGTAATTGAAGGATGGATAGAGCAGAGGAAAGTGCGGAATTGAGAATTTGAGAGTGCACCAACCTGGATAATTTTTTTTTCTTGCAATTGCATCGCACAGCTAGTTCCAGGGGCCACTGTTGGAATTGTTCCAGAAGCTGAAGAACACATGCACACAGCTCAACCAGTTGCGAAAGGAAAGATCGGATGCGTGTGGGAGTGCACACAGCGTGAACCTGGCGAGCCCATACATGCTCTATCTCCTGCTATTCGGGTCGGGCGAGACGGCGCTACATGATGAGTGACCACTTAGCTGATTGCTGCTCTTCATTCAGTCCTCACGCAGCAGAAGCCCCCATCCTGGATGTCATGATTGGCATATTAGGACTAAGGAGGAGAAGGGCCAACACTTCACTATGGTGTTGAAGCAGCTACTTGTTGAGGTAGTCATCTACAGCCTGTAGATAAGCATGTGTTGTAATCTACTATGCTTAATTTTTCTTACTGGGACCTTACAGAAATCATTGACTTGAGTCTCCAAGACATTTACTTAACAATTTATCAATTTTCAGTACACCAATCGTCAAAATTTTATAATCTAATAAAACGGAACAGCACAACAAGAATAATGGAAACAGTCGAAGGCACCTAAGGTCTGAGAAGCGGGAAAACGACTTACCGTTCTCCCCGTGGAGCATTCGGTCGAGCACCAGCGACGCACGCAGCGCGCGAGCACGTCCATCGCTCTAACATCCCACAAGGAAGCAACCTCGCTCTTCCATGGTGCCTTGGACCAGCTACGCAGCCGGTGGAGGTGGATCGCACCGCATGTTCTCCCTCTGACGGTTGTGGTTAGCCTTGCCCGCCACGCCGCCGCTGTTCGATCCTTGTCGCGTTGCGTGTGATGGAGACGTATGGCCACGAAACGCGCCTGGCCGTCTCTCGGCGAGGAGGAGCCGAGCCTGGGCGGGGCGGAGGCACCACCACCAGCAGCGCGGCGGAGGCAGCGGCGGGCCCCCGCCAGGACGTTGAGGCGGCCGCGGTGCTGAGGATGCAGGTCTTCGTGAGGATTGTCTTGCGCGTCCAGTGCGACGGCCGGCCGGTGGCGTCGTCCTGGATGCTGGTGGATGCGTTCGACGCCGCACCGCTCCTGTCGGGTGACCTGGACGGCACGGCGCGCGCGGGATGCGTCGCTAATGATGCTCTTGCGCAGGCTCTTGGACATGTTGTGCCGGAGTGCTCTGGCCGACCTGTGCCGCTTGAATGGCGTAGCGCTTGAACCCACCTTCATGTCGCTGCCCGGCGATGTCAAAGCGGTGATCCTGGCACGGCTCACCAATGGCGCTGACCTCGCCCAGGTCGAGTGCACCTGCACCGCGCTGAGACGCCTCTTCGCCGAGCGCGACCGTGAGCTGTGGAAGCCCTTGTACGAGGACGTGCTTGACAATGACACCACACTGTGGTTCTACGCAGCCACCGACTCGCAAGAGGCCCAAGAGCCGAGCTGGAAGAAGAGGTACCAGAGGGCCAGGTGGTGGCACCTGCATCCTCCGCGTCCCCCCGGTTATGGCGCCAGATCGAGGCGCTTCATATCACGCAAAGTTCGTTGCAGTATCTGTTGGACCGTTACGATCCGCCGGAGCTTCCGGCAGACCCTGTCGCCGAGCTAAATGAGCGGATGACAGCAGGTAGAGGCAAGCGCGCAGCAGGGCGCGTCCCAGACTCCCAGGGAAGAGGCGCCACGGTGCCGGCGCAATTCACGCCCATCTTCTAGGTATCCATGGAAGCACCGGTGATCAGTCGTTGATTTGTCACTGATTGTTGATATCATTCCCAATGCGTGCAGAGCTTTTTTTGAGACGCAGGGACAAGGAACATGTACTCTAGTAATTGAACATTTGGTCCGAGAAATATAAATAGCAAGCCTGCATTTACCTTTTGATTGTGGTGTTCCTGTTTGTGTCGGGCAATTGAAAGTACTATTTGTTTCTAGGAGTACTACCGATTCACACAATCTGTGTAATCAACCAATGGTTGTGGGAAGATAGATTCTAAGATTCCTTATGTTCTGATTTTGTAACGTAAAGACAGTCAGGTACCAAATTACTGCATGGCTTGACCATTAAGGGTCATACTATGTGAGAGTACTGAACAGCTAAACTGATGCACCATTGTATCAAAGTGTAGAATCACGCAATATATTTGAACAGGTAAACACTGATTTGTAGTGCACTTTCAAAGCGCTGCTGATATCAAAACACATCGATGATGTTGTTGTTAAATGTACCGGCACCATCCAACCACTGAAATTATCAGTAAAAAGTAAGAAACCTGCACAACAGATGAAAATCTATCAATAAATTTATCAGAGCACGTGATTCATCAGTAGTCCTGAAACAGAAGGAAACTTTGGATAGTCTCCGCAGAAATGCTGCCCTCTGATTCATCGGTATTCCATATACATTTTGCCCAACATAATAGGTTATCAAAATGATTAATAATACAGGAAGACATAAATCAGCAGCCAAGATTGAGGTCTCCTGCATTTCAAAAACATTTGTCGACAGCCGACATTGATGTTGAAAATAAGAATGGCCAGCAGCCAAGGGGAGTTTAACTGTTTAAAACAATCAATTTATCCAGTGGTAGATGCGTCAGAAGCACAACAGGACCCTATCTCATTTTTAATTTCTGAGAGCAGGTGCGAGATGGACTTGAACTGATCAATCTCTACTTTTGTTTACGTATTGGTGATGAGGTTCGTCCCCACCCTTTCCGGTGCGAGCCTGATGCTGCCCCCATTGTTTTTGAGTCTCTAGTGTCAAGCCTACGAGGGGTCACTCGGCTCATGTTATCAGAAACCAGTGTGTAATTGAATTCAACCAAACAAATTTTACGATCGAGCTTAAAAGGTTCACCATCATCCCATCTTTTAATTAAATCCGTGATGGATATAGGCACTACGATTGTAGTCCATACTAGAGACTCACGAAAATTTGCCATTAGCGGTGGGACCTTGAGCTGAATTTTAAAACCTTTGATTCCCTATGTTTATTCAGGAATTTTGAGATTTTCTATTATGGAGTAATTGCAAAAGAGGTTCAGTTTTGCACTCTAATTCTAAAAATGACCATCTTTTTCAAACTTTGCAAAATCGGTCTTGTTTTTTAAATATGAAACACAATGTTGGTCCTATTCTGTTAAGTGATGTTAATAGCGTTAAATGTTAGGAACAATTGCAAAACAATTCATGTTTTGAATTCTAATTCTGAAAATGGTTCTCTTTTTCAAACTTTACAAAATCGGTCATGTTTTTCAAATTTGAAGCACAATATCGGTCCTATTCCGTTAAGTGGTGTTAATAGCGTTAAATATTACGTAGCAAGACATATATAACCTTGCAAAATTGATCCTATGTTTATTTTGATTTTGCAAAA
>BCLF01000062.1:460949-472093 GCA_001602275.1 Zoysia japonica | reverse complement strand
TAATAAGTTTCAAATTTTGAAAAACAGGACCAATTTTGCAAAGTCTAAAAAAGATGACCATTTTCAGAATTAGAGTGCAAACTTGTTTTGCAATTGCCCCTAAATATTACATAGCAATACATATATGATCTTACAAAAATAATCTATTTTTGTTTTGGTTTTGCTAAATGTAGTTTGCACATGGAATCTAAAATTAATATATTTAACAAATTTAGATGATTTGTTAACCTAACTTAAATATTTTTGAATATGCAATAAACTATGTAAAATATTTTTGAATGCAAATTCGAGAGGATGTAAGGATAAGAGAGGACAATTCTATCTTTTTCTTATTTTTTTTTATTTTTCTTTATTCTAAAAATTAGTCACTGCTAACGGTGTTAAAAAGAAGATTTAACGCAAGCTTCAGATTTGAAAAATATGATCGATTTGCAAAGTCTAAATAGAGGAATATTTTTCAAATTAAAGTACAAAACATAACTTATTTTGCAATTGCCCTTTTGATTATATATTCAAGTACGTTAATTTAATGGCAGCCCTGGTTCCTTCTTTAACAATGTTGTATCCGGTCAGGACAAGTAATACGTCAACATCTGGAATTCTTCTAGAATTCTTCCATATAGCTTCATACTGCTTCCATAGTTTGTATCAAAATCCAAGTAAACTGATCACGAAATTTAAGTTAAACTTTGGGCCGGCCGCAGCTTCTGTTTCGCATATCCATTCTCCGGCGCCTTGGGGTCAACTCCCCGCGTCATTGCCATGGCAGACAAGGTCTCTCCCCTCCACAATGTCATCAACGCCGGCCGGTGGGACGCAGAAGGCCCTCTTGGCCGCCTCATCCTCGTCGTCCACGCCGCGTTCATCGACGCGGGATTCCTGCCGATGTCCCACCCGTCACGCAAGCGTGGCCCGATCCCGAGAGAAGCTGGCAGGACGGCGGCGTCTCTCTCACTCACATACACCGTGCCGGAGCTGCTGCACCGGCAGGACGTGGAGGTGGCCGCGGTGCTGAGGATGCAGGTCTACGGGAGGAAGATAATCTTGTACGTCCAGTGCGCCGGCCGGCAGGTGGCATCATCATGGATGCTGGTGGACGCGTTCGACGCTGCGCCGCTGTTGTCGGGCGGCCTGGACGGTACGGCGCGCGCCCTGAGGCGAGACGCATCGCTGGTAACGCTTTGGCGCGGGCTCTTCGACATGCTGTGCAGGCGTGCCCTGGCCGACCTGTGCTGCATGAATGGCATAGCACTTAAGCCCAGCTTCATGTCGCTGCCTGGCGACGTCAAGTCGGCCATCCTGGCGCGGCTCACCGACGGTGGTGATCTCGCAAGGGTCGGGTGCACCTGCACCGTGCTGAGACGCCTCGTCGCCGAGCGACACCGTGAGCTCTGGTATCCTTGCTACGACGACGCATTTGACACTTCGCTGAGGGCCAGGCGGTGGCAGCCCCCTACAAATCCGTTCGACAGTATCATGCAAAGGTTGTGAAGGTCTGGGCTCCGTCATTATGGCATTACCTTTCCACAGTTCGACCATGATGATCCGTCGGAGCTTCCGGCAGACCCCGTCGCCAAGCGAAGTAAGCGGACGATGGCAGATCGCGGCAAGCGCCGCAGAGCGCAACCAGGGGAAAAGGTGTCACGGTACCGGTGCAATTCTCGCCCCGTCTTCACGGTACCGATGGAGGCACCGGTGACTAGTCGGGGATTTGTCATTCATCTTTGTTATCAGAGAGTTCTCTTTAATTAATCTCAGCTATTAATTTTTAAAAATTATACTGAGTCTACTATTTTGATACTTTTGAGACATCGCCTATTTGTCGCTTTGTCCAGATCACACTATACGTATTGATTTTGTCTTGAAGACACCGTAAAATTATATTTTTTTTTATTTGTATCACATTGTGTTAATTATTTAAACCTTTTTAGCAGCTAAGATGAGAGAAGAAGAGGAGGAAAAATTGTGAGTGCCTTTTTAACTTGAGACATACATCATCTGGTGCGATCATAATCCTAATTCTTATCATTTAGTGTTTGTTTTATCTTTTTATATATGCACGGTTGATTGGCTATGAGGAGGTTCAGGATGAAGATTTAGATTGATACAAACATAGCAGGGATCAGAGGAAAGGAGAAGTGCTCATATTCAAGAGTATTCACACATTTTCCTCTTATATATCTTTTTACGGCTGCTAAAAAGTTTAAATACCGAATGTAGTGTGCTATGGAAAAAAAAAACCGTCTCAATGTCCTCTGGACAAAATCAAGACCGATGGTGTGGTATAGACTAAGCAGCACAATTACAATGTGCTGTAGACAAATCCTCCTAACTTTTTTGAAATCAACATTTGACCATTTGTATTATTCAAAAAATTTACAAAAATAAAAAATAAATAAGTCAAGCTTAAAATACTTCTAATAATAAATTATTTCACAATAAAATAAATAATATTTTTATAATTTTTTGAATAAAACGAATAGTCAAAAGTAGATGTTTTAAAATCTAATAAAACATTTATTTTGAGACGGAGAAAGTATAGTGTTATAATTGGTATTATCATTAGTGTCATTTTAAATATGACTAATAATTTTACATATTTAAACATAATTTTCTAATAAAATAAATGATCAAAATTGATGTTAATATTTTAAAACTGGATAGAGTCGTCCAATATAATAAAGGCTTGTTTGGTTGTGGTCCTGTTTTTGCAACAGATTATAATAGACTATGCCAAACATTTAAAACAAGTTACGTACTCCACCCAGAAGCTGCAGATTGTAGCTTTTTTGTGCTCCTTAGTTCCCGTACCTATAATGCATATTGAATAAACTATTTTGCTAAACAATTTTACCATAAAAAATAAATTATGCGAATAAGCTAGATAAGCTATTTTTTACAAGAACTCTTCTAAGGTAGACTGAACTCTGTCGGTTCACCTCCTATAAAAGGTAAGACACGAATCCGATCTCAGCCATCGATTTAAATAAAAAATATAAAAAACAAATTAATATCAGTCATGTCTCAAAACTCACTAATTACTTTCAAAAATGAATGATATAATAATTAATAATTATTAGAGAACAATTTAAACACTGAATCAATGCAAATGGACAGCACATAATAATTTATATATATTTTAAAATATGCCTTTTACAATTATATTTTTTAATAATCATAATCTCTACTTTGTTTACTAATTGGTGATAAGTGGACATTAGAGGTGAGAGACCCTTCCTTTGGTTATTCCGCTATGCCAAACATTATTGTCCAAGATTTAAAAAAAGTTTGAGATATTTCAGATATTGTGTCACAGTTTTTATAAAATGTTGTTATGGTAGATTCCATAAATCACTGTCAAATTTTGAAAACCTTAATTCTCTCGCTGCTACAGACGGTCTACTTTTACTGATTGATATTAGCCACTAACCGTTGGTCGGTAAAAATGGACAACTTACAAAAGGTCGATAATAGTCTAATTAACGACGAACAAAGAGTTGAGAATACTTACAAGATTTACTAACTAAAAGTTGGTCAGTAAAGCTTTCCGACCCTGTCTAATGGTCGGTTGGGAAAATTTTTGAGGGAAACAAATTTAGAAAGCGGCAAAACCCTAAATCTTTTCATCTCTCCCCACCTTACCAGTCAATCGGCGCACCGCCTCCCTTCATCACTTCTCCAACCGGTGGCCTGCTCCCTCCTCTCTCTAGCATGCGCGTGCTCCCCCTGCTGCCCCACTCCCCTGCTCGCGCCGCTGGCAGCCGGCAGCCCGCGCCCCTCGCTGCACGCGGCGCGGCCCTCCTCGACGCGGCGACGCATCCCTGCGCAGCGGCAAGGCGCGGCCTCCTTGGAGGCGCAGCGGGGCCCTGTATGGCGGTGCGGTGCAGTGCGCCCCCGGCGCGGCTCCTTCGTGGTGCGCCCCCTCACCGGCCGCCACCCACCCCGGCGAGCAGCTGCCCCGTGACGGCCCTGTCCAGTCCATTAAGGTACGCCAGCAATCCTTTCCCTCTTTCCTTTGCTGATTGTTGCTTCATTTCCTCCTCCATCCCTAGGGTTTCACCAAAGACGAGGCTTACATCACTGGCGGCGAGAGGAAGGGTAAGCATTCGTCAGAGGGCGGCTCAATCCAGATCCAGGGTAAGCACGCACGCGCCTCTCTTTCCTTGTTCTTCTTGGTGGCCTCATCATCGCTTCCTCCCCGTGGCGCGGTGGAGGTCCTCCTGGAAGTCGTTCTCTGCCACGGGATGTTTATTTGCTTTCCTCTGCTCTAAACCCCGAAAGCTGAAATCAAACTGTCTATTCCTCTGTGCGCCATACAACAAATCCAGTGCAGAACAGGTCATGCAACCCATACCGAGTCTTCTTCCTTTAGTGCCGGCCACAGGCTGCTGTGCTTCTGCTCCTCCTATTCCTTCCTGCACGCAGTTATTTTCCTCTGTCAATCGCTACCCGCTGCTAGGTCAGGAAGGAGGAGAGGAGATGACAGCCACGATAGTCACTTGGTGAGCGCAGGAGGCAGACCGGCAGGGGAAGGGGATTGGCTCAAGGTCGCCGAGCTCAGGGCCATGGTGGAAGCACAGGACTCCCGAGCCAAGGTCACCTATTCTATCTTCTCCCTGATTACGTACCTACTACTACGTGCTTGCTGCTCTCTCCAAAGAATCACCTGTATGCTTTCTCAAGACTTACTGTTTTAACAAATTTTAAGTGCAGCTATCAGGTAAAAAGCATCAAGCTAACATTTATTTGCAAATAATCTCTGCACTGCTCAAACACCTATACTTGCAAAGATTATTTGTTAAAATAGTATTATGATTTGTCTCAGTATTTATTTACAACTCATAATATGATTAAAAGTTGACGTTGGGATTACTTTCAGAAACTAAAGTAGGCGAAATATTTGGGTTCTTTGCTGATAATGGCATGTGCCTAAACCCAGGGAGCAGACATTGGAATAAGCATGTTCAGAACAGTAGTTCTTATATGAATTTTGCTCTCACTAACATATGTTAACTGTAACTTCCTACAAATTGAATTGGCTTTGCCTGCTTTGTTCTTAGATTTTATTGGAATGATCAAAATATGTCCTTTTCTTGCTTTGTCAAATTCTAAAATAAAAGGTCTTTTCATGCTCTGTCAAATCCCAAATGCATTGTGTTTTTTTAGTCTGTGCCAATCTATTTGGCAGTGAACGCTTTATACTGAATGGACATAATTCAAGTGCAAATAGTACTAAGGATGATTCTTGGAGTTTCGAAATCAAGATGGTTGCGTTAAAATGTTTAGCAGATTTTTATATATTACCACTTTTGAAGTGATGCAACCAGAAGTTTCGAGAATTGCTTCTGTTGTTACGAATTTTATCAGAAGTCCTTACAAACAGTCAGCAGGCATAGGCTTATATGTTTTTCAACTATGTACCAACTGTTCTAATCATTGTTTTGTTGATTCATAGGTTCAACAAGTTTTTTTCAGTGCGTAAAGATTTGTATGGTTCTTATCTAATGTATGGCGATAAAGAAGGTCGCAATTGATCCTTTGTGGAAAATATGCATGGTAAGTAAACTGCACAATTGGGGTCTTTACTTCTTCGATATGTTTCTTAGCACGATTGTTGCAGCAGTTGAAGGGAGATCTATTTACAATAATATATAGAGGCATTTTATTAGTTGTGTTATCATATAAGCTATGTCTGGCCTTTTGTCTTGCGTAATTGGTGTTTCTGGGCCTAATCCTATGGAGAAGATATCATATGTTTGTGGAGAGAAAGAGCTACTTTTTTTTGTGCTGATTTGGGCTGATTCTGATCCCAGTCAGGGCGGCGCACATGCAGCATCCAAGGAGAGGCAGATCGTTTCAGATTGTTTCTTGCTGCTATGAAAATTTTCAGCTAAAGAAGTTCCAGATTGTTTCTTACTGCTATGAAAAACAAAGTGTTGGCTGATAAAGACAAGCATCTTGAGTGCAATCATTTCAGGAATGTTTAGCATTGTATGATTCAAAATGTTTGAATCAAAAGTTAGAATCAGGCATTGTAAATTTATAACTTGTACTTCAAATAGTGTTATTATTTAGGAATAATATGAATTTATTTTAATGGTTGAGTAAATTATTCTATTTCTAGCATGCAGTATTATGTTTTGAAGATGAGCTATTAAAATGATGATTTTTGGAAATTCTGTGACTAAATATTAATAATAAGAATTAATATTATGTAATATTTTTTTAAAACATATGAGATATTGGCGACCAACTGTTGGTCGGTAATTGTATAAAATAGCGTCGAACTAAGGGTCGGTAAAGGTGACAGCAGAGCCACCGACGATCAGTCGGTAAAAAGATGTGTGTCAGTAAAGGTTTTACCGACACTATTTATACCGACCAACATTATGGGTCGGTAAAGTTTTTTATCGACTGATCCTAAGTCGCTAAAGTCGCTTTTAGCGATCAATCACAGGTCGCTGATAGTGAACCGTGGTGTAGTGTCTATATTTATTTGGGACTTTTGAGATTTTTTATTATTTATTCAAGAACACAAAAGGTGTAGTACTAAAACTATGCCAGACCTGGTTCCTTCTTAAGTAAACAATGTTATATCCGATCTGGTATGTCAGCATCTGGAATTATTCCATATAACCACATACCATTGTTTGTGCTGAAAAATAATCAAATTGAAACGACCACGAAATTTAAGGTAAACTCTGATAGCTGGATGATTTTCACGTAATTCTACAATGCATTGATCATTTGCCGGATGCTAGACTGAAGTATTCCATGCATATCCTGAAAACCTGTACATATCTTAACGGATTGGAAGCGCCAGTGACTTCGATGGTTGCGTGACGGCGTGATCTGCATGCTTTGCATGCGCCTGTAGGTGCCGATTTGGCGGATCTATATAGAGGGCCAGTAGGGCCATGGAAATGATGGAATGATATTCAAGATCGATGGAACAGTCCAGGTTCTGCTCGCATCCAGAATCATTTCAATATCTAAAACGGGGGCAGTGTAGTGGTGTTTGTGTATGTGCTTTGACCGAGTGGATTTTCTTGATGCTTGAGTGCCTTGCCGACATAGTAATAGGTGTTTCAGGAGGGCATGGATATGCAGAAAACATTAAGTTGTCCAGAAAACAGAATTTGTGGCTTGAGCTGCTTGAGAATGCATATCTGGTACTCTTCAGTTGGAGACAGGTTATGACTGATATTGTTTCCTTTTCACCTTCTGCTGGCATGAATTCTACATGAGAAGACAGACAAGGGCTAATGTAATTATTTATTCTAATGATCAAGGATCTGAGGTGTTGTTCAGGCATATACAGATAACTATCGTTCGAATGTTCATCCGCGGAAAAGGATTCGAGTTCTGGTGTGTGCGCATTCTGCCCAATCACAACAGGTAGCATTTGAACTAGTTGCTTGGAATTATCATTATTGGGGTGCTGAGAATTCTAAGCATGTGAAAGCAACTATTAATCAGCAGCTCTGTAACAAAGAGGAGATTCAACTATTAACAAGCAAAATTAATCAGATGCTCTTATTTGTACGAAGCATGAGTTCAAAGAGACAACAACTGCTATTGTTGCCTATGATTTTGACAAGAAGACTTTCAGTGTTGGTCAGAAAAATGTTCCCAGTTTTGGCCTACATGGCAGTACCATCTATATTCCCCTGCCCACCACCGAGGAGGGTACGTTTGAGGTCAAGGACACTGCTAGCGACACCCATCATTGTGATGAGGACTTCGACAACAGGATGGTCAATCACTTCGTCCAGAACTATGTCACCGGAAAGAAGCTATGCAAAACCATCATCCGTGAAACAGACAAGAAGATAAGCAAGTCAAGGCATAGTACTGAAGAACTTCAAATTCCATGGGATCCGGGTGATGTACAGACTTTGCGTCGGTTTGGGGATAAGTCGAATTTCAAGTGGTGGGGAATATCATATACCCATCTATATGGTCGGTGGGCTGTTGGGCTTATTTTTTGGCCTGGTTCTGGGCCATCAACTAACAGGGAAAGAATACGAGAAAGGAGGCAGCAGGAAGGTGCAGGGTCCTGTTCGGTGCCGTGTGCGTTAATTTCTGGCCAGTCTCCGACCACCCCCGCTATGCGGGCTGTTTTTCTTTTCTTTAGTAAGTGGGCCGAATTCTGCTTTTGTTTTTTTTTAACTTTTTTATTGCTGTCGTAGAAACTATAATGGGCTGAATGTGTTGCGAGGCTAAATGCTAACCGCACAACTTACACTGCTTTTAGATGTTTTTAGAATTTCTATAATGGATGTTTTATTCCAGAAAGTATAATTAGAACTTAATAATTCCCTAGAAATTATAATTTGTAATATACTAAATGCCGAAATTATAATTAGAATTTTTCAAAACTTAAAAAGTAACTGTCACGTGCTTTTTAATGTGCTAAATGAAAACAAGAGGAATATTAAACTTTATCTTCCGTGATAAGAATATAACAATTCAAATGCAAAAAATTCGAAAATGAAACAGAAACACTGGTTTACTAATAAAAGGATAGTGTTCTGATATTATAACTAATGAAGAATACTACATAGATGCCTGATATTTAACTGCGTATGATTACTACCTATATCCTGCTGCATATGTATCGAAAAAAATAGCGAATTATTTCATACTAAACTTTGCTATTTCATCTTGTAAGGAGCTGGAATAAAAAAAATTGCACGAAGAGCCAAGACATCCTCATCGGTTCACGGTGCGCTAAGCAATGGCTCAACTAGAAAATCAAATCTCTGCATGCAAAGTGCAGATAAAAAAATAATGATTACCATCTGCAAAAGGTTGAAAACGTTTCAAGTTTAAAATTGTTCTAAAAAACTCACATTAGAAAATTGCTGAACATCTGAACCATAAAAGTTTACATAAATTATAGAACAGAAACACCAGTATCATCTATGGAAAAATGAAAATGGACAAATGAACTAATGAGAAAATAAACAGCTTTATTCACTGGAAAAAAATAAAACTTAAGAATCTCCGTAAATACACTTCTTTAAGGTCCAACAACTTGTGGTTATGAACACAATGTTCCATCTTAATAAACCAAATGTTCTACTAGTAATATTGAGTTGTTCCAGTGGTAAAAATAAGTTGTTCTAGCATTAAAATAAAATTTTCCAGTAGTAAAATCAATTGTTAAAGGAATAAAAATAAATTGTTCTAAATATTTCGATGGTTGCAATGAGCATAGTAAAATGATAAAATATAAAAAGGAAACAATAAAATACAAATTCATAAAGAAAGGAAAATTAAGAAAATAATAGGAATATAGTTAGAACAATGGTGCAAAAGTGTATAATAACAAAAGAATACTCATTCTGTTACTAAATTGTTGTCGCTTTTTTACTTCTAGCATCAACTTTGACTATTCATCTTACTCAAAAATATTTTCAAGCACTTCTTTGTATCTTTAGCCAAAATCTTCAAAAATATCTTTCATGGACTGAAAAAATGTCTAAAAGACATTCTTACGAAGAATTACTGGACAAAATTTAGATATTTTCTATCATATATAGTCTGTCAAAACTAGAACTTTCAGTTTAGGATACTGGAACTTTCGGTTATAGTCCCTTCGGCAAAAAGCTGGACACTCCGATGGACCAAACCTCAACCACAGAGAGGAGGCTTCTGGATATTCTGGCCAAGTGTCGGACACTGCGGTGAGGACTTAACCATTTATACTATATTGACCCTCCGGAACCGAAACTTCTGGTTTGGGAAACCTGGACTTCCGGTTTTCCGGTAAAGCAAATTTTTGTTGTCAACAAATGGCTAATGTCTGATGGCACGGACAGCTTACAATGCAGTGCTTCATGATGATAGTGCTTGCCAAACTGTTGGCTTGTGGCGCGAGTTTATATGTGACAAAAAAAAAAGTTTGGGGCATGGTCCAAAACATTGACAGTTTTGGCCAGATAGATTGGTGCACGTTCACGGTCAACTATCTGAGATATTCTGCTAGGATGTGGAACAAGGCAGGTAGTAAGAAAAATAATGTGTAAGGCCGCTCTGCGTTGCTTGTGGTAAGCTGTTGTTGCTGTGGCTATGTATTTTCTGGTGTAGAAATAATCTTGTGCATCTGTGGTGTTGATTCATATATAAACTATATCTCCATTGCATCTTTCTTTAAAGCCATTTTGTGTGTCTTTGTTTTCTGCAGCTTTATTACCTTAATAACTTCAATTGCACACAAAAAATGAGTTGTGTAGAGACTCCACGTGAAATTCTTTGGAAACGGAATGGTTAACAAGTTGATGAAGGCTGACATGTACTATGTAACGAGAATGGCTGGTCGTCACTCATTTGGGAAGCTAAACGTTTATAGTTTCATCTTCGATTGTAATGCTGAGCCTTTTCTTATCATACATGTTGTTATCATTCTTTTGACGTGTATATTGTACAACTAAGAATCCAGAAGGAAACCCACTACTTCGATGAAGGGAGTGATGAATCAAGCAGGCATAGGCCAAATTAGCGTGCCTGCCTCCGACATGAGTGATAATGTTGGTGTTTCCCCCAGGAACCATAACCAGCTTTGTATTGTTTCTGGCAAGGTTTTGTGTCAGAGAAGAAACAGAAAACCATACATCAGGATCAACAACTTGACAATCGAGGGATAGAGGAGCAAGGAGAAGATATTATGCAAGGAAATAAGGGCACCCTCGTCGGTGGTGCGGAGCGGCAAACTACAGTGCTTGAGCAAACATCTGGTGTCAGGGTCAATTCTGCTAAGGGACAGAGGTTTCCATGGGAGGACCAGCTGATGTCCTTGGAGAGCTAACAGTACCAGATGCTCCTAACAGTAAGTTATCCCTGTGATACAACTAATTCATGAATTTATTTTCCTCATTTTTGTTTCATGGATTGACAGGGATCTATTAACTTGCCTCCTGGGAAGGCAGCGGCTACAAGCCGCATTTCAAAAAAAAAAAAAGGCATCTATTAACTTATGTCACCGTAGGTGCGCGCCTAGTACATTCCCAGCATATCCCAGGTTCTGCAGAGGCTGAGCAGGTAGCTAGCATTTTTTTGACCGAGCAGGGATGTTAACTTATGTCACCATTGAGCAGCGTAAATTTACACCCAGGATGTTATATAACATATCAAGCACG
>BCLF01000062.1:413617-438426 GCA_001602275.1 Zoysia japonica | reverse complement strand
TCTCTGGAACATTTTTAAGTCACGGGAACCCAAGGCATATAAGGAAATAATGGACAAGAGGAAGGAACTTGAGGTAATACTGTTATGCCAATCCATGTTACCTCTTGTTACTATCCGTTCCATATTACTTTGTCGGTTAATCAGAAGAAAATAATATTATCATTTGGTGTCTATCTGAGTCAACCAGTCAATTAGTCTTTGCAACAGCTCTTTTTTTTTAAAAGAACTTTAGTCATTATGCAAGCAACATCATATCATTGAAATTGCGATACTGAAGTGATCAAAATATTTGGATATTTTCCTCTGTTTTTACCGCCCCCCCCCCAAAAAAAAAAAAAGAACCTAGGTGTATTGAACTTTCAGATGAGCCTATATGGGTTCATCATTATTTCCTCAGTGTACTGGAATTTAGATCAGAGCTAGAGGGCTATTTCTAGTTTTGGTTCGAAACAAACACGCTGCAGCTGTCAAACACAATGCCACCTCACTGATTTTTCCTTAAAATAGCTCTTACCAGTTTCCTGCATTACCGTTTCCCCAGAAACATTTTTGTTTTGTGGGACATTATAGTTGTTATTATTTCAATATTGCCGTCCATTAATGTATCAGTATATTTTTATTCCAAACAAATACAGACTGCAGCTGTCAAAAACAATGCCACCTCACTGATTTTTCTTAAAATAGCTCTTATTAGTTTTCTGCATTATCTTTTATTTTTTTATTTTTATCAGAAACCTTTTTGTTTTGTGAGACATTATAGTTGTTATGATCGGAACAGGATTTTACCATCCCGTTTTCATCCCTAGATACATGTCTGCATGTCCTATATATTGATAATAAGAAATTTGCTCTAGAAATAATAATAAGTTCCTTGTTTTATGCAGGCCCGGCTGAATTCGATCCATATCTCCATTATAGTCAAGGCGATAGAGGAAGTGAACCAGTCTCTGTTAGCACTACTACTTGATAAAATATACCTCTCCGTCCTCGTTTCTTTTTGAGGAAGCAGTATGTGTGTAGTATCACACATCTTAACAACAAAATTTTCCATTTTTATGGATCAGTGCAAGTTCATTCCACTACACTGGGGTTGGCGTTCAGTGGTACAGTCCATCCAAATGTTGCCGGCGAAGCGCCTCACCCCCCGCACTCGTGTCCGTCCTTCAAAATTCAAAGCCTCGAACGTGCCATCTCTGCATCCACGACGCCGCCTGCTTGCTCATCTTGCGGCGTAGGAAGAGGAGCCCGCGCGCGCGCGCGCGCGCTGGGCGGCGCACCACCTCCCGCTGGAGCCCGTCGTCGGCCGCTACCACAACGGAGTCGGCGACCTCAATGAAGCCCGGCACCCGCGGGCCGGGGCCGCCCCTTGTTGCTTCCGCGACAGAAGCGAACAAAAAGGCGCGTCAGGGCTCCTGCTGGAGCCGAATATTCGGTGACAGGTGACTAGGTGAGGACTGAGGAGACTCGCCATCCGTCGTGGGCTGGCCGTGACGCGCCTCCGCTTGCGTCATACTCATGACGCAACCCGCGACCTCGACGGGGTCCACGCGGCAAGGTGGCTTGAACAGTGAAACCTCGGATCCACGTAATTGATACTCCCTTCGGTGAAGTTTATTTTTAGATTTTGTTAACTACAACTTTAATTAATAATTTTAATAAATTTAATAATATAAAATATATATTATTAAAATATTTTTTATGAATTTAAAAATATAAATACTAGATTTTTAAAGTCAATAAAAAATAGAAATAAACAAATGCTAGAGGGTAGGAGCGTGTCCTTGTCATCGGCCTCGGCCCGGAGGACCTCAGTGGTTGCCTAGCGGCGTGGTACCGTTGTTTTTCCTTTTTGCATTGGGAGACCGCCACCGGGGCGAGGTCATGGTTTACAGTCCGCGCTCCTCCGTAAGACCGACGGGTCGCTCCTACCACTCACTTGTGAACTTTTGATGTACTGTATACTATATTATTGACACGGTTAATTTTAGACATCAACTTTGATTATTTTTTTTATTAAAAATATTTAATAAATATTATATATTTTGTTATAATTTACTTTATTATTAAAGTAGTTAAAATTATAAATTATAATTTTACATATTTAAATTAATTTTTTAATAAAATAAATAATTAAAATTAATATCTAAAGTTAATAGTATCAATAATTTAGAAACCGAGGCGTGGGGTCACGCTGATGAAGCTCACCAGCGTCACCACCTCCTATTTAAGCGGCCCGCGCCCGTCGTTGCTGCCCAACGTACGTTCTTCACCACGGCCAGACGGCCTCCCCGTCCCCGTCCTTCGTTTGTTCTCAGTCTCCATTTCCGTCTCCTCGCCGGGACGATGGACGCGTCGCCTGCGGAGAGCAAGCCCGCCCCTTCGTCGCCCGACGCCGGCGAAGAGACGACGACGACGCGGCGTTCCGGGAAGGCGGACGACGACGACGCGCAGGTGGAACGGTTCTACGCGCTGCTGGACAACATCCGGGCATTGAGGGGCGCTTTCTGGCCCGCCGCAGCGACGCGAAGGAGGGGGCGTGAGCCGCCGTGGAGGCCGGCGTTCAGGATGGAGGACTTCGAGCTCGAGGAGGATGGCTCCGGTGCCGACGATGGGAGGACGAAGCGGAGGAGGAGCTGCGCGGACGCTAGGAGGATGCTCCGGGGAGCGAGACAAGCGCCGCCGTCGTCGTAGTCGCCGCCGATGATGACCACGACGACGGTGGCGAGGGTGGTGTTGTCGTGGACCGGAGCGGCCCCGGGCGCGACGCGGGTGCGCGTTGACCAGCTCGCTGGATTGTAAAAAGTCCCTGCTTTCGTGTTCTGTTTTCAGGTTACGAACGTGTATCATCAGGCGGTCCATGTTTTCGTAATCCGTAGTTTTCGTCAGAACCGCGGTTTCCCAGTGCCATTTCCGGGAAAATTAAAAGATTAGAAACTTATTTAACGGGGCACGGTTTGCAAGGAGTGAGATAGTGAGCTCAGCACTCTGCTCCGGCCTTCGGGGTTACGAGCTCGACGAAATGGAGAAATTTAAAAAACAGAGGATGGCTGGGCTGGGCCGCTGGGAAATTAATGTGATGGCGATAGTGGTAGCGACGAAGACGAAGAGGCGGAGAGCCCGGCGCTTGGGCTGCTTGAGGACATTGACGGACAGCGGAGTGGGGAGAGGGAAGCGTCGCAGGTGTTGTGAGAGGGAAGTGTCAGTTGCCGCCACGCCAGTTGCAAACGAGGCACGGAGGCCGGGGGTGGGAGCTTCGGCTATGGGCGACACGGATCTGGTACTCCGGTTCGGCGGAGGTAGCATGTACGGAGGCCTTGAGGCTGGGACTCGAAGGACCGTCACCGAGAGGTTGTGTCATTGAAGGACCCATCCCAACCCACCACCATCGTGAACCTAACCCACGCCAATCCGCCTGCTTTGCAAATCTGTTTCAAGTCTTCGAAAGGTAGCCTCTTACTAAATCCAACCCGATATGGCTAGCACTCGTTGCCCGATCTCAATGGCAGTGACATCGCAGATGCGAACCAATGAAGTGTGGTCCAATGCCGCTCTCACCAACTTCGCCCTCTGATCCGGCATCAGAGGAACAGTGGCCCGCCGATATGTGGGCCAATGAGGGGGCGGACCCCCTACTAGCCCACACGTTTGCGAACTCATCACCCTGCCAACACATCCTCCCATCGTCATCGTGCAACCGACCAGTTATATGTGCACGCAATCTGGTGTACATTTCCTCGTGCGTTCTTGTTCTTCCGGTCTTTAACGACAAGGACGTCGCCGGTTCCACTGTTATTTTGTTTCATCAACCTCTTTTACTACAGTACTCTTTGTTTCAAAATAAATGATATTTTTTACTTTTAGAAATTAACATTTGATAAATCATTTTATTCAAAAAAATTTATAAAAATATAAAAAAGTAATACTTTATGTATTTCTAATTATAAGGATGTGTTTTTACTATCGAAACGTTTTCCTTTCGTCGATGAATCGCTCGGAAAGGAGCCAAACACTAGAATCACGAAACGTTTCAACGTCAAATCAAAACAATTCGATTTTTCATGACCAGCGGTGAAACTGCTTCTTCGGTGTTTCCACTGTGAAACGGTTACCGATTACTATTTTACCTATTAAAATGGTTAATCTTTAAGAATTCAAAAATGTTCCCTCAGGTTTCTAAATATTCATAAAGTTGTTCTGTTAAGTTCGTCGAACTCTTCGTGTAAGTATCTTTTGAATTATTTTTAAAGTTTTTTAAAGTTTTTCTATTAGTTCTCAAGTTTTTTAAAATTGTTCTATTAGTTCTCAAAATTACCTAAAGTTGTGCCATTTCTAAAGTTATTCCGATATTTTTAATATCAACACAAAAAGGTATATTAGTCATTTCAATCCTTTTCCTTACTTTACTGAATTTGAATCAATAAAATTTGTCAAACAATTTTTAAAGTGATTTTCATTCTGACTAGAAACGTTTCTGAACTGAAACTAAAATATTTCTGATTCTGCGAAGAATCGAAACCTTACCAAACACGCGCTAAAACATTTCATAAAAAAATAAATAATATTTTTACAATTTTTTGAATAAGAATAGTTTAACATTAATGTTAGACCCTATTTGGAATGTAAAAATTTCATGACGGCCAGATGGGCCGGACCGACCCGAGGCACGACGCGGGCCGTGCTTGGACCTGACCGCAGACCCGTTGGGCTTGCCCGAGCACGGCCGATCAGGCTCGTTACCGAGCCCGTTTAGCCCGATCGGCCCGACCCGCCCATTATTTTACTAAAATTTAATATTAAAATGTAGTATGTAATTTGATTTATTTATGTTTAAAATATAGGATTTTTTATTATATAATTAATTTTTAGTAATTTCTTGAAAAAATAAGATTTTTTCCATGGTTGACGCTGGCCTGGCCCGGCCCGACACGGCTATGTAAAATCACGCGAGCCGTGCTTGGATCTGGACAGTCGGCCCGCGGTTCGACATGGCCCGATCAATCAATTAGCTGGGCCGGGCGGGGCCAACTCTGAGGCGGCTTGAGCCTGGCCAGGCCTGTGCTGCGCTGGCCCGGCCCAGCCCATTGGCCAGCTATAAGTTGGAGGGAGTAATTTGTTTTCTTTGACAGGACAGAGGACAGTCACGAGGGCCTCTTCTGTTCAAAACACTGCACTAAGAACCATTTCCTATTGAATTTGCAAGTCAAGATTGCCCAGGTCTACTGCAAAGATATCCGGTTCTCGATGAGTAAAATTCACGGTACCTTAATCCATTAATCCAAACCCCCCTGCTATCTTTGTCCTAGCTACGAAAAATATTAACTCAAAAAATATATTAACTTAAGGAAACTATTTATTAAAACAACTACTACCTCTGTCACAAAATAACTTTACATTTAAGTTTAATCAAGCTTATCTTTGACCAATGATCTTGATAAATTTAATTAACTTTAAATATAAAAGTATTTCTTACGACAAATTTAAAAGTACAAATCTTACATTTTTAAAGTCAATTGAATCTATAGAAATCATCTGTTAAAACTAGATGGCAAAAAACCTAAAGATAAACAATTTTGGGACAGAGGAAGTAATCATTAATATTTGATTGCAGCCATCATAAAAATGTTAACACATAGATTATGTTATTAAAAGATAATAGATTTATTCTCCTAGGTGCGCACCTTGTTTATTGGAATTAGTTCAATTTCACATAATAACTTAGAATTTGAAAATGTTTCCCCGCAAAAGTCAAATGGGTCTAAAAATGAGCATAAACTAAAACCATGTACTCCCTCCGTTTTAAAATATAAGCATTTCTAGATTTAATCAAAGTTAAACTTTTATCACTTTGAACTAAATAATAGCTAAAAAATAGATAATTTATAATATAAAAATATATTTTTATAAAAATTTATTTCACGATGAATCTGAAAAATATAATTTTTACTCCCTCCGTTCACAAATATAAGTCATTCTAGCATTTAAAATTTGTTCCTCAATATATTCAATATATGTCATTCTTACTTTCCAATACATCTTTTCTCTCTTTCCCGTACACTTTCTCTCTTCCTAATAAATCTCTATCTCTATCTTTTTCTTTCTCATTTTCTGCATACCGTACTTTTTCACTTTTTCTTAATTCGTGTACCCAGAGCTAAAACGACCTATAAAAATAAACAGAAAGAGTATATGATAAATATTATTTATATTTCATTATTAATAATTAATATGATAAAAATTTGACTTTGATTAAAATTAAAAATACTAAGCGGATGGATTACAATGAGTCCGTTAGCGTCAGCGTGCTTACCTCCACCGGCACCTGACCCATGATTAAGTACCACTCCACTCATTGGGCAAAGCAAAAAGCCAACGCAACAAGCACCTCCAGTACTCGACGTCACTCGTGCCTTCGGCAGCGACGTCACTGATATTTCGTCAGCAGAAAAGACGGGCCGCACGTACAGCTGCAAATACTTGTGACTTGTTTAAATTATTCACATTGTTAATTTTTAATATTAATATTAATTATTTGTTTTATTAAAAAAGTTAAAAATGTAAAATTTTATTATTATTTAATTTATTATTAGTGAAATTTAAATTATGATTAATAATTTTACATATTAAAATAAATTTTTTAAATAAAATAAATGATCAAAAATTAATATTAAAAATCGATGTCACTAATTTAAAACAGGAGAGATTATTTTTTTTCACGATGTACTCGATCGGTGTCGCGGTCCTCCTGTCGTCGGCGCTCGCATCAGCGCTTGACGCTACCGATGATGGTGGTGGACGGAAAGGGGCGGGGCAGCCTCCATGTGTTTTTGGTTTGAGAATGAGGATTAGCCGCGGATGGGTACTCTCGGCAGTCTCGATAAAGAATGAGGATTTACCCTTTTCTTGTCTTATTATAAGTGATATTTTTAATTTTTTAAATCAATTTTTGATTATTTGTTTTCTTAAATTTTTTTGAAAAATATTATTTATTTTATTGTAAAATAATTCATTACTAAAAGTATTTTAAGTTTAACTTATTTATTTTATATTTTCATAAATTTTTTAAATAAAATAAATAATAAAATATTAATTTCAAAAAATCAAAAAACATCACTTGTAAATAGAACGGAGTGAGTCCACGGGAGTCCCTTTTTTCAAGTAAATAAAAGTTCGTCAGCTACAGTGATTCTGTACACTGTTGCGAGTGTCCTTTTTCACCCTTTTCCTGGAAGACCGGGCGCTGGGTCAAGGTCCAACGGATCTCTCATTTCTCGAGCCGCTTGCCGGTGCTGCCCGCAACCAATGACGTCTTGGGACAAGTGCCGCGTCGTGTCCAGTGACGACGTCACGCACATGCGTCATAGTCTGATGCCCGATGAGGATTTGGGAATCGACCGTCTCGGCACTCAGGGTTCGGAAGCCGGTCTGGGTCCGGCTTTGGGTGGCCAGAAAACTAGTCCACTAACAAGTAAAATCGTTGGTTAGTCAGATTTGTTACAGCGTTAATTTCGATTTTTGATAAAAATTAAATCTAATCTTATATTGAATCGAGATAAAAATCGTGAAAACCACCAAAAACCGATCGATTTTCATCGGTTTTTAAAACTTTGCTTAAGGCTAACAAATCAACGGTGAGCAGGTGACCCAGCGATGGCGACTAATTAACTTCTTGATTTCAGATTAAGAACGAGGACTAGCTAGCACACGCCCAGGGTCTTGTTTTTTTATAAACGGCAAAAAGGAAGAGGGCCGGCCGGTAATAATCGAGAGCACGATTACTATGCAATCAGGAGAGTACCATGCCAGATGTCAGTGCCACAGCACAGCCGTTTCCTTATAAAGCTCAGCTGCCACCACGCAAACGGAACCACGCTCTCCCCGCTCCTCACCTCAGCAGCTATCGTTACTCTGTTATAGGTACCGTAGGATCGATCAACCCAGATAGCTACAAGCCTACAACCACGGTGTTCCATATGGATGGCGGCAAGGCACAGCCTGCAACTGACAGCAGCGAGGCCGGCGGCGAAGGCGCCGCGAAGTCCCTTGCCGACGCGCCCGCAGCCGACGCGGTGGACGACGAGCAGGTGGAGCGGTTCTACGCGCTGCTGGCCAACATCCGCGCCATGAGGTCTGGCAGCGGCGGAGGCGGGGAGAGGAAGCGGCCCCGGGGTGCCTCGGAGCCGCCGTGGAGGCCAATATTTAGGCTTGAGGACTTCGAGTTCGACGCCAACGCTGCTGCTACATCGAGGCGCCGTGCCTTGAGGAGGGAGAGGAGCCCGGAGGATAGCGAGGAGAAGGCTCCTGTTGTCGCTGCGTCTCCGTCCGTGTCGCGGGGCACCAGCGCACGGCGGATGGACGGCAATAGCAAGAGCATTTGATGTCGGGGCTGCGCGCGCGGGCGTCCAAACGTCCATCGTGTGATGTAGAAAATGTAACCGATCGAACAAAATGCTGCATCTTCTGTGTGGTTGTTGTTAATTTGCTGTTCATCTACTACCACATTTGGCAAAAATAACGTGTGAAAAATTGGGGGCCTTTCACATAGCGACGCAAAGAAGCGACAGACCAACCATGTGAAACATGTAGACTGTCTGTACCGTTTAAGCCATAATTTCAGCAGGACCACTTAGGACGTGACGCATCTGGTGATTCCAACGGCCAGTATGAAAAGCTGTCAATGTTTTTGGCATTTCCTAGCTTCCTTTGCAGGGTGTTTCTTTCATCAGGTTGAAAAGAGCCACATTGATATACTCTCTGTGTACTTTTCGGACATATATTTTGCTAGAATGATTTTTCTACAAATTCGGTCTTCTCATCCTATTTTCTCTGTTTCTCAATTGTTGTCGTTATTTTCTAACATCAAATTTAAATATTTATTTTATTTAAAGAATTATAAACATTATATATTTTGTTATAATTTTCTTTTTATTTGAATCAGGACTTATAATTTTTCAAATTTGAAATAATTTTTTAATAAAATAAATAGTTAAAGATGAAGTTAGAACTCAATGCTAAAAACAATTTAGGAGCGAAGGGGGTACGCGCCTGGTTGTTGCCCTGGACGCAAGCAAGGATGCAAGTTTTTTGTTTTTTTATCAGTGGGTCGGTCCAAAACTTCGTAAAATAAACTAATAGCCCTTTCACCTTACTCCTTTCGTTTTTAAATTGATGGCGCTGTTGACTTTTAACCTCAACTTTGATCATTCGTCTTATTAAAAAAATTAGTTCAAATGTGTAAAATTATAAATTGTAATTCAAACAACTCTAATGATAAATCAAATTATAAGAGAATATATATTATTTATCAAATTTTTTTAATAAGATAAATAGTCAAAGTATGTTAGAAGTGAATCGCAACATCAATTTAAAGAAACGGAAGGAGTATATTGTTATTGTGTTAAAATGAACTAAAGATTTGACCCACAAATACCCATTACCCACTTACATCCCTACCTGAAAATGAAGTTTTTGTTGCATGCCTCGGTAATTGACTCAATTATCCTCAATAAAGCCGCAACATTCGGAGCTCTGGTTTGTGCGGAACAAGGCGTCACGGTCAAATTTAATGGGGTGCAATGGTGTTTAAGGCTTATGCAACATTTCAGCTTAGTCTTTGTGCCACTACAACTCACTAATCACTATTAGCAGGAAACAACTAGCCTAAGAAAAATAGTCCGACGGAGTACTTTGAGATATTTGTTCTGAAAAACCATATAGTAATTTATGCTATTGCTGGCTTCGAATTAGCGTATGGACCATAGGCTTGGTGAAGTCACAATACTAGTAGCTTCAGCGTCTTTCAATCTCATTTCATCAAATTACTCCCTTTTTTTTAAAATACTGACACGTTGACTTCATCAACTTTGATCATTAGTCTTATTTACAAAATTATGATTAATATAATATATTTTATTATAATTTACTTTATTATTAGTAGTATTTGAAACATGACTAATAATTTTACATATTTGACTAAATTTTTTGAATAAAAGGATATATCAAAGTCGATGGTAGAAGTCAACAGTGTTAATATTTTAAAATCAGAAAGAGTAAATAGGTTCCATCAATTTAAAACTGCACAGAGTAAATGGATTCCATGGAAGTGTATTTCAGTACTACTCCCTCCATCCTCTCTTATTTGTCATCCTAAGTGCGGGCATGTGGATTAAAGAAGATAAAAAAAGATAAAATACACTTAAAAAGTGAGGTGGGAGATAGAAATAAGAATGTATTGGGATTAGAGAAATATGTATTAAAAACCAAAGATAACAAGTAAATGAGAAAAACTTATAAATACTAAGATGACAAGAATGAAAGGAGTAATACTAAGCTGAAGCCATTCTTACGCAAGACATGCATACCATGGCTGGCCTCATGTCCTCGCCCTCGCCCTCACCTGGCTCTTCCTTTCCTCCGAAGCCAAGGATCCTCAAGCCGCCTGCCTGGTGTCGAGGCACAAAAGCCCGGGTGGCCGCAATCGTCACGCGGTGGTGTCACCGAGCGTGGCATCAGCCATCCGAAGAAGGGAATCGGTGATGACGCCTATCACGAGGAAAAGGACTCTCTTCAACCTCACAGTGCAAAGTTCATCAGCAAATTAAATCAACGACCTGAGTGGTCAAGGGCCGGTTGATCAAAAGGAAAGGTGACCTGCAAGCAAACACAAGGTCCTGTTCATTTACCCGCAGAAATTTTGTTTTACATATAATGGAAAACTTGTTCCGGCGTTAGCCTCAAAAGGTTACATCCTAATACAAAAATAGAAGCACGCAGTTTACTGACACACCAAAGGTAAAAGAAACTATTTATTCAGAAATTCTAAAGCGAGAATTCTAGCCATGGTTGATGCAAAATCATCATTTCTAGCTTGCGGCATGCTCCTTGAATTGTCTTCTTGTCATCTTCACTCTTTTGCAATTGTGCCCAAAAGCGGAATCAGTGAGTACCCCTGTAAATTACCTGCAAGTATATTTTTGTTGAAGCTTTGTTAAATACTACATCATTTCTGCTTAACCAAATAGCCAGCGCCGGCTCTATATTTTGAAAGGCCCAGGGCGAAGTCAATTTCGGGGCCCTCTTGACCCAACTCGTTGTTGCTGCAAACCCAAGCTCAAGCTGAAGTATAATTCAGTTATTATAAAATTTAGCCTAATAAAAATAAACATATTTAAATTTTAAAGGTTCTCAACAACTGATTATAATATTTTAATTAATTTTTTTATAAAAAAACAAAGATCAGATGATTACCTCAATAAAAATTGAGATCCTATTTAAAACGTACTCCCTTCGTCCGTTTTTATAAATCATTTTGGGTTCGAACACGGGGAATTAAGAAAAGTGGAAAAGTTGGAGGAGGTAATAAATAGAGTGGAGATGTATTGGAAAGAGAAAAAGTTGTCTCAGGAAGTGAGAACGACTTATAATTTAGAAAATTTTGAGGAGTCCAGAGTAACTTATAATTTGAGACAGAGGGAGTATAAATTTTACAGAAATTAGTTGCAGAAACATAGAAGTGAGAATGACTTATAATTTGAGAAATTTTGAGGAGTCCAGAGTGACTTATAATTTGAGATGCAGGAAGTATAAATTTTACAGAAATTAGTTGCAGAAACATAGGAATAAGAAAAGTTCTCGCATTCAAAACAGAGGCTCATAATCTCTATAAGGCCTCCTTTAAAACGAAGAAATTTCACAAGAATCTTACAAAAATTTCACAGAAAAAACATAGAAAACAAAAAAAAATTTCTACATTTCAAAGAGACCTAAAAATTTCTTCTAAATTAACCTCATTGAATTTTTCAAGCTCGAAAGTACCAATAGAAACAACCCCGGACTCCCACCCACTGGGACCACATCAATTACTACCCATCGCTGGCATTGCACATTCACCAACGCCAAAATCAGAGGCAGGCGCGTTGATTTTTTTCGAAGGCATGCACGCAGGCTGGAGGAAAGTGAATTTTTTTCTTTGGCAATCTTTGGTGCTGTCTAGAAGTATATGTATAGAGTAAAAATTTTTGGGGCCCCACTCCGCACTGGGCCCTGGGTGCACGCCCTCATCGCCCCGGCCTAGAGCCGGCGCTGCAAATAACTCAACTCAAAGCATACACTCCTACCAATACCATTTTCCACCAACTATTAAACAAATGACTAAAGCTTCTAGGTGGAAGATGAAAGTGCATCTAGACTCTCTAGTGGGTTTTGGTTGATGATGATGAACCATTGAAGGAATTAATGATATTTGTTAAGTGTATTGACAGTGTGAAAGGTTTAAAAAGAAAAAAAGAATTATAAAGGAGAAAGGAGACCACTCAATTTCTTTAGATCATTTTATGGAGCTTATTCTCGTGGAACAATCTTTGTTTTATGTTTTCTTGAGTATAGGTATGTCGTACTATTAAGGGGACACAAATTAGAGTCTAAAAAGTGCCAAATATAATCAAACAAATATCTGTCCAGAGACCCCTTACCAGAGTATCCGGCACAATACCGGAGTCTCCGGTAGAGCTTTTAGCCTCCACCCGAGGAGACTTGCCGGAGTGTCCGGCACATTGCCGGAGACTCCGGTGGCCTTGCAGACCGCAACCAGAGAAGGTCTGCCGGAGTGTCCGGCACAGTCCCAGAGACTCTGGTGGCCCATGCCATTGCAACCCGAGACGGCTTGCAAGAGTATCCGGCACGTTACCGGAGACTCCGGTGGACCGGAGTGTCTAACGCAATGCTGGAGTGTCCGGTCAGTGTATTTCTCGCCCAACGGCTACTTTTTGGGGGCTCGGGTATTTATACCCCCTCACCCCCCACTTGACTTGGCTAGCGACTCCCACTTGAGAAAAACACTCTTGAGCTTCAACAAAACTCTCCCACACCCTTCTAGGATCTAAGCTTGCAAGATTTGAGCAAAGGTTCGTGAGAGAGTTTGAATCACTTCCTTTGAGCATTTGAGGTACCGTCGAGCTTCGATTTGTGTTTTGTTACTCTTGGAGCTTAGCTCCTAGACGGCTAGGCGTGCCCGGGAGCTTTCAACTTATGTGGTGACGCTCCGAGAAGTTTGTTCTCCTTTCCGAAAGGGATTTGATAGTGGAATCCCAGCTTCACCTTCGTGGTTGGTTGGGCGAGAGAAAGGGTCGAGCGAGACCCAGTTCCTTATGAACCTCTCAACGGAGACGTAGAGCTCTTTGTGAACTTGAACTCCGGTGAAAAATCCGTGTGTCTCCTTGTGCTTGTTTCTCTCTTCTAGCTCATATTTGCTCTTCTTGTTCTTTTCATATATTTGCTTCGATCAACTTGCTAACTAGTTTCTAGCTTGTTATTTCAGTTAATCTGCTTGCTATATTATAATCTAGTCTTTTGATTCAAGTAGAATTTGCTTAGATTCAAATCTCGTCATCTTTCCTGTCTCATCGGAGTGTCCGGCACGTTACCAGACAGTCTGGCGATCGAAGTGTCCGGCACATTACCGGACAGTCTGATGGACTGATTATTCATTGAGTATGTATTTGTAGAAATTATTTTAAATTACCTATTCACCCTCCTTTAGGTAACTTTCAATTCGTATCAGAGCCAAACTCTTCGAATTAAGCTTAATCGCTTGAAGAAACGATGAAGGGACGAAGGGAAGAGGATGAAGAGATAATCGAAGAAGCAAGCGAAGAAGTAGAACAATCATCTTCCTCAAGTGAAAATGAAGATGAAGATACCTACACACTTCTCAAATGAAGACAAAAGAGAAGAAGAAGAAAAAAAGGAGTTAAAAAGGACTATTCTAAAACTCCTTTCAATTATGAGCGTTTAAATCCTAATACAAACTTTTTGTCGTTACCCATTGGTAAGCCACCTCATTTCGATGGGGTGAACTATACTAAGTGGAGGCACAACGTGAAGTATCATCTATATTCGCTTCATCCGAGCATTTGGAGAAATGTGTGCACAGGTGTTGATCTACCGGATAGTGATGATGAGGATGATGAACTCACTCCGGAACAGGAGCAAGATATCCACCGAAATGCTCAAGCGGTGACGGTTCTCCTCTCATCGCTAAATTAAGAAGTGTTCAACAAATTGATGGGTTGAACATTGCAAAAGAGATTTGGGATATACTTCGAGTTGTTCATGAAGGCACCAAGACCATAAGGGTTGTTAAGATTGAGATGATTGAGAGAGAATTGGAAAGATTTATGATGGAGGATAATGAAACCCCTCAAGAGATGTACAACCGGCTCAAGATCCTTGTCAACAAAATTAGAGCCTATGGAAGCAACAATTGGACCGATCATGAGGTTGTTCTTTTTGCATGATTAAAGTGAAACTCAAAGAGAGCTCAAAAAATTCTTGAGAGGAGCACAAAATGAATTTGGCTTGAGAATCAAAAGATAAGAAGTGACAATGGAAGCGAGTTCAAGAACACTCAAGTGAAGAAATATCTTGATGAAGAAAGCATCAAGTATGAGTTTTCGGCACCTTACTCCCCTAAACAAAATAGAGTTGCCGAAAGGAAGAATCGCACACTCATAGAGATGGCAAGAACCATGCTTCATGAATGTCACACCCGGTTTTAAGGCTAAAACCAAGTAACCCTTTATGTGTGCCCAGGAATCAAGTTTTATAATTAAAATGACTCATTAATGGTAAAACAGAACAATGTCTCGAATAAACTAGGTATAACCTATTACAAAAAGTGACTAAGAGTCTTATAAATTATTACAAACCAAAGCAGCGGAAAACAAAATAAGCGTCTTGGGCTCCACAGGCATATGACCGAAGTAGCTCGCCTAGACTTCAGCTCCAGGGTCTTCAATGTTCTCCCAGACTTCTCCTTCTACTGAGCAACATTTATAAAGGCAAGGTTGAGTATGGAATGTACTCAGTAAGTGCGAAAAATATGACATGTGGCAGTAAACAAGAAAAGACAGCATAGATTTATTTTGCATAAAAGCACATCATAGAGACACACATCCTATTAAGCACCTATTTACTAAGTGAAAGACATTGCACCTATAGATCAATCATGCCTACAGCTTACCCAGCTGTAGCACCAATATAAGAACCAATCACAGCATCTCACTGCGAACGCAACAGCTTTGCGCCGCAGGGCTTGCTCGATGATGGAGATCGCTTGATGACGCGGAGAAGTGTCGCCATTCGGTGTCTTGCCGAGAGGTGTTCCCTCCCCAGCCTTGGGAGCCTGCAGCATGAAGCACTCTCACGCCGGGTCGTGACCCAGCGTCGTACGAACTCGATGATGGTGGGCCGCGAGCTTTTGGTGCGAGGCCTGAAGATGAAGCTTGCCACCTTGGTCGGCAACGAAATCCAGGCTCCCGAAGCGGAAGGCCTGGCCGACGGTGAAGACGAGGACGCGCCACGACCGACCGTCTCGAGCGACGGCGATTGTGAAACTCCCAAAGCAAAGATGGGAGATCGAAGCCTCTCCCACCAAGGCGAAGATCGAAGCCATCGACAAAACGAAGCGAAAACGCACCACGAAAATCCCCTTCATGGTGCGCCAACTGTCGATGTTCTAACCACCGGCACAGTATGATTTACGTATTCTGAGAGGGATTTGATGCGCTCTTCTTGTCGTGGTAGCCTAGTCTACGTAAGACTCACAGATTAACCTAGTTCGGGCCACCACGGAGGTGTAATACCCTATGTGCAGGGAGAGAGTGGATCGTATAAGCTCTAAACAGGGTTACAATAGCGGTAGAGTCCTTGCTCGAGCAAGAACCTAGAGCGTGTATGTGGGGTGTGTGTACAAGGACCTATAGTCTAAGGCCCCCCAGTGCCCCTTTTATATAGGGGTCTGACTGGGGTTACAAGGCTTGGAGCCTAAGAAACTGAGTGGCTCCCTGTCGGATGGGGCCACGAGCATCTTCAAAGTTTATTCTCTGATGTTTTCTGGCGCCAGATCATCTTGCCGGTGTCCTTCGTTCGTCTTTTGTCCAGCGCTGGGGGACAAAAGTTGCTTTACCGCCCGCTGAGTCGCTTTACCTCCCCCTAGGTTGCTTTACCTCTTGCGGTACAGTGTCAGGAATCTCTATGCCTGTCGGGGGTTGGTCGCTAAGGCGGTGGCCGACCCTGGGGTCGGATATGTAAGGCTGTTTCCCAACCATCGGTTGGCCGGGCTTTTTCGCCATCCGGCCCCGACCCTCGGATGGTGGGGCCGGCTCTTCAGGTGACCCCGACCCTTGAGGGGTCGGGTTAATTCTTCGGACCTTGATGCGATGAAGTCTTTCGTGGATTGTAATTGTGGCCCTTGGGCCGTGGTTCGTTGCTGGGCTCCGTATTTATCCTGGGGCCGTATGTACTCGGGGTATATGATCCTGACAGCACTTATTTATTGATAGATAAATATGAGCACGAAGTACCTCAACAGGTTGTGGCCTGGCTGATTTCAGAGATGCAGCTTCCTTCATTTGAGCCTGCAAAATGTATGTAGCGGTTAGGTTGGGCACAGAATTTGCACTGTACTAGGTTTCACAAACAGAAGAATATACAAAAATAGTTAAAAAGGTGATTCGAGTGGTACCTTTTCATCAACCCCTTTAGACAGCTTGTGTTCTATAATGCCATCGTCACTCCAATTTGAAACATCTGGAATTGGGGATGTTAATGGAAGAAGTTCCTTTAGTCCATCCTGCCAAAGACGTCACATGTTTGCATCACTTGACTGAATGAAAAAATTGATGATAAGTCATATACTAGGACATCTCTATATACTGTAGAAAATTGCATAGGTTCACAAACGTTGATGTTAGAAGTCAACAGCAGCAACAATTTGAGAACGTAGGGAGTAAGCATTTTTTGGTTTAGTCAGAATCAAACTTTTTTAATCTGACCTTTACTAACGGAGAATTTAGAATGTTTTATTGTATATAAACTATGTTAATAGATTCAATTTGAAATGAACTTTCATAATATATAACCCTTAATATTAGATTGTATTCAAATTTTTAGATATTTAGTCAAAGTTAAAAGAGTTTGACTTGTACGAAACCTAGAAATGCTTATATGTTGAAGCGGAGGTAGTACGAGTATAGCTGGAACCGATGACAAGAGAAAAAAAAACAAAGCCATCAGAATTTCTACGTGTAAATTGAAAATACCACTTAAAATTAAAATTTTTATGTGGTACCTTCATAGAGGAGTTACACTAACCAAAGATAATTTATCCAAAAAAAAATGGTCAGGTAGTCTGAAGTGTTGTATTTGTTCAAAAGATGAAAGCATAAAATATCTTTTTTTATTGCCATCTCGCTAAATTCCCAAGGATATTTGTGTTTTTCGCTTTTAACATTCTTCTGAAAGTTGGCTAGAGGGGGTGAATAGGCAATTTAAAATAATTCCTGCAAATACAAACTCAATGAATAATCAGTCCAACGGACTGTCCTGTAATGTGCCGGACACTCCGGTCGCCGGACTATCCGGTAACATGCCGGACACTCCGGTGAGACAGGAAAGATGATGAGATTTGAATCTAAGCAAATTCTAGCAAGTTCTAACAAATTCTACTTGAATCAAAAGACTAGATTATGATATAGCAAGCAGATCTAAGTGAAATGACAAGCTAGAAACTAGTTAGCAAGTAGATCGAAGCAAATATATGAAAAGAACAACAAGATCAAATATGAGCTAGAATAGAGAAACAAGCACAAAGAGACACACGGATTTTTCACCGGAGTTCAAGCTCACAAAGAGCTCTACGTCTCCGTTGCGAGGTTCCACAAGGAACTGGGTCTCGCTCGACCCTTTCTGTCGCCCAACCAACCATGAAGGTGAAGTTGGGATTCCACTATCAAATCCCTTTCGGGAAGGAGAACAAACTTTCTGGGGCGTCACCACACAAGTTGGGAGCTCTCGGGCACGCTTAGCCGTCTATGACCAACGCTTCAAAACTAACAAACACAAATCAAAGCTCGACGGTGCCTCAAATGCTCAAAGGGAATGAATTAAGCTCTCTCACGAACCCTTGCCCAAATCTTGCAAGCTTAGGCATTGGAAGGGTGTGGGAGAGTGTTGTTGAAGCTCAAGAGTGTTTTTTCTCAAGTGGGAGTCGCCAGCCAAGTCCAGTGGGGGTGAGGGGGTATAAATACCCGAGCCCCCAAAAAGTAGCTGTTGGGCTGAAGATACATTGACCGGACACTCAGGCCCGAGTCTCGGGCAACGTGCCGAATACTCCGGCAAACCATCTCGAGTTGCAATGGCATGGGCCACCGGAGTCTCCAGCATTGTGCCAGACACTCCGACAGGCCATCTCGGTCTGCTAGGCCACCGGAGTCTCCGGCAATGTGCCGGACACTCCAGCAAGCAATCTTGGGTGGAGGCTAAAAGCTCTACCGGAGAATCTGACATTGTGCCGGATACTCTGATAAGAGGTCTCTGGACAGATATTTGTTTGAGCATTTTTGTTACTTTTGAGACTCTAATTTGTGTCCCCCTTAATAGTACGGCATACCTATACTCAATAAAAGGTAAAACAAAGATTGTTCCATGAGAATAGGCTCCATAAAATGATCTAAAGAAATTGAGTGGTCTCCTTTCTCCTTCATAATTCTTTTCTTCTTTTTGAACCTTCCACGCTGTCAATACACTTAGCAAATGTCATTAGTTCCTTGAACGGTTCGTCATCATCCACCAAAACCTACTAGGGGGCTTAGATGCACTTTCAATCTCTCCCTTTTTGGTGATTGATGACAACCCATTCAAGGCTTCAAAAAGAGAGATAATATTTGATTTTTGGATGCTTGTGATATAGGTAGCTCCCCCCAAATTGTGTGCATGGGTTTGAATTCCTTGTCTTGACTTTAATATTCCAATTTGCACATATTTGAAATAAAATTGTGAGAGCTCCCCTTATATCAAGCATCCGTGAGGTGCAACATGTGAGTGTGGAAACAACAAGGGTGATGCATATGAAAACAAGATCCACACAAAAAGTATAAGAAGACCAAGAAAAAACATTACACCATTACACCACCACGTAGCATAAGCACATAATAGGTAATAACTTAACTTAAACAAGTCTCACAAGCCAAAGTTATTACAAGCCACAAATAGTCTTACAAACCACACACAGAGTCTTATATGTCCACCTTACAATAATAAACGAGATAGATACAATTCTTCTTCCCCTTAGTCATCACATCAACAAAAAGGAGAAAAGAATGCAAAGAAAAGAGATCAAGGAGTGGCATCACTGTGTTCATCATCTTGTTCTTCTCCTTCACTCTCTCCTTCGGCTGCGGCATGGAGTGCTTCTTCTTCTTCCTCACTCCCCTCATCTTCGCCTTCTTGCTCATGTTCTTGAACTAAGCGTTGAGCATAGGCAAGCAGATCCCAAGGGTTATCAAAGACGGGAGGAGGGAAATCTGGATACTCACGAAGTGGAGAGAGGTTTATGTTGAGATGAGAAGCAATGCGATCTTGTCTTGCCGCAAGTTGGGAGAACTGCTCATGGGTCTCATGGCGGTGCTCTCTAATCTCCGTAGCGTTGTGAGTACAAACGCTAAAGACATCTTTGAGAACCCGTGTAATAAAGGAGGAGGAAGACTTATGATACTTCTTCTTTGAGGTACTTTGAGAAGGGCCATGTGAAGAAGTATCATGGTGTGATGGAGCTTGAGAGGGGGCTGCTTGTGAAGAGGATCCAATAGACTTGGCGGTGGCTTGGATGCGACAAGGAGTGTGCTTCATTTCACAGTACAAGTGTTGATTGGTCACACTGTCGATCATGTACACGATATAAAGCGCATAGCTACAGCTCCGTATCGGTGTGGTGGAAGTGTTGAGGATCTCTTGAAAGATAAAGTCAAACACACTAAATCACTAAATCCTCCACTTGTGGCCTCAATACTTACATCCAATAGAGTAAGTTCCTAGCCACATTCATCACACTGGAAGAGTCTCCACCACGCGGGCACAAAGTGACACGGAAGAGAGAATTGAGATACTTGAAGTACAGGGACATTCCGTGCACCTTCCCAAGAGAGATGGTTTCATACCTCGAATCATATAGAAATGCAATCTCTCCATCTTGTAGGACCCTTTCCGAATGAATCCTATGCTTGCCCAAGTCATCCACCCCAAAGCCAAGGATGGAAGTAAATTGAGTGTAGGAGACCTCAAACTTGTTGCCCTCTAGTGTCCAATGGAGAATAGGATCCTCTCCATTCCGCTGAATCCAAAGAGTAGAGTAGCATTGAGCAATTATCTCCTCACACCAATGTTGCTCAAGTCCCATAATCGTCTTGCATCCTCGTTGCTCACATACGGCAATGATCCGATCAAAGATGGGGTCCTAGGCCTCACTCATTTAACTCCAGTCGATCCACTTCATTGGAGAGGTCCGGACCTTCTTATCCATAATCAGTGAGATATACCAATCCTTCTGAAAGAGATTATGGAACCTGTAGTCACCACAGCCGGATTGCCGCTCAAAAGCATTAGGATCTTGGTAGCGGAGAGTCATGAAGTCATGAGTGCCTTGAGTGTAGTTGACCGGCTTCTTTAGTGTCTCATGAAATTAACGATTGCCGGACTTGGGCTGCAAGATGGTGTAGTGAATGCTGCCACTCAACGGTCGGGGAGCATAAGGATTTTCAAAAGCACTTCCTTGTCCACTAGCAACCCCATTTCCCTTTCCATGAGCTTCCGCGGTCTTCTAGATGGCATAGCAGTGCCGGGAGCAACCTCATGAATCACCACACCTTGTGCCCTTTGTCTTGATTCGGACTGCTTCCTTGAAACTATAACTTTTCTTTTTCGAGTGGGACGCTCCTCATGATCACTCTCAATCTCCGGTTCCGCTTGTTGCTTCTGCCTTCTTTCACGACCCATCTGTGAACAAGAGTATCAAGAAACCACTAAGAATGGTGACAAGATAGGAAAAAGGTAGATGAAAGAAGGTGCAAGAATTCTGCTAGACCGAGTCTCCGGTAATATGCCGGACACTCCGGTGTGTTGTCTGACACTCCGGTACCTGTGTTCTTGACAAGAAATCAAGGGATCTCTCAAACCATCTAGGATATTGCATTCAAACTTTTGGCAGAGGTTGCAAACATCAAAAGGAGATGATTCACCGAAGGAAATCCCCCTAGAATGGCCTACTGTGAGAGATTGGGAAAATGAGGTTTTTGAATGAAATACCTCTCTTTTGCTTCGATCCAAAGGAGATTCCCTAGAAGCCTCTTGACTCGAATCCCTTGCAAAACTTGGCTCGATCCGAAGATTTTAGGAGGTGGCAATTTTGTGGAGAGAGAGAGATGCGTCGGGGGCTGACGAGGCAAATGAGAGAGTGAGCCGTTGAAGAAGGGCCCACGGGGGTTTAAATACCTCCAGGCCATCGGACACTCCGGCACAGCGCCGGAGTCACCGGTCCACCGGAGTATCCGGCACAGTGCCGGAGACTTCGAGCAGCCCTCTCGGGTTTGGCTACCAGATCCACCGGCAAAGTGCTGGACAATCCGGTGAGGCCTTTCTGGACAGGAACAGATTTTCGGAGAGAACTTGGAATTTTTGCAAAGATATGCTTATATATTAGATGGACATATAAGTACTTTTTCATATAGTGATCAGTGGCAACCAACAATCAAAGTTATGATCACTTTACAACAAAGTTGGTCCTAAGACCAAGAACGAGAAAATATTTTAAAATCACACAATATTTTCATAAGATCTTTTATTTCATAAACAAAATGAAAAACAACAATCAGATGTGCATTACTTCAAGCCACATTTCGAGAATCTATGATATTAACCTCACTCCTAAGTTCGCAAAAGCTCTTTTCATCTAGAGATTTGGTGAATATATCGGCCAATTGCTTTTTGGTAGGCACATGGAATATCTCTATTTCCCCCATTAGAGATTGGTCTCGCAACAAGTGATGCCGGATGTTTATGTGCTTTGTGCGGTTATGATCACAAGGATTATTGGCTATTTTGATGGTACTCTTGTTGTCACATAGGAGAGGGACTTTGTTCTCGAAGTAACCAAAGTCTTTGAGGGTTTGCCTCATCCATAGCAATTGGGCACAACAACTACTCGCAGCTATGTATTCGGCTTCAGCAGTGGATAGAGCAACGGAGTTTTGTTTCTTAAAGGAGCATGATACAAGGGATTTTTCCAAAAATTGGCAAGTCTCTGATGTGCTCTTCCTATCCACTTTGCATCCGGCATAATTGACATCGGAATATCTAATGAGATTAAAAGTGAAACCCTATGGATACCAAAGCCCTAGGTTTGGTGTGTGAACTAAATATCGTAAGATTCTCTTAACGACCCTTAAATGGCACTCTTTTGAAGTAGCTTGAAATTTTGCACACATACACACGCTAAGCATGATATCGGGCCTAGATGAACAAAGATAAAGCAAAGATCCAATCATTGAGCGATATACCTTTTGGTCCTATTTTTCACTGAAGTCAAGATCAAGATGGTCATTTGTTCCCATGGGGGTCTTGACAGGTTTAGCATTCGCCATGTTGAACTTCTTAGTATGTCATGAGTGTACTTTGTTTGGCATATGAATGTTCCTTCCTTGAGTTGTTTCACTTGAAAACTGAGGAAGAATGTCAACTCCCCCATGATGGACATCTCGATCCTTTCCTTCATAATCTTGCTAAACTCATCACAAAAAGTTTTGTTAGTAGAACCAAATATTATGTCATCAACATATATTTGGCATACAAATAGATCATTGTCAACTCTTTTTGTGAAGAGAATAGAATCGGCTTTTCTAATTTTAAAACCACTTTCAATGAGAAAATCCTTAATGCATTCATATCATACTCTAGAAGCTTGCTTAAGCCCATAGAGCGCCTTATGGAGTTTCTAAACATGGTCAAAACCCGGTGCTTGCTCTACATACACCTCTTCTTTGATAGGCCCATTTAGAAATGCACTTTTCACATCCATTTGATAAATCTTAAAATCATGGTGAGTAGCATAGGTAAGTAATATACGAATTGACTCAAGCCTAACTACGGGGGCAAAGATTTCGTCAAAATCCAAACCTTCAACTTGAGAGTAACATTTTTGCAACAAGTCTTTCTTTGTTTCTTGTCACGACACCATGCTCGTATTGTTTGTTGCGAAACACCTACTTAGTGCCCACAACATTTTGATTTGGGCATTCCACCAAGGACCAGACTTCATTCCGCCTGAAGTTGTTCAACTCTTCTTCCATAGCCATCATCCAATCTAGATCACGAAGTGCATCTTCTACCTTGAATGGTTCCAAAGAGGAAACAAAAGAGTAATGTTCACAAAAGGTAGCGACTCGTGATCTAGTAGTTACCCCTTTTTCAATATCACCAAGAATGTTATCGACAGGGTGATCTCTTTGAACACTTTGATGGACTTTTGGATGTGGTACTTGAGGTCTTGGTTCATCTTGTTATTCTTCATCATCTCCCCCTTGATCATTGCCCTCTTCTTCTTGTGCTTCATCTTGTGTTGGAGTAGATGCTACATTGGAGAATGGATCATCTTGGACATCTTTTGGATCACGTGGTCTCATATCACCTATTGGCATCCTTCTCAAGGCATCACATGGAGCTTCTTCATCATCTAAAATATCAAGATCAACTTGCTCTATTTGAGAGCCATTAGTTTCATCAAACACCGCATCACATGTGACTTCAACTAAACCGAAGTTTTTGTTAAAGACACGATAGGCACGAGAGTTTGAGTCATAACCAAGCAAGAAACCTTCATCCGCTTTCGGAGCAAACTTGGATGACTTGTATTTCTTGTTAAGAATATAGCACTTACTCCCAAAAAACACGAAAGTAAGAGACATTTGGTTTGTTACCGGAAAGAAGCTCACAGGGAGTCTTCTTCAAGATGCGATAAAGGTAGAGTCGGTTTGTTGCATGACATGCCGTGTTCACCGCTTCGGCCCAAAAGCGATCGGAGATCTTGTATTCATTGTAACGGCCTAAAATTCCACAATTTCAAATTTAAAATTCCAAAATTTTAAATGCATTTTTTTCCAATTTAGAGTAGAATAAAAATTATTTTCTAAATAAAAATGCTAGGAATTGCATTGCATAGCATTCCATGTCAATTTCATCCAAATAAAATCTTGCAATGGAATTTTAGCAATTATATAAGTATAGAAATAGAAAAAAAGAAAAATCCTAATCCTTCCCCAAGCTCCCTCTCTCTCTCTCCCTTTCCTCTCCCTCTCCTTCCCTCCCCGCAGCCCACCACTCTAGCCCAGCCCAGCTCGCCCCGCACCCCTCCTCTCCTCTCTCGTAGCGCCAACCAGGCCCACCTGTCGGCGTAGCGTCGCCCTCAGTCTCCAGCCGTCGCCGCCCCACCGCAACAGTCGCGCCGAGCTCCCCGCACGCTGCCCCCAACAGAGCCTCGATTCCCGCGGGATTCTTCCCCAACCGCGCCCCACAACTTCCCTCCCAACTCGACCGTCTCCCTCCTCCCCTATTTAAGCCGCCTCCCCGGCCTCTCTCTCTCACCCAAACCTGAGCTCGACCACCTTGCCATCGCGTCGCCTCCCGAAGCCGCCCCAGCCACGAGCGACCCCGCGCTGAGATTCCCCGTGCCGCACCGCCCCCGCCACGATTGATCCCACCGAAACCGTCCACCGTCGCCGCCGCCCAACGTCACCGGAGACCCGCGACCGCAGCTCGCAGCCGCGACCCTACTTCCGGTCGTCCCCGCCCGTGCGCAGCCCAAGTGGTGAGTTCCCCTCGCTCCCCTCCCCGTTTTGCACCTATCCCCGTTGAAATCTGTGCAACGGAGCCTCCTCCGGCGAAGCTCCGACTGGAGCGCCAATGGCGCCGCCGCGCCAGCCCTCTGG
>BCLF01000062.1:391472-413149 GCA_001602275.1 Zoysia japonica | reverse complement strand
GCCGCCGCGCCAGCCCTCTGGCCGCGCCGGCCGGCCAAGTCGCCGGAGCCGAGCCGTTCAATCTAAATCGGACGGATCACATTAGATCCACCCCGCCTTTAAACCTCGGCCACCCAATCCACATCTGAAGGCCCAGATCGAGCCTAGTCACCCCAATTGCCTCATCCAGAGGATCCAAATCCGACGCACCAGATTAAGCCACGTCATCTATTTTATCAGATCCATTCAATTTAAATCAAGGGCCCAGATTAAACCATGTTTTCTGAATAAAAATAAATCAAATCTTTATTGCGTCAGCATGACCTCAGCATAACATCAGAAAGGCAGGTTATTTAAAATAAATTAGAAAATTAATTTAATTAACTTCAGATTAATCCGATAATTAATAAATAAAATAATAAAACAATTAATAATGTTATTAGTCTGAAAAATAAATTTAATAATAATAATATTAATTAATTGATAATTAATTTAATAATAATTAATTAATAATTAATTTAATTATAATTAATCATGATAATTTTGTAGAAAAGCCCCTATACTATTTTTTATTATAAATTAGTCCCTGCCTAATGACAATTTTACATTTAAACCCCTAAACTTTTTTGAAATTACATTTGAGTCCTTAAATAAATTTGTAAATTATAGATAGGTCCTCAGTACTTAATTATTAATTACAGATTAGTCCCTGAACCTTATAAATGCTATAACTTTTAGACCATAACTTCGATTTCAGTAAATAATATATCAAAACGATTGTATCGAAACAACCTATGCATTCATGACATAATCATACTGATCTTGGTCTGTTTTATTGCATTGGATTGACTGTTTGTGCTCTCGTGCATTAGGCAACGTCGTCTCAGACCCGCAATACGAGGATTTCCAGCAGCAGGAGTACTATTCCGCAATACGAGTACTATTCCCAAGAGCAGCAAGGCAAGTATCCATGACCATTTTGTGCCTATTTTACAAAACCTCTATCTTGTAGACTGCATTCTTGGGTCAAATTGAATGCGCACCTATTATTAGGAATTCACCTAGTCTTTTCTTACTATGCCTTATCGCCCTAGTTTACCTTTTTGTTGGGTAGATTACATGCTTAGCTTGCTGTTGTCGGGATGGGTAGATTACATGCACCTATTATTTCAATGTTTTGAAAATAATCTTGTAAAATGATTTTTGATATTTAGAAGCAAGTTTTATTTGATTTACAAAAAAAGAGGGTCCTTTCTCACAATTTTAATTTTTGAAAAGATATCTTGAAAGTATGATTTTTATTATAAAATTTTGTTTTATTTGAAAAGGTTTCAATGAATGTTTGAAATTAATTTTTCTCAAATACTTTCAAATATATTCTTCTATTGTTTCAAAATAAAATAATTGGATAAAATAAATTATAATCAATGAAATAAACAAAAGGAAAGAAAAGAGGTTTTCCCGAATTTTGGATTCTAGAAACAGGTGTCTTTAAATATGTTTTTATTTGAAATGGTTCAAATAAAGTGAAATGCATTTATCCCAAAATATTTCAAATTAATCCTCTCATTTTCAAATAATCTAATAATAATAATAATAAAGAATTAAAAGTGAATAAAAAAAGAAGTAGAAAGGAAATAAGAAAAAGAAAAGAAAAAATCCCCGCGGCCCACCTTGCCCACCGCAGCCCAAGCCCAGCCATTACCCCCTTCTCCCTCCCTCGCTCTGGCCGACAGCCGGCCCCGCTTATCATCCCCTTCCTCCGGTCGCCTCCGCAACAGCCGCGCGCGCCGTCCCAATTTTTCCCCAATCTCTGTGGGATTCCTACCCTAATAGCGTGCCACGACTTCCCCGAGTTGGCTGCACCTATATCCCCCATAAATCCCCCACGAAACCGCGCCGCTCGGCCCTCTCTCTCCTCGACAAAACCCGAAACCCTTGCTGTCAATCGCGCCGCCCCTTGGAACCGCCCCGGCCACCACCGACCTCATGCCGGCTTTCCCTGCTCCCTGCCGCCCCTGCCCGATCGATTTTCGCCCCCAGCCGGTTCTTGGACTTCGCCTTCGCCACCGCCGAAGATCGCCACCAGCACTTCGCCGTCGCGCCCCCATCTCCTGCGTCCCCTGACCTCGCTCGAGCCCATGGTGAGAATCCCCACCTTATCCTCTCTATTTCCCCTTATTTTCGTCGAGAACCCACCACTGGAGCACCGGGGACCGAGCTCACCCAATTAACCTTGAAATCAAAGGCCTAGATCTATGCCACGTCACCCAATTAACCTCATCCATCCGATTCAAATCCAAATGTCGGCTTAATCTACGTGTTTCTTTCAATCCAATCCATCCGATCTAGATCCGACGCCCCAAATTAATCCATGAGTTTTCAATAACAAACAAATACTCAACAAACTCCTAAAATATATCTATCCCTTTATATTCCCCACCATCCCCTCAGCTCCCCACGTCCTCCTCCAACCCCCCTCATATTTCTCTCTTCCCAGCAGATCGCGACCAGCCACCCTGGCTCTGATTTTGATCGACGTTCCCGGAGATCTACACAACCAAATTGCACCCAATTTTGTCAGCAGTGCACCTTGATGTCCTCTACAACATATCCAAAAATCATAACCAAATTACATCGCAATGATTGTTGCTCCCTGATCTAGATCTGTTCAACGCGTGGATCGGTAATCTCTTTCTTGTTTTCCTCAATTTTGGCCATCCCCTTGATGAAACTCTTATACCATGTTGTGTTCCAGAAAATCCCCTTTTCAACCCCTAAAGGATTTGTCAAGATTCCTCACGGTTCCACCAGGAACGTGATTTCCTCATCGACTACCGCTGCAGAACAAATACCAGATCCAATTCATCGATCTGCTTTTCAGGTTAAATCTAGTTCAAGCTATCATGTCTCCATCGTGTTCCAGAAAATTTCACATGTTTTTGTTCAAACACTTTCTTGAATCTTGCAGTCAATCATCGGGAACGCGCATGTCTTTGCATTGCTGTTTGTGCGCAGCCAGACGTGTTGCCTCTGTTCATCACTTTTTATCATCTAATACCTTGAAGTTTCCCTGTTGTAGTATAATCCTTTGTGAGTCCCTCAACCTTGTTATCACTCCATAATGACCTTTCAATATTGCATATGATTCTTAGTTTTGGTTGCTTGATTGTTTGGTTGTCGGTTGTTGCACGCTTAGACGAATACGCTTCGGATCCGCTTGCGAGGATTTCAAGAATCAGAGCTCCAAGATCATTGAGCAGCAACACAATTACAAAGGCAAGTGTCCTTAACCATCTTGTGCCTATTTTATAAAATCTCTATCTTATAGATTGCATGCTTGTATCAAATTGAATGCGCGCTTACTGTTAGGAATTCAACTAGTTTCCTTATTATGCCTTGTCGCCCTAGTTTACCTTTTTGTTGGGTAGATTATATGCTTAGCTTGCTGTTGTCGGGATGGGTGATATTAACTTGAACTATTGTCATACTTGCTTCACGAGGATTAACGGGTGATTTAATAGTAACTTAAAGATTAGTGATTTGGGAGATATGGTTGGTGTACGGCTGTGTGTGGGGTTACCAGCACTGTCCCCTTGGTATGTTATCTTTCGAAATCTAAGGACCGGTTCGTGGAGCGACCACCCATGTGTTCTCGTATAGCCACGATGCCAAGAATGGGCGCGACCTGGCGTAGTAAGTGATGAAAACCAGTTCTGTGCGTGCTAAACGGTGGAGCGAGGAAAACGGGTTACGCCTGGATTCGCCTGGAGAGAGATGTGTGGCGAAGGGAGGGTTACTCCCGGGAAACATTCGGCACAAGAGGGGGCCTCTCGGGTTTTCGGTTAGTGCCCGACGGGTGAAACTTGAGTGGGCACGTACAAGCTGGTGGAAGTCATGAAAAAGCTTTGAAGTGATCTCTTGGCCCTCACACCAAAGGAAGTGTGCGAGTGCTCGGCTAGCACAGGCGTAATAGAGATTCTTTAGTCCACCTGGAAACAAGGGATGAAATCACTTTGCGTGGGAAATTGTGTACAACCTCTGCAGAGTTAAAACTGTCATGACAGCAGTGCTCACGGTCACGAGCATTGCATGGACCCTCACATGATTAGTGAGATTTTGGTATGGTTTGGTTGGTGAGCACAGTGGGAGACTGATTGTTTCTGATGTTGGTGCTGCAGCCGGGTAGGCTATAAGCATGTTGATTTATAGGTGCGATGTCTTTTCACTTAGTAAATAGATGCTTAATAAAAAGTGTCTCTATTGTGTGCGTTTATGCAAAAGAACCTATGTTGCTTTTGCCTTGTTTGTTACCACATGTCATCTTTTCTCACACTTGCCGAGTACATCCCGTACTTAACTTTGCCTTTATCAATGTTGCTCAGCAGAAAGCAAAGTTTAAGAGGACGTTGAAGACACAAGAGTGGAAGTTTAGGTTTGTCGTCTCTCCGATCGACTGCCTGTGGAAGCTGCGCTACGCGTGGTTTTCTTTTCTGCTGCAATTCGGTAATCGTTTTAATTCTCTTTATTCGTGACATTGTTCTATTTTACCATTAATGAAGTCACTTTGTGTGTGAAACTTGATTACTGGGCACACATAATGAGTCACTTGGTTTTAGCCTTAAAACCGGGTGTGACAGCATGTACAAGCTGGAGGAAGCCATAGAAAAGCTTTGAAGTGATCTCTTGGCCCTCACACCAAAGAAAGTGTGCGAGTGCTCAGCCAGCACAAGCATAATGAAGATTTCCTTAGTCCACCTGAAAACAGGAGATGCAATCACTTCTCGTGGAGAATTGTGTACAACCTCTGCAGAGTTAAAACTGTCATGACAGCCGTGCCAAAAAACCTTCAAAGCCCGCTAGGTTTTGCAATTTTCGGTCAAATCTGTTGGGTTAGATTTCGTCAGATGACCGGTTTTCAGTTTAAAAATTTTAAAAAAATTTTAAAAATCTAAAAACCAGTTAAACGAGTTTGGTTTTAAAATTCAAAATTACAAAACTGAAAAAAAATGCTCATTAAATCAGAAAAATCGGTTGGTAAATTGAAAAAATCGAACAGTTTTTCTCTAAAATTTGAATTTTCTTTTCATCTGTAGGGGTTTTACAGTTTTCACGAAAACTGGATAAACCCATGACATCCGGCTCCAAGGGTAAAAAAAAACCTGTTAGTACATACTCCTATGTCATTGGAAAATCCACAGGAATCATACGCAGCTTGCCTAAGACCGTGCGCATGTTGTGCCGATATGTTCGAGAGAGGCGAGTTTGATGCCAGCGCTCCTTTTGAACAGGGCGCTGATCTCAGAAGATGAGAAGTACTCTGTACTCTATATGTAAAGAGATTTTTCCGTATAGGCTGGTCCGTTCATTTTTATATGGCTTGTCTCCATGCGGAGCGCGTCACGTCACACGGCATGTCCACGTCCGGTCATTTTAACCTGCCACGTAATATTTGCTTAATACGATGAGAAAGAAACGGTGTCAAATTTTGGTTGCAGGAGCGGGACACCTGTACGTTCTTTCTCGTCTTGGATCGTCCCTGGATTAATCTATGGGCCCGTTTGGATTTTTAAATTGAATTCATTATAATAATTACAATTTATGTATAAATTAATTAAGTTAATATAGCTGTATATGTAATATATTTGTATATTTTTTTAAAGGAACCGGCACAAGATAGTGCCAATTTCATTAATTAAAGAAGAGTTTACAGGTGAAAGGAGCTAAGGCTCCGTCATTTACAGTGTCAAAAAAACTATTTGCAGCTTTCTAAGACTGGTCTCTGAGACACAGTTGCGCTAGGTGTGTGGCTCCAGCCTATATCCAAGTCCGTGCCTCTTCCTTGATCTTTGTCAGCGGGCTTCAGCTGCTGAAAGCTCCTTGTGTTCAAGAGAAGAATGAGTGTGCGGATCCCCTTCCTCTGTGTTCCCTTAATCGTGGCGAGGTGGAACCACCACTCTGAAATTGTTTCCCACTGGGGCCAACAATCCGGTTGTATTTGGGGGATGCTGTCCATTGTGCAATCCCATCCCAAATTCGTCTCGTATATCTACATTCTCGGAGCATATGTTACGCCGTTTCAGGTGTGTGACGACATAGCGGACAATATGTGTTGTTCTGCCAACCGCGGGTTTGAAGCCTGTCCGCTGTCCACACCTAATTTTGCAGCACTAGCCATGCAAAGATTTTGCATTTAGGAGGAGCCCAGACACGCCAGATAATCGTGGTATATGTTGTTTTTTGAAGACCCTAAGAACTGTGCCTTATATGCTGATGAAGCCTTGTAACTACCATCACTTGTTAGCTTCCAATCAATTGTATCCTGGATCTCTGGCTGCAACTGTGTGCCCTGGACCAGGTTCCACAAGAGAATGAGTTATGTGCGTTGTTGTGACATTTCCGTGGAGGTTAAGATCGGCCAACCATTTGTTATCTTGCAAGGCATCCTTGATCTTGGTGGTCTTGCGTGAGGAGGTGGCGTATAATGTTGGTGCGAGGTCCTTCGGCCTACATCTCCCCAGCCAAGCAGTGCCAGAAGTCCGCCATTTCCCCATTACCTAGGGTTTGGGATGTCACAGCCGCAAATAGTAACTTGTCTGTCTCATCACAGGGGTTGCCCAGTCCCACCCAGGCTTCGTCCCGAGACTTCCATTCGTGCCATAACCAGCGGATGCGTAGGGCTCTTGCAAATTTCTCCATGTTGATGATGCCTAGGCCTCCATTTTCCTTGGGCATACATGCGGGAGACCAGTTTATTTTACATTTGCCACCTGTCAGCGCTTCATTCCCCGCCCACAGGAATTTTTTTCCTTTTCCTACCCAGGTCTTCAAGAACCTCCTTCGGAACCTTTAGAGATGTGAGGAAGTAGACCCTTGAGATGACAGGACCAATTTGACTAGTGTCGCACGACCTGCAAGAGACACATTTCTTCCTTTCCAGCTCAGTAATCGGCTAGCTGCTTTGTCTATGAGAGGTTGGTAATCCACTCTTCTCAACCTAGAGACCGAAAGGGGGAGGCCGAGATACTTGATTGGGAAGCTAGACCTGGCAGCTGGTAGATTTTCCAGTATATCATCTAAGTCTATTCCTTCGCAGCGGATCGGAACTACCAAGGATTTTTGAAAAGTTGTGCTGAGTCTGGATGCATGGCCAAAACTGTGCAGGATCGCTGCTAGATTGTTTGCATCCTCTTTTGTTGGGTTTATGAAAATCACCGCATCATCTACATACATGGAGGTGCGGAGCCTGGTTCGTCTTCCTTTAAGTCTACTGAGCAGGCCATGTTCTGTTGCTAGATTGAGGAGGCGTTGAAGAGGTCTATTGCAAGGATAAAAAGGAGCGGCGAAAGAGGGTCTCCTTGTCTTAACCCCCTGCCATGCTGTATGCTTTCAGTCGGGACTCCATTTACCATGACTAAAGATGTTGATGTTGCTAGGAGGGCGGTGATCCAGTTTGTCCATGTCAGAGGAAAGCCCCAACATTACATAAGCTTGATCAGGTAGTCCCATCGTACGGAGTCAAATGCTTTGGTGATGTCTTGCTTAATCAACAGAGAGGGCGTCTTGTTTCTGTGCTAATGCCTTGCCAGGTTACGGACATAGAGGAAGTTGTCATGAATGCTTTGACCCTTGATGAAGGCGCTTTGGCTTCGTGAGATGATTCCATTAATATGCGGGGCTAGGCGAAGAGCTAATATCTTAGTTATGAGCTTTGCTATCGCATGGATAAGGCTTATCGGTCAGAAATCTGTTATTTTATCGGCCCCTTCTTTTTTTGGGATAAGCATAACATTGGCCGTGGTTAGAAAGTGCATGTTTGTCGACCTTAGGTCATAGACTGCCTGCATCACAGCCACAAGATCATATTTAACTATTTCCCAACAAGATTTGAAGTTGGCTGTGAAACCGACTGGACCTGGTGCTTTGTCATTTGGCAATTGATTCATGGCCTGCTGCACCTCAATTTCAGTGAAAGGTGCTGCTAGGGCGGATAGATCCACTGGCTGGATGCCCAGGCTTGACTAGTTGATGTCAGTGGACCGTGGCGGTGGCGTGCCCATGACTCCGGCGAAATGCTCAAGTACGATCTGCTCTTTTTCCCGGTGATGAATTGCCCATCCATTTGCCTTTTGTAGTCTTGTATGAAGTTTTTCCTTCTTCTACCATTCACTTTGAGATGGAAGCATCTTGTGTTGGCGTCCACTTCCTTTATGTTAGTTTTTCTCGAGGCCTGTCGCTTTCTTGCATGCTCCACCACTGCCAAGCCCATGACCCTTCTCTTCAGTTTTGTCCTCAGGTTGTACTCTTCCGTTGTCAACCCTCTATTTTCCTGGGCGATGTCCAAGTAAAGAATCACATCTGTGGCCATGTGGAATTTTAGATTCGCCTCTGGCAAGGTTGTTCGGCTCCATCGTCTGAGACTTTTGGCAGTGTTGATAAGCTTCTGGCCAAATCGATGCAGTGGCTCCGTCTGGGAGGTCGGTTGGCTCCATGCTTGTTGGACGGTTTCAAGGAAGCCAGGGAGCTTCACCCAAAAATTCTCGAATTTGAATTTTCTTGGTCTGGCCTGCCCCGCTTGGTTAGATAGGAGAAGTGAGCAATGATCCGACAGGGAGGTGGTGAGGGCGTGCAAGACATGTTGATCAAAGGCCAGGTCCCATTCTGCCTTACTGAAAACTCGATCCAGTTTGACTAGTGTTGGGTTGCTCTGTTCATTGCTCCAAGTGAATTTTCGGTTCTGTAGGTGGATTTCGTTTAGCTCACAGTGGTTTAGGGCAGCTCGAAAGCGTCTCATCTGTGAGAGATTGAGGTTTGTGTTATTCTTGTCCGCTACTCTGTAAATTTGATTGAAATCTCCTAGTATTAGCCATTTTTCTACATCCGGCGGCTTGAGGCGGCAAATGTGCCTTAAGAAGGCATTTTTTTCTCAGTGCTTCTTGTTGGTCCATAGACCGTCGTCAATAGAAAAGTTTTGTTGCTCTGTTTTATGGTGATCTGAGCCGACAAGGAAAATCGCCCCACTCGGATGTCCTGTGCCTCAATGAAGTAATCATTCCAAAGTAATAAAATCTCCCCTCTTGTACGTCTGGAAGGTTTGAAGGCATGATTTTTTAGTTTAAAACCCCCCAGGAACACTGCTAGGACGGAGTCGATGTTGCGTAATTTTGTCTCTTGGATGCATGCTAGATGACACGTTGTTGCTGCAATTGTCTCATGAACTGTTGAGCATCTAGCCGTTGAGTTTAATCCTCTAACATTCCAACAGATCACATCAAAATTTTGAACCGTCATTTTGGTAACCTGGGGAAACTCAAATCTGTGCCAAGGCCAGCAGGCCTGGCCGTAGATAAGGTGTGTGAGCCATTCATCATGTCTGGAAGTGGAAACTTGGATTTTGGAGCAAGCACAAATAATACATAGATAAACTGACACCGTAGTGTTCTCAGGTACATGCTAATCGCTGCTTGCAAAATAAGGAAGCAGCTCACAACAGCAAAATGTTGAGGCTTACAAAACATTGGAACTAAAAGGCCTCTGGTCATCATCTTCGAAGTCACTTCAAGCAAGCGCTTGGATCTCTCCTTGAACATCCGGTGCTCCCTCGCCCATGACCTGCAGCAGGGCAGCATCGAGGTGCTCAACTCCGTCGTCAAGGTCAAAGATGGAAGTAAGGGCAGTGATGATGTGTGCCGGCAACGGTCCCTGAAACATGGCGACGTAGTCAACCAGAGCTTGCTGGAGGTTTGTTTCATCATTGTTGACAAGAAGTCCTAAGCGCTGACATAGGACCCTGCATGCTCTCTCAACCGGTGGCATTGCTGGCCGATTTGCAAGTCGTGCGCTGCGGTGCAGCGTTGCTGTTGCTGTAGCACGCCGACGCTTCCTCCTGAAGCGCGGCTGTTGTGGAGGTGGTTGTTGTAGCAGCGCCGGGGAGGGTGGGTGAAACAGGTCCGCCACCACTCTAGGGCGCTCTTCATCACTATGCTGCTCAAGTGCAGGCAGCAGCTCGGCAGTGTTGTGGTTGGCCGCAAGCAGCTGTCCCAGCTGGTCGGTTGCAGTGGCGCCCACCTCGGCTTGGGCTGCAACTTCATTAAGCTGCGCGAGCCCCAGCGGCTCTTGCATCAGGTCAGCTGCACCAGCACAGCTCTGCTGCGCTGCTGCTGACAGCTTGGCCTGCAACTCGACGAGAGCATCATCCACGGCCTCAATGGTGGGCGTCAGCTGGCCGACAGACTCTACAATCAGCTGCCACGAGAGACCAGACCAGGCCCTATTCCCGCGGAAGTGCAGAGTACGTGGCGAAGAGTATTGGGGGTTGTCAAGGAGGCGCTCCCCCAGCTGTGTTGCCTTGACAATGTAGTCTCCCACCTGATCCATCCAGGCGCTCTGACAATCTTGCAGCGCCAACATGGTCTCCTGCAGCGGCAAGAGAGCAGACGCCACTCTCATTCAGGATGGCATGGAGCTCGCGGCGCAGAACATCGGCCTGCGCCAGGAAGGTGGACTGCAGGGCCGTCGAGCTCGCCATCTGGAGTGCCTCTATGTCCGGGAGCGTTGGGGCTTGTATAGCAGGCTCCACATAAGGAGCAGTGGCGTCAGCTCCAGAACGGCGGTAGCCGCTGCCGTTGTTGGTGCCTGGACGGCGCCGGGTTGGAGGGGCTTGACGGTGCTTGCATTGATACGTGGTCGCCAAAGGAGCTTTAGCAGCACACCCGTCCCCTCGGCCGCCTGTGGGTCCCTGGTTGTCGTCGTCGTCGTCCTGCCTGCGTGGGGGCCACTTGAAGACGGTGTGGTCCTCGGCAGGGCCGCGCCTTGATGACCTGCGGCGGTTCCTTGAGCCGTCGCTGTCTTCAGGGTCATCACGCTCGTGATACGCACGCTTCATAGACTGCGCACGATCATCACGCCAGCTGCCACGCCAGTCGTCATGGTGGCCTTGTCGGCTGCTGCGGCGCTCGTCGGGGGGAGGTTGAGCCGGCCTGCGAAGACGCTGCGCTTCTCGCCACGGTGTCCCCGGTGGCCATCCGTACCTTGCTCCCTGTGGCTCTGATTCGAGCCCTCATCTTCTGTCTGGACCGCCTGCTTGCCTCGATGCCCTCTGTCCAGACAGGGAAGCGTCTGGTCCGTCGGCTCATTCCTGCGGCGGGAGAGGGAGCCGGATTGGAGCTAGCTCGGTGCCATCTGGCAGGACCCCGTCCCCAACGCGGTAGTGCCACGGCGGTAGCCGACGACGCATTGGCTTGAAACTTTGAGCTTGAGCTGCCTCGTGCAGGTTAAAGGAAGCTACAGTATAATCCTCAATGACCTCCACGTGAAGGAATACCCAATATTTGAGACCCTGTTGCCAACGGTCCGGCGGCGCATCAGCAACGAAGACCGTTGAGGACAAGTCGGAGGGGCAATGCGTGAAGATCAGCCACACCGACTTGGGGATGCTGCTGGGGTTTGCTGTCCATGCCCACAACTCAATGTGCCGGGTGTCCGTCGGCTGCACCAGGTCTGTAGGGATGCATTGCAGGGCACAAGAGCGGCCGATGACATGGTCGACCATGTCTGGCGTCCAAGCATGGATGGGGATGCGTAAGCTTCATGACCTTTGAAGTTCCCTAAAAGGTATGAATTGACTTTAGTGATTGAATGAACACTATAAGTAATAGTTGTGATTGTAGGTATCATCCCGCTAATTCTACAATAACATGATGGGCTTCCTTGATAGATGACAAGAACGATCCCAAGAAGAGTAGTTTTCGGACGTCGGTGGACCAAGACTAAGAACTAGCTAGAGAGTCCATAGGACCGCCGGTACTATTAAGTGGGGTAGAGTCATTTTTCTCATGTCATACAAGTGTTAGGGGGTATGAATGCTTTTAGTTACCTCAGAAAGCACTGAAGATGGCAGAGGAAGCAAAGTCGAAGTGAAGACGAAGACCAAAGCTCAAGTTCTGTTGAAGAGGCAATCACTGGATAGTCCGGTGAACTAGGAGGAGCTCAGTCTAGAGAGAGGTGCTCTCTAGAGTCGGAGAAAGAAGTCACCGGACAGTCCGGTGGTGCAATGACCACATATTCCGATGAGGCAAAAGACAGAGTCCAGAAGAGGTGTCTCTGGAAATCCGAAAGTGCTAGTCACCAGACAGTCCGGTGAAGGTATGCACCGGACAGTCCGGTGTCATATAGAATGGATTCCAGAGAGGTTGTCTGCGAGAAGGCAAGTCACCAGACAGTCCAGTAATGCGTCGGACCTGTGACTGAAAAAAGCAATCAGCTTTATGACGTCACGTTTCAATGGTTGTTTCTGGGCTTGGAGTCTATTTAAACCATGGAGCGGGACGTTCTTGCTTGTGCCTGAGGTCTGAATTGCTGGAGCAAACTTGTGAGAGCCTAAAGGACACCATCAAGAGAGTACAGGACAAGATTGGAGATTTTTGGTGCTATTAGGAGAGTGAATAGGAGCATTCATACATTTCTAGAGCTTTGGAGGCTTGATCTAACGTTTGGGTATTGTGTGCGATAGCCAGGCCGCTGGTGATTTCACTCTGGGAGTGAGGCGTACCCTTGTGAGCATCGTTCCAGGAACGACAGGAGGAACTAAGACTCTGATGAGAGTGGTTCAATGAAGATTAGGGGAGGGCGCCTACCTTTCAAGACCTCAAAAAAAATTGCTGAGCATTCTCTTTACTTTCCGTATTTTTTATTGTTGAGTAGAGTTATAAGTTGCTTTGTGATTCCTCTTGGTAGCTATCGAGCTAGTGCTTGCTTGTTGTTTTTACTTACAACATTAGTATTGTTTGGGGTTTTGGCCTATACTAGAATTGCATAGATTGTCTTTGCTGTGGTTGAGTCTCATAGTTTAAGTTTGTAGCAAATTTAGTCATATAAGTCCACCGAATCAACCCCCTTCTCGGTGTCCATATCCTTACAAGTGGTATTAGAGCCAAGTGCTCATTTCCGGGCTTCACCGCTTTGAGTAAGGATGTCGAACGGGATGGAAAATCCGCCCGTATTAGATGGGGATAATTACTCATATTGAAAGGCTCGTATGCAAGCCAATCTAGAGTCAACCGATGAGAAAGCGTGGCTTGTGACCCAAAACGCTACAAATGAGAATGAGTGATTTGATCCTACCTTTATCAAGTTCAATGCAAAGGCCAAAAATGCCATCTTTGGATGCATCTCAAAAAATGTCTTTTCTAGGATCAATGCATCTTGTACCGCGGATGAAATTTGGTTGCAATTGCAAAACATATATGAGGGCTCCGTTGAGGCCAAGGAAGAGCGTTATTGTGTTCTCAAGAACAAATATGATTCCATCACCATGCTACCACATGAAAAAGCTAGCGATGTCTATTGTCGTTTACATGTAGTGGTGGAAGAAATCAATGCCTTGTGCCTAAGAACAAAATTGATGATGTTGAAATCATGCGGAAGCTATTGAGGATATTGCCACCAAACTAAAATTCTATTGTCACGTGTCTCTTCCAAGCTAACTTGGCGAACCTCTCCATAGATGTGATGCTCGGGAAGCTAATGGCTTATGAGGGGTATATGTTGGGCACCTCCACTGACACTCAATTGCCCAAAAATTTTGCCATTCAAGTTGAAGAATCTCCCAATGGTAAGAACAAAAAGAAGAAGAAGTTGGTGGATGATAAGGATGATGAGAGCGATAATGAAAGACCTTGCGCTCCTTATGAAGAAACTCTTTCACAAGGGAAGACCTTCATCTTCAAGTGGAACTTTGGGTGCTTCAATTGTGGCAAGAAATGCCATTTTACAGAGTATCCTTAGTCTAAGAAGGAGAGCAAGAAGGAAGCATCAAGTGAGAGTGAGAACAAAGAACACAAGCCCAAGAGTAAGTTCAAGAAGAAGTTCTTCGTTAGAGAGAAGAGCAAGAGCAAGGAGAAGAGAAAGTCCCCGCACAAGGCTTACATTGTTGATGAGTGGCTCACTGATGATGATAATTCGGACTCCTCTTTTAGTGAAGAAGAAGAGCTTGCGGGTATTGCTATGACGGGCTCCACCAATGAGCTAGCACCACCACCTCTTTGCTTGATGGTCAAAAGTTATGAGGGCTACATGGATGAAGATGATGATCTTGAGATTAAAAAGAAGGACTATGATGATGATGACGATGCACCAAGCTATGATGATCTAGTCTTCATTCTTGAGAAGGTCAACAAGACCATCATCAAGAAGAACAAGAAGATCGAGGTGGTGACCAAGGAGCACGAAGTAGCGGTATTCTGAGTTTGGAAGCTTAAGGGTGAACTCAATGCTCTAAAGCACTCTTATGGTGTTTTAGGTGAGTCTTATGAGTCTCTCAAGAAGGAGCACGTAGAACTAAATGAGAAGCATAAGGCTTTTGTTCTCACCCATGAGGCTCTTGATCTGGACTCTCTCTTAAACTCTCCTAAGCACTTTAATAAAGCTTCTACTTCTTGTAATCTAAACCTCTCCGAGGAGAGCGCTACTCTTGAGCCATTTATTTTGAAGAAATATATGAAGCTCAAGGAAGAGAGAGAGACGTGCTGGATGCTTTCAAGCGGCTTGCTAGAGGAAGGCAAATACAAAAGGACATCCTAAGTCGGAATCTTGTCAACAAACACAACCACAAGGGCCTAGGATTATATCCTTCCTCTATTAACATCATCGGCAACGAAGATGAGCTACCCGCTTGGATAGTCTCGCTCATGGCGGATGACTCCTATTGTGAGAAGTGTGACCGTGATGGACACCGCTCCAAGGATTGTCCCAATGTGAGCGAGCCTAAGATTATGCCTAACGCTAACATTTTCCATAAAGATGTGCACTACAAGCTCTTTAGGGTCAAGGATGGAAAGGTGAAAGCCAAGCCGTTCGGACCACCAAATGCGAAGAGGACAATCAAGAAGATATAGGTACCCAAGGTGATCGTGGACCGAGAGAGTAAGCCTAAACTCTCTTGGGTTCCAAGAAGAGGTGAAGGGACCAAGGTGGTGTACTGTGAAGCAAATTAAAGATTCTAGAAGTCTACCACATGTGATCGAGCTTCAACGGCAATCTACTCTTCAAGTAGGTTTTCTCTTGTACATAGTTGAGTAGGTTTCTTTTTTTGCCTTGCGTGGTAGATAGAATTCTTTCGTGGACTAGATGTTTGCACTATCATGCATCATGTGTAAAAAGATAAAAAAAAGGAACAAAAAATTAGTCAATGCCTAACTATCTTGAGATATCCATAAGCGTGGAGGAAGAGCTTGAGATGGTGGTTTGGCTATCTCAAAGCAAAGCGGTGGGTTTATGGTGAATAAGCTTGAGATGGGCCAAACTTGACGTTGTGTAGGTTTTCTTTTATGCAATGTTCTTAATTTACTTGTATCTACATGGCATGCTTTAAATTCCTTGCATTTAGCTAGCTCGTCTTGCATGCATTGCATATAGGAACCACGGAGGAAGCGTTATCCTCCGAGAAAGTGAGTACATTGCTCATATGGATTCACACGCTCCTAAAAGGATAACTAAAGCAATTGTGAGCTTCATGCCTATTGAATCCTATGTCTAATGGTCTGTAAAATTCATATTTACGCGGATCGTGAACATGGATTCATACATTCCCTTTTTGGCTCCAAGCTTTGGTTTTATTGCTCGATCTTTTTGCGATTTGCAAAAATTATAAACCCTTCGAGGGTTATCTATTTGCAAAGGTGTTTGAGAGTTCTCTTTCTAGATAAGTGTGATGTTTATTTGGTTCTTTCGAGAGGACACTTGAATTCTAGAAAAAAATTCCTTGATTCTGCAATTCTTTGAGGTCACTGAACAATCCGGCGCCTTCACCGGACAGTCCGGTGACTATATCTTTGTGATCAGTCACTTTGCGAATCGAACAGACACCGGACATTCCAGCGGGTTCACCGGAAGTCCGGTGACTGGAAGATGAACCGAGCGCTTCTCTAGAATTGGAACTCTGCGTTCACCGGACAGTCATGCTATTTTTAGTCACCAGACAAATCTTATAGACCGAACAGTCCTGTGACCCTCTGGTTCGGCGAAATCTCGGTCATCTATTTGTTCCCTTTTAATCCAGGCCGTTGATTTATTCTTTTCATCACCGCATGTGGGTCTTCTCCGTCATTTCAAAACTCGTGCACGTTCTTCATCGCCGGCGTAGCCGACCCTGCTGCCGTCCGCCTCGTGCCGCCGCCTCCGGCCCCCGTCGCGCCGTCGCTCTAACCTGCCGCAGACATCGCTGCCCTGCCTCACGTGGGCCACCCACTGTGCCCTAGTCGCCTGATCACCGCGCTGCCGCATCACCGAGCCGTCGCCGAGCTCTGCCGCCCCTGTGCGCGTCGACCTCGCCGCCCTAGCTCGTGTTTGCTTCGCCGTGCTCCTCTTTGCCGTTGCTTTCGCGCTCACGCAAAACCCTCAGTAGGGTTTTAGGATTAGAAGCAATCGAACATGTTGCGACGTTCTTTTCAGCAGCTTTCGGCACTTCTTCGGGGTATTGAGTCTACCACCTCCATTTCATGGATAATGCCCCGCATGCCCTATAGTCGATTAATTATGAAAATTGGCATTACTATGATAAAAGTTCTATCTTTTATTGCTAATTAGAGTAATTAGTTGATAATTCTCGTACTTGATGCCATGTTAAGGCTCTCTTTCATATTTTGATATGGCATTGAGTCCTCCTATCGCTACTGTCACAATTTGGATGCATTGCTATTATTTGAATTGTGGCATTAGTTCGTCGATATCTCCGTTAGTCATATTTGCTTTATTTGATCGGTAATATGTCCTTGTTCCTTCGCTAGGATATCTTTGTGTGTCTCTTGCCTGCGTTTCTTACAACTTATATCTATTCCTATGTGGTGCAGTGACAGTTTGGGCAGTGGTTCAGGACAACGGACAGCGATAGTGTCTGAGTTCCCAGCGGTAGTCCAGATCTCTCTTGGATGGGTTAAGAGCCAAGCTCTTAATCCTATCTTTTGTGGTCAGCTGGTCAGTTGAGCTTTAAGAGACAGTTTTTTTGTGACAGTTGACAGTATGGGCCGTCAGAGATCTTCTACAGACAAGAAGGGGAAGGGCAAGGCCGTAGAGCCTGAGATGAAGAAGAAGATGCAGAGGACAGGAGATCTCGAGTGAGATAGAGCACTAGCTGCAACGGATGTGAATGTGCCACCTCACAGGAGGAGTGGTTCTCTGAGGATAGGAGGTGCTGAGGGACAGGGGGAGTTGAGGAGGTCGACCCATCAGAGAGTGGCGACCACACCCCTTGTGGCTGAGGTGTAGCCGCAGAGAGCTCCTGCTAGTCGACAGTCAAGAACCGCGGAGGGAGAGACAGCCCCGAGAGCTAGACAGTCGATGTCACAGAGGTGCCCTCATTTGAGGACTGGGGTCTGCAGTGTGTGCACTACTAGAGCCGAGAGAGCGCGCCGGACCATGGTCAGGATTGCTGTGGAGGAGGTTGACCTGTTGAAGGTCAAAGGCTCGGCCATGAAGGCCAAAAGGAGAGTTGACTTTATAGTGTGGGTCCCTGCAGAGCGACATGCAGATGCTGGACAGTTCTGAATAGTATTACAACGGAGGATATATGAGGCTCTCCGTCGACAGCTTGCCACCAAAGGCAAGGGCTCAGTGTTTGCTACTCATCGGCACTGTTCATTTGAGGCACTGAGCAGGGGAGCTGGGACAGATATGGAGGAGCACATTGCTTATCTGCCTGGATTGACTAAGCTTGTTACCCAGCTCCCGAGGTATAGTGAGGAGGTGATTTTTGAGTTCTATGCCTCACTGTGTATCTCCCCCGACAGGTCTTATCTCTGATTTATGTATAAAGGGGAGCCACATCGCTTTGAGAGATCTGATGTCATTTCAGCTTTGGAGTTTCTATCTTCAGAGACACGGATTCACGCACTGGCCCATCCAGACTTTCTGCCACCTTACAGACCTTTCTGCTGAGTATTACGTACCCGCCACTGCATGAGGAGCATTACTCGAGGTACCTTTTGAGGCTGACACATGAGGCACGTGTATTGAGACGGTTGCTGGGCAGGTCGATGGCCCTGTGACGTGGCTATAGAGAGCGTGTTATCACTCTGCATCAGTGGCTGCTCTGTTTCTTTCTAAGGTATGAGGTGTTTGACTTGACTGACTTGTTGCTAGCACAGACGAAGGACGTGATGTATAAGGGGATTGGCGCTAGATAGTTACCTTTTGCCCCTTACATTTGTCTGTTGCCGAGGAGAGCTAGAGTGATGACTGAGGATGAGTACACAGCGTTGCTAGAGGCTTCCATCTCTTTCAGTCCAGCTGAGCCATCCGACTCTAGGGTGTTACGGGTGTCTGCTTCTCAAAGCACCCCTGGAGGAGAGGAGACAATAGCCCTGAAGAGTTTGAGCTTGAGACTGAGGCTCCAGAGGAAGCACAGCCAGGGGTTGGGAGCACCGAGGCTCCAGGTCAGGCCGAGACTCCTACCTCTCGTGCCACACTTAACCCTACTCTTGCTGCTCGATTAGATGCTATTCAGGCAGAGCAGGCTGAGCAGAGGAAATACAGGCACGGACAGGATGAGAGGATCCGTCGTGAGAGGGTCAAGTTTGAGGAGAGAATCCGACTTGAGCGCCTCCAGATTGAGGAGAGGGTCCGGATGGAGAGGGAGCTAGCAGAGGAGAGGAGACGGCAGGACATGGAGTTTCATGAGAGGTCGTAACGCACTCAGTTGGACATGGCAGCGGCCATATCGTATATGTCATCGGATTTGGAGCTATTGCATCATATCTCCAGAGGATCGGTATACCACCATTGCCAGCGTTCCCGACGACTACGCTATCGGGTCCTCTGTCCTCGCAGCTACAGCCTACAGCCCCTCAGCCATAGTACTCATCAATGACATCATTCACAGCACAGCTACAGCAGCAGCCCAATTTTAGCACTTTGCTCTCAGCTCCATTATCACCATTCGTACCCTTTGGAGCAGCCAGCACAGCAGCTACTACTGGAGAAGTTAGTATTCCAGTCACCTCTTCTCAGTACTCTCCGATTTCCTCGTACTCCATGTCGGCACTGTTTGCATCAGCTGAGCCTAGAATGTCAGTATTGGCATTGGAGACAGGGACATTAGTTGGTAGCTCTCCGCTTACTCCGAGAGTTCTTTCGTTCGAGGCTACCACTGCTGAGTCTGCTTTGACAGAGCCACCGCTAGTGGTTTCAGAGGCAGAGCCCACAGCCACCACAGCCGAGCAGCCTAATATTACAGATGCAGCTATCCTGGTTGAGGCTAGATACTCTACAGAGAAGGCAGCTCAGGCCCTTACCAGTGCAGATCAGCCAGTTTCAGTTAATGGCAAGGAGCCTTCCCCGATGTCTTCTTTCGGCTTGAGTGCTTTGATGATTCTGAGCAACTTGGAGGAGATGAGTCAGCAGTAGCCAAGCCAGCTTCAGAGGAGCAGCCACCAGCAGTCACTGCACCCCTAGCTGCGCCTGCAGAGGATTAGATCTCCATAGGTCTAAAGTGTCAGGTGTAACGACCGGGTTTTCACTTACCTTTCGATAAGTCCCGATCTCACGTGACATTGCCAATCCCAGGAGTTTGGCAATCACGATGTCACAAACGATCAATCAAGAAACCATAACAGAAATATTAAGCAAGAAACAAATTAGAAAATAGTAGATCAGATTAAAATTATTAGAATAAAATCCTCCAAAGGGGTCCATCGGCACGCAGGCCGGAAATATCTCAGAGCGGATATATCTCTATCGTGAATCCAACAAAAGCAGCGGCGGAAGCATCAACATGGCGACAGAAGCGAACCTCCTCCACACAGGCTAACTCGAGCGCAGGAGCGGACGTCACGGGCCGTCAGAGACGTAGTCGAAGTCGAAGCTGAGCGTATCCTCTGAAAACAACAAATTAGAAAGCCGTGAGTACGAATACTCAGCAAACCGCGTACTACCTAACAACAATGTATGCATGCAAAAGGTTTCAAGGGTAAAGGCATGGCTCAAGTGCTAAATGCAAGTTTAAAATATTTATTTTATTTAGAGATGCAATAAAGCTTTATTTTCAAACTTGTCAAATTTTATTATCTTGCCCCGCAGAGATCTCCGTTATCTCGGACGAGGGTTCATTTTAATGCCGATGTAATCTCCACACTCGGCCACAGCTCAAAGGCCGGAGTCAAAAACATTTGAAAAAGGAGAGGAGAGAGAAAAGCAAAACTACTCAACGAGGAGCACAACTCAGGGTGGTGTCCTTACAAAAGGACGTGGCAATGCGCATCGACTAAAACTCTGCAGAGGGTATGCACCTGGACCCACGGGATGCATCATCGGAAACTACCGTCGTAGTCCCGACAAACACACAAGACCCGTCCACAAGCTTTAACTGGCGTCATCCGTCCTCCAGGATAGGGATCCCAAAAGCCTACGCGATCGGGTCCTGGAGCTGTGAAGAGCCTACCACTGATCAGATGGGGTATCTCGATCTCATGTGGGGAGTCAAAGCTCAACACCACACTAACACTACACCGCCAACCCACGGGTAAACAACCTGTCTCGGCAAGCTTCAAGATCAAGCCAACTGCCCATACAGGGTAACGTGGTGTGCATGGTTGTCAACTGAGCGTACAAGGCTCGAAGGACTCGGTCCTTAATTGCCGGGGCAGGCCATCTCTCCAACCACAACTCCAACAGCCATCAAACTCGCCGCCAAGGCCGAAGCCTCCAGTGTACCCGCCACAGGTACTCTCATAGGGACTTCCCGAAAGTCCCCCTAGCTCCTCAAACTGCCTCCTGCCCCCGCTAAAGAGTTATGTATAGTTATTTGCAATACTCACACATTTGAAGCACAGTTCAAAAGCATTTAACACAAATTTCATTTTATAGTGATAGGTGTGAGATGAAAATAAATGCGACTAAGCATGGCTAAGCATAAAAGTAAAATAAATGTACTAAAGCAGTCCTAGGGTTGATATTTGTGGAACAGTAAACAGGCACGGCTTAGAAATGTTGCTAGCACATTTTAAAATAGTTGGCATGCAAATTAAGTTTGCAAACAAAACATGCAGTTTAAAATGCTGGGAACAAAGTGATCAAGGAACGCGGCTTGCCTGGCAACTCGGGATCGAAGTCGGGATCCGGATCGTCGAACTGAGCTGGCTCGCAGAACTCCTCCTCAGAGACAGCAGCTAATCACCACACGAACAACAGGGATTAGACACTAATTACGCGACAAAGATAGAACAGGAATTAGAATCTAAATCGAAATTACTAGACTAAATGCGCGCAAAACGTTCCCCGGAACAACCCTACACAATGATCGCGACGGGACAAATTAATGGGACAATTTCGGGATTAAACGGAGGTCAAACGGAATTCCCCGGAAATTGTAGACAATCGAGACCACTAGGAAATTAAATAAATTGCAGAATAATTAATCGCAGAACAATTTAGCAATTAATCTAGCAATTAATTGAAAAGGGGAAATAAATTTAGGAGAAGGGAAATCGTTCTCACCGGGATCTGAAATTGGAGACGAAATCGGAGATTGAAACCAGCGCGGAAAACGGAGGAGAGAGTACTGGAACTCGGGGCTCCGGAGTTCGGCGCAGAAAATCACGGAGGCAGGCTTCGGACCAGGAGTTTGGAGACCGGGCCAAAGGACGTCGCGCGGGAGACGAGGCTGACGGCGTCGTCGCGCACGCGGGACACGGGCTACGGGAACAGCG
>BCLF01000062.1:343754-374514 GCA_001602275.1 Zoysia japonica | reverse complement strand
AGCCGAGCCTCGGCCGTCCGATTTAAATCGGACGGTTCACGCCAACCCCACCCCTCGTTTTAAATCACAGCCACCCGATCAAAATCCAACCGCCCACAGTGAGCCACGTCGCCCCACCAATCTCACCCATCAGATCCAGATCCGACACTCCACGTTGAGCCACGTCACCCGAATAATCAGAACCGTTCATTTTGAAATCTACGGTCTAGATTAATTCCCGAATTATAATTAAAAATAAATTAGATTTCTTATTGCGTCAGCACGACCTCAGCATGACGTCAGCATACCGATTTAATTAAAATTAATTAGATATTAGATTAATTAATTTCGAATTTTCCAATAATAATATAATCAATAATCTGGAAAATAATTAAAATAATTATTTAATAATTTATTTAATAGTTATTTAATAATTAATTATATTAATTAATTAATAATTAGTTATGGCACTTTTACAGAAAAACCCCTACACTTAATTTTAATTACAAATTAGACCCTGCCAAAATGACAACTTTACATTTTAGCCCCTGAACCTTTTGGTAATTACAATTTAGTCCTCCAATAATTTTGTAAATTACAGATTAGGCCCTAAACCTTATAAATGCCATAACTTTTGATCCGTAACTCCGATTTAAGCAAATAATATATCAAAACGATCGTAACAGAATAACCTATGCATTCATGACATCATCATACTGATTTTGTTCTATTTTGTTGCATTTGTTTCATTGTTTGTGTTCTTGTGCGTTAGGCGACTTCGTCCCGGAGCTGCAGTTCGTCGAAGACTTCCAGCAACAAGAGTTCGAGGCCGCCGACTTTTACCCCCAAGAGCAGCAAGACAAGTGTCCTTGACCATCTTGTGCCTAATTTTCAAAATATCTATCTTGTAGATTGCATGCTTGTGTCAAATTGACTGCGTACCTATTAGTAGAAATTCCTAGTCTTCCATATTATGCTTTGTCGCCTTAGTTTACTTTACTGTTGGGTAGATCACATGCTTAGATTGCTACTGTCGGGTTGGGTGTATTTAAATGGATCATTATATATGCTTCACGAGGATTAATGGGAGATTAATAGCAATTTGGATAGTGATGATTTGGGAGATATGGTTGGTGTAGGACTGTGTGCAGGGTTACTGGCACTGTTCCTTGGTAAGTTATCTTCCCAAATCTAAGGACCGGTTCGTGGAGCGACCACCTATGTGTTCCGTACAGCCACGATGCCAAGAATGGGCGCGGCCTGGCGTAGTAAGTGATGAAAACCAGTTCTGTGCGTGCCAGCTGGTGGAGCGGGGAAAGCGGGTTACGCCTGGATCCGCCTGGAGAGAGATGTGTGGGAAAGGGAGGGTTACTCCCGAGAACCATTCGGCACAAGAGGGGGCCTCTCGGGTTCTGGTTAGTGCCCGACGGGTGAAACCTTAGTGGGCACGTACAAGCTGGCGGAAGTCATGAAAAAGCCTTGTAGTGATCTTTTGGCCCTCACACCAAAGGAAGTGTGCGAGTGCGACGGCACAGGCATAATGAAGATTATTTTAATCACCTGGCAACAGGGGATGAAATCACTACTCGTGGGGAAATTTGTACAACCTCTACACCGTCTTATGACCAAGTACAAGAGTCAAAAGACCGATTTAGGCAATTGGTCAATAAAGCTTTCAAGGTCACCACCAACGGGAGATAGCCCGCCCAGGAAGGAGGTGAAGCAAGCAGTGGATGTTCATGGGCCTCCTCCTCCTCATGGGTTTGGGATGCCACCACCATGGCTCCCTCCTCTGCCATCCCGCCATTCCAGGTGTGAAGCCCTTATGCGGGGCCATGGATGTTTAGGCCGCCTATGCCGCCTCCGCCTTTTCATCCAGGGTGGCACATGCCATAGGAGAGCGTATTTCAGCGGCTCTCTAGTTTGGTTCATGACCGATTTGGAAATCAATCGATCGATCATAGGGAAGACAACACTGGTTTTGCTCAGCAGCAAAACCAAAAGTTCCGGTTTGGCAAACCGAAAGTTCCAGTTTTTCCAGAAAAGCCAATTTCCCTTCCTAGGCAAGAATGGCGAGTTAAGAGTGGAGGGGAAGGTAGTAAATATTCCTCTGGGGCATCTGGAAGCCAGGAAGATACATCTGGAGGTGTCGTTAAAATTGGCACGACCAATGTAAAGGTTGGGTTAACTTTTAGTGGGCTGATTTAGATAAGTGGTCCGGTTCGTGATCAAAATAACCCAACACACCCTGATCATGATAAAGAAAATGTGAGAGAGCCTACCAAGTAAACACAGCCGAGGTGGTGTCCCTCCGGCTTGACTCGCACTCAATAGCGAAAGCTTCAAAGATTGCGCCTCCGTGAGATAAGAGAGCGGGACTTGGAAAAAAGGAGCGAGGACATCTTTAATGAAATCAAGCCAATGGTACCTCAAGGTAGGCGGTGGAGAGTGAAGGGAAAAACCGAATCTCCAGAGGAGCCCTTCTAAACCAGAGACTCCGGTTCTACCTAAATCGGAAGTTTCGGGTTCCAAATCGGAAGTTCCGGTTTCTACTGATTTTGCACAGGTCGAGAATTCTACTGCCCTTTCTTCTACTGGTGATGTGGACATGTTCGACTTCGACGACGATAATCTCCTGGATTATGAACCTACACCACCTCGAGATGGTATGGAAATTAATATTATTTTCTTATCTCTTTTCGATTACTCTCTCGTAGAAGAAGAAGAGGAGGTTATGGCACAATTCGACTTTGGGTCTAAAATGTTGTTTTCGAAAAGCCCAAAGAATCGGATAACCATCTGAAACATCTCTATGTGAAAGGTCATATTCATGTTACACCGATTTCTCGCATGCTTGTAGATGATGGTGATATTGTTAATCTAATCCGTATTCTTTGTTTAAAAAGCTAGGTAAGGCCGATGACGAGCACATCCAAACCAACATGACTCTGAATGGTGTGAGAGAAGGAGATCCTATCGAGGCGAAGGGGGTCGCTTCTATAGAGCTTAACGTGGGGAGCAAGACTATGGCTACCGCTTTCTTCGTCGGCGATGTGCGGGTTAGCTATAGCTTGATCTTAGGACGTGGTTGGATTCACGCTAATCAGTGTATTCCTTCTACATTGCATAAATTTTTCATAAAATGGGTTGATGATGATGTAGAAGTTGTTCATGCGGATGTATTGGCTTGTGTTGCTATGTCCGATTCATGTTCCTTACCACATGATACGTTAGGTGCTTGACCGGGTTAAATTTGATGGATTATGATCTTTTTAGAGTGACTAAGGATGGTTTTGTGCCCGTCAATGTAAGGCCGATGAAAAATCGGCTTAACCATATAATGTGATGAAATGGAATCCAATTTAGATTGGTTGCAAAAAAAGTGGAATACTATCGGTCAAACAAGAACGATATGTGTGAAGCTATAGAGAAAAAAAAAAGATATAGACAAATTAGAACAAGGGTTCACGTCGGCCGATCCTTTGGAGAAGATCAACCTTGGTGATGATATTAATCCAAGGCCAACTTTTATAAATACCAATCTAGAAGCTGATTATAAGGTGAAATTAGTCAAGCTACTAAAAGAATATATTGACTGTCTTGCATTGTCTTATAATAAAATGTCCGGATTGAGCCACAAACTAGTCGAGCATCGGCTCCCTATCAAATCTGGTTTTTGACCTTTTAAACAACCGATGAGAAGATTTAATCCGGATATGCATAATCAGATTAAACAAGAAATTAACCGATTGCTTGATGCAAATTTTATAAAACCTTACAGCTATGAGGAGAGGATATCCAACATCATGCCCGTTGAGAAAAAGAACACGGATAAGATAAGGGTTTGCATTGACTTCAGAAATTTGAATAGAGCCACTCCGAAAGATGAATATCCTATGCCTATAGCCAATATGTTGATCGATGGTAATGCGGGTTACAATCAAATCTTCATGGCTGAAGATAATATGTCTAATACCGCTTTTAGGTGTCCCAGTTTTGTAGGATTGTTTGAGTGGGTTGTTATGACTTTTGGGTTAAAGAATGTAGGCACCACATATCAAAGAAGTATGAACATTATATTTCATGATTTGCTCGGTGTCATCATGGAGGTTTATAGATGATGTGGTGATCAAATCAGCTGCTTTAGACCCTCACTTGGCCGATTTGCGACTTGCTTTAGACCAAATGCACCGCTTCGATTTAAAAATTAACCCACTCAAATGTGCTTTTGGTGTATCGGTGGGAAGTTTTTAGGCTTCATAATTAATGAAAAGAGCATAGAGATAGATTCTAAAAAGGTAGAAGCAATTAGAAGCGCAAGCACCCACATTCAAGAAAGAACTGCAAAGCTTCTTAGGCAAAGTAATTATTAAGGAGGTTCATTGTCAACTTGTTGGGAAAGGTCAACACGTTTATTCTTATCCTTCGGCTAAAGAATGAAGCCGAATTTACTTGGGGGTAAAACAGTAAGAAGCTTTTGATAAGATTAAAGAGTACTTGTTTTCACCACCAGTTCTTAGGGCACCTAAGAGTGGAGTCCCTTTTCGTTTTTACATAGCTGCAGAAGATGATGTGATTGGTGATGTTTTGACACAAAAAGCCAAAGGGGAAGAGTACGTGATCATATATGTGAGCCAGTGGTTGATTGATCCCGAAACAGGGTATACTCTCATCGAGAAGCTATGTTTTTTCTTGTATCATGCTTGCACCAAATTGAGACATTATATGCTATCTAGTGCTTGTGTGGTTGCATATCAATCCGATGTCACTAAACATATGCTACATAGACCAATATCTAGTGGAAGACTTGTTAAATGGGCATATGCTTTGATTGAATATGATTTGGCCTATGAATTAATTTCATGAAAGGCCAAATTGTTGCTAATTTTATTGTTGAGCATCGAATTAACTTAGAGCAAGACTTAAATGTTGGTTATATGACATTTACCCCTTGGAAGCTATATTTTGATGGATCGGTTTGTAAAGAGGGTCAAGGTATCGGTGTTGTGCTGATTTCTCCTCATGATATGAATTTTGATTTTCAAACCGATTAGAATATAATTGCACCAACAATCGGGCCGAATACGAGGCATTGATGTTCGGCTTGGAGAAGTTAGAGTCCATGGGGGTAAAACATATATAAGCTTTTGGTGATTCGTTATTAGTGGTACATCAGTTGCTAGAGTTTTTCAATGTCTAGATGGGTCATTGAATGCTTGCTTGGATAAGTGCCTAGACATTGTTAAGAACATGAATGAATTTCATATACATCACATTCCTAGACAAGAAAACACTAGAGCTAATGATTTGGCACATCAAGCATCTGGTATAACATTAGCAAAGAAAAATTTGCAATTGTTGAAGAACCGATGAATGAATCAATTAAAATTAGAGTTCTGAAAAAACCGGAAGTTTCAGTTTATAATTTCGGCAGTTCCGGTTTTCCCTATTTTGAATCTAGAACGCTGGAAAAACCGAAAGTTACGGTTTGGCATTCCAGAAGTTTTGATTTTTTTCAGAGAAACTGAGAATTCAGCCATTAATAATTCCGAGCATAAGAGGCCGAATCGGTAGATTGAAGAGTTGCCATAATCAGCTATATTAATAACCCCAATCAGAGAGTTGATAGAAAGGTTTGGCATGTGGCTTTGAAATACATTATGACTAATGATAACTTGTATCACCGAACGGGAGACGATTTGCTCTTGAAATGTTTAGGTGATGATGAGGCTAAGGTGGCTATGGGAGATGTGCATGAAGGCATCTGTGGTACGCATCAATTGGCTCCGAAGATGAAATGGTTATTGAGAAGAGCCGGTTTTTATTGGTCGACCATGGTTGCCGATTGTTTTTGCTACTACAAAGGATGTGAAGAATGCCAAAAGTTTGGAAATATTAAGACGGCCCCCGCCACCTTGATGAATCCCATTATCAAACCATGGCCATTCCGAGGATGGGGCTTAGATTTTGTGGGTCAAATACATCCACCTTCTTCAAAAGGGCATCGCTTCGTGTTGGTTGCTACGTATTATTTTACCAAGTGGACCGAAGCGGTGGCACTCAAGAATATGACTCACCAAGAGGCAATTAAATTCATCACCAAGCACATTATACATAGATTTGGCATCCCACAAACTTTGACTACGGATCAAGTTACTTCTTTCATTTCCGGTCAAGTTCGGGAGTTTGCCAAATCTTATGAAATTAAGTTGCTCAATTCATGCCCATATTACGCTCAGGCTAAAGGGCAAGCCGAGTCTAGTAATAAAACTTTGATTAAGCTCATCAAGAAGAAAATAAAGGATAATCCTAAGAGGTGACACGAGGTCTTGTCAGAAGCTTTGTGGGCTCATCGTACTTCTAGGCATGGGGCCACTAGGGTCATGCATTTTGAACTTATTTATGGACAAGTGGTCATTTTGCCTACTGAGGTAAATCTGGACACTTTACGGGTAGTCAATAAATAAGTATCATAGTTTGATTATGGATAACATTGATGAAGTAAACAACAAACACTTGGAAGCTTTAAAGGCCATAGAGAGAGACAAAGCCCGAGTTGCTAGAGCCTACAACAAAAAGGTGAAAACCAAAACTTTTTAGGTGGGTGAATTAGTTTGGAAAATGATTCTACCCTTTGGTTCTAAAAGCAACATGTTTGGGAAATGGTCTCTGTAACAGTCCAGAATTTTCAAATAATCAAAGTGAAGATTATCTCGAAATTTCGTTCCGCGCCAAATATTCAGTTCGCGGGCTTTGTTGGGCTGAGATTAATTCCCTAATTAATTTCCAAACTCCCCATTGAGCTCCCCTATAAATTCCCTCTCCATCTTATCCCTTCCCACCAACCCCTCTCATTTTTCTCATTTTCTTTCCTCCTTCCCAAGCCAGAGAGGAGCCGCGGCTAGCGAGCGGAGCCGCCGCTCCGGTCTGCCCCCGTCTCCGTCCGCGTCGCCGTCCCGGTTCAGCATCACCGTCCCGCGCACGAGCCCCGATCCGTTCGCGTCGCCGGCACTCCGTCTCCGTCGATCCGCATCGTCTCCACATGCACCGTCTCCGTCAACCGCCGCCGGTTCCTGCGCACCGGTCTGCCCCACCTTCGATCCGGTCCCGTCCACGACGTTCCCAGGCCGAACCACTTCGTGTGTCCCTCGGACTTCGTCAAGCCGCCTTCGATTCGATCGGCCCTGACCGCCCGTCACCGATCCGCGTCGATCACTTCGTCCAACACCGACCCTCTGCGTCCTCTTCTATGGTAAGCCATCGAAATCCCACTCGTGTTTTTTCTCTTCAATAGATCATTGAGTTGGTTGCTCGTGAGGATAGTTAGATGTAAGAGCAGAGCGTCCCGCGTGTTCCTTTAGGCTAATCGATTTGCAGTTAGTTTAGTTTCTCGTAGTTTAGTCTTTGGGGATTTTTGAGGAACTCCGTTTGGTCTCCAAAGTTTCTCTAGTTTGTTTCATTAAATTCGTCTGGTCGAGAACATTGTGTAGAATTTTTCGGGGAACGTTTTGATCACATTTAGTCTAGCAATTTAAATTTAGATTTAATTATTCGAATTTAAATTGTCGCGTACCTAGTCTCACCCTTGTTCGTGTTGTGTTTACCCAATGACCCCGAGGAGGAGTACCGTGAGCCTACTCAGTTCGACGACTCAGATCCCGACTTTGATCTCGAGCCACTAGGCAAGCCGCATTCATTGATCACTTTTGTACCCAGTATTTTAAACTATATGTTTTGTTTGCAACTCTAATTTGCATGCTAACTGTTTTAAAATATGCTAGCAACATTTTTAAGCTGTGCCTATTTATTATTCCGTAGATATGAGCCCTAGGATTGCTTTAAAATAATTATTTTATTTTATGCTTAGCCATGCTTTGTTGCATTTATTTTACCTCACACCTATTACTATAAAAATGAAATTTGTGTTAAATGATTTTGAACTGTTATTCAAATGTGTGAGTTTTGCAAATAACTATACATAACTATTTAGCGGGGGCAGGATGGAGTATGAGGAGCTGAGTGACTTTTGGTAAGTCCCTATGAGCGTACCTATGGTGGGTACAACGGGAAGATCCGGGTTGAGATCTTTCCGTGAGACTTGTTGATTGCTGGCGTTGAGGTTGGAGAGAGTGCCTGCCCCGACAATTAAGGATCGAGTCCTTCGAGCCTTGTACGCTCAGTTAACAACCATGCACACCACGTTACCCTGTATGGGCAATAGTTTGATCTTGAAGCTTACCGAGACTGATTATTTACCCATGGGTTGGCGGTAACGTGTTAGTGTGGTGTAGAGCTATGACTCCCCATATGAGATCGAGATACCCCACCTGATCAGTGATAGACTCTTCACAGCTCCAGGACCCGATTGCATAGGCACTTGGGATCCCTATTATGGAGGACGGGTAACGCCAATTAAAACTTGTGGACGGGTCTTGTGTGTTTGTTGGGACTACAATGATAGTTCTCGATGGCACTTCTCGTGGGTCCAGTTGCAAAAACTCTGCAGAGTTACAGTCAATGCGCATTGCCACGTCCTTTTTGAAAGGACACCCCCTGAGTTGTGCTCCTCGCTGAGTAGTTTTGTTTTCTTTCCTCCTCTTCTATTTCAAAATGTTTTTTTGATTCTGGCCTTTGAGCTGTGGCCGGGTGTAGAGGTTACACCGGCATTTAAAATGAACCCCTGTCCAGGATAACGGAGATCCCTGCGGGACACGATAATAAAATTTGACAGTTTTAAGATAAAACTTTCTTGCATCTTTAAAATAAAATTAAAATATTTTAAACTTGCATTTAACACTTGAGCCATCCTTTACCTTTGAAACCATTTGCATGCATACATTGTTGTTAGATAGTACGCGGTTTGCTGAGTATTTATACTCACGGCTTCCTAATTTATTGTTTTCAGAGGATACTCACAGCTTCGACTTCGACTACGTCTTCGACAGACCATGAAGTCAGCTCCTACGCTCAAGCGTGCCTGTGTGGAGGAGGTTCCCTGCCGCTGCCATGATGATGCTTCCGTTGCTGCTTTTCTATGGATTTCTCGATAGTGATCGTTCTGCTCTGAGATGATTTCGACCTGTGTGCCGATAGACCTCTTTGGAGGATTACATTCTACTAAATTTGTATTGACTTGCTATTTTCTATTCTCGTTTCTTGTTTAATGCTTCTGTTATGGTTTCTTGATTGATCGCTTGTGATGTCGTGCTTGCCAACCTCATGGGATTGGCAAGGTCACCGAAGATCGGGACTTATCGAACGGTAAGAAAAACCCCGTTGTTACAGTCTCCAAGTTGGGAGGGGCCATATAGGATAGTGAGAATCATAGCCGGGAACGCCTACATGGTGGAAACGTTGCAAGGATGCCGCCTACCAAGAGCTTTAAATGGTAGATACTTGAAGAAGTATTACCCGAGTGTGCGGCAAGACGCTTGAAGGGTTTTTTGCCGATATGCCCAATATCGTTGCCTAGGCGGTATTACGGCCGGTGTGTTCATGGAGCCATCACCCTTAGGCATTTTTGGTTAGCTAGATGTTAACAACCAAAAAATGCACTCGGGGAAAATCGGAAGTTCCGATACCCCAAACCGGAAGTTCGAAGTTCTGGTTTTCACAGAGAGAATTGGCTAAAAATTTGGCAAACCAAAACTTCCAGCTGCAAGCTGTCTCTGGAACCCACCTCAAGGTTCACCGAAGTGTCCAGCGCAATGCCGAAGGATCGAACCAGAACTTCTGGTTTGGCAAACCAGAACGTCCAATTTTGGAGAAACTGAGTTTGTTCAAACCAAAGTCTAATCTTATTATTTCACAATTCTAGTGTTTGGGCATGTTTTTCAGGCCACATAAGCGCATTGAAATATGTTGAGTTATAGTTAATGGAAGACGTGAAGGAAGGCCGGGAAACGCAAGGGGGAGAGCTGAATGATGGTTTGGAAGATTCTAGGGTGTTACTAGCATCAAGACCACCAAAATGGATGTATTACTTTGTAAACCGGAAATTCCGGTTTTCACAGACTTTTGGAAAGGTTTTCAAATTTGATTTCTTGCTGATTTGTCAGAGTCACCGGCTCTCCACGGGACAAACCTCCCCACCTCTATAAAAAGAGAGGCTCATGGCGATTGAGGGCATCCCTCTCTCAAACCCTAATTCTCTTATTCTCCCATCCCGACGGTGGTGAAGAGGGTCTAGCTGGCCTAGACCAACCGTAGGAAGCTCTTGTCGCACGGGGTCCCTCCCGGACTCGAGTTTTTAGGTGCTGCTGTAGTTTTGTCCAGTTTGGCAAACTGGAACTTTCGATTTTCACGATCTCTTCGTTCTGCTTTTGCACACGAACGTGCGCGCGTGTGTTGGCTCGATCCGAGCATCAATACTAAGGATCCATTTGACAGCACTTAAATGTGAATCCTTAGGGTTAACTTGGTAGCAAGCACATGAGCATACATTAAACATGATATCCGAATGAGATGCGGTAAGATATAAGAGAGAACCAATCATGAAATGATAAAGCTTTTTATCAACCAATTTACCGTTCTCATCTCTATGCCAATAATACCATTGGTGGCCATTGGAGTCTTGATTGGCTTTGAGTCCTCCATTCCGAATCGCTTGAGGAGATCCCTAGTGTACTTCTCTTGGTAGATGAATGTTCCTCATTTCATTTGCTTGACTTGAAAATCGAGGAACAAATGAAGCTCCTATCATGGACATCTCAAATTTTTTGACTATTAGTTCACGAAATTCTATATTGTAAGCATCATTAGTAGACCCAAAGATAACATCATCCACATAAATTTGACAAATGAATAAATCATTATCAACATGTCTAGTAAATAGGGTGTTGTCGATACTTCCTATTTTGAAGCCTTGCCGGTGATGAAATCTCTTCGCCTCTCATACCACACCCTTGGAGCTTGCTTGAATTCATACAAAGCTTTCTTTAACTTGAAGATGTGGTTGGGGTGCTTGGGATCCTCGAAGCCGGGTGGTTGTTCAACAAAAATTTGCTCATTAATAAAACCATTTAGAAAGGCTCTCTTCACTTCCATTTGATATAATTTGAAGTTAAAATGTGAAGCATAAGCGAGCAAGGTTCGAATTGACTCAAGATGAGCCACGGAGGCGAACGTCTCGTCGAAATCAACCCCTTCAAGTTGTGAATAACCCTTGGCAACGAGTCTTGCTTTGTTCCTCACGACATTTCCATTCACATCTCGCTTGTTTTTGAAGACCCATTTGGCACCAATAATATTCTTGTGCTTAGGCCTTTTCACCAATTCTCAAACTTGATTTCTTTTGAAGTTATTGAGTTCCTCTTGCATGGTCATCATCCATTTGTGATCTTTCACCGCCTCATCAATGTTCTTGGGCTCTATCAAGGATACAAAGGAGAAATTCTCACAAGCAATATTAGCAGTTTCATCGTTAGTATAGTTCAGTTTGTATTGATTCCTTCTAGCCTTTAACCCTTGAGAGGAACTTCCAAGCATCAAGTCACTTCCGTGATCTCGAGTAATGGGGTTGTGCCTCTTTGGAGCCTCTTGAGCTGTGGAGCTTGCAATGGAGAGATATTTTGTGCATCACGAATGGCTTGCTCTTTGGAGATGATAATATCTTGTTGTCGGAGAGGTGAGCTGCAATCTTCTTCAACTCTTGGTGCTTTTGTTGGGCATGGTGGTGTAGCACTTGGTATAGGAGTTCCTTGATTTCACGGAGTAGTAGGTTCTTGAAGTTGATCTTGTGGTGCTTGTACATTTGATGATTCTTGAGTTTGATTTGTTGATGTAGAAATCTCTTGTTGCGTCGAGCTGGTGGTAGAGTAGAGGGATCATTATCTTCTCTTGGAAGAACTTCACCCACGGGCATCTTCTGTATAGCTTCCTCCAAAGGTTCATCATCTACATCACAACTATAAAGTTCTTTGTTCTTTGATAACCATTAGGTTCATCAAATTGCACATCACAAAACTTCTCTACAATCCGGCAGTAGCATTGAAGACACGATAAGCTTTAGAGTTACTGGAATACCCGACGAGAAATCCAGTGTCGGTCCTCTTCTCAAACTTCCCTAGCCTCTTTCTTTTCTTGAAGATATAGCATTTCCATCAAAAGACACAAAAGTATGCGAAGTTAGGCTTTCTTCCCACTAATAGTTTATAGGGAGTCTTCTTCAATAGGTGATGTAGATATACTCGATTTGAAGTATAGCAAGCCGTATTGATTGCCTCGGCCCAAAACCTTACCGGGGTGTCATATTCGTCCAACATAGCTCTTGCAAAAGAGATGTGAGTCCGATTCTTCCTTTCAACAACACCATTTTGTTCCAGAGTGTAGGTGGCCAAGAATTTATACTTGATACCGAGATCATCACAATATTCTTCTATGATAGAATTCTTGAACACGGTTCCATTACCACTCCTAACCTTCTTAATCTTAGCTTCAAATTCATTTTGAGCTCTCTTGGTGAATTTCTTGAAGTTGGAGATGGCTTGAGCTTTATCTTCTAGAAATATGATCCAAGTGTACCGAGAGAAATCATCAACAATCACCATACAATAGAGATTCCCACCAACACTCTTGTATGTTGTTGGTCAAAAGAGATCAACATGAAGAAGCTCTAGAGGATCATATTACAGAGATTGCGCCGAACAAAAGGATCACCGGACTGTCCAGTTGTAAGGATCAAGTGACCGAGAAGAGGGGTTGAATCAAGCATTAACAATACTAAGGCTTAGCAACTCTTTCTACTTTCAATCTGTCTAACAAGCAAATCCTAGCAAGAGAAAGACTAAGCAGGAGCACAACCAAGTTAGGAAACAACTAGGCACAAAAGGATAAAGAAAGAACAGCCTATTAAGCTAGCAAGCAAGTCAAATGGCACGAAAACCACCAAGAGGAATCGCTAAGCAACCTATCACACTAATCGAAATAAGGTAAATGCAAAAAGTAAAGAGAAGAGAGAAAGATGCTCAGCAATTTTTCCCAAGGTCTCGGAAGGATGGAGTCTTCCCCTAATTCTCGTTGAACCACTCCTGTCGAAATACTGGTCCCTCCCGTTGTTTTCAAAATGGTGTTCCAGAGGGTATGCTTTACTCCCGGAGTGAAGTCACCAGTAGCCCGGCTGTAGCAAACAATACTCTATCGCAAGAGCAAGCCTCCAAGGCTTAGAGTGCTCCCTCTTGGTGTCTCTTTGAGTGGGGGATCCGAACTCACAAACTTGATGTCATCTTCCACAAGTTTTTGGAAGCTCGGACAACGACGCCTAACCGGTCCAGGCTGCCATAGACCAAGAGTAACAAGTCTAAGACACTCCTCTCAGCCTCAAAAGCTCTAAGAATGTATGGATGCTCTTTACTACTCTTCACTAGCACTTAAGATCTCTCAAAATGCTTTCTTGTGCTCTCCTGGTGACTTTTGGCTTTCACAAGTGACCTCTAAACTTCTCTGGCTGCAAGTAACCTCCACAACAGCTCCCTCAACGGTTTAAATAGACCCCGAGCCCCGAAAAGGTCGTTGAAAGCCGGTGCCGAAAAGTTGACTGCTTTTTACAGACACCGGACTGTTCGATGACTGGGACCACCAGACTATCTGGTGACTCCTGGTCTTCGTCAGACTGAATACATCTTCTCTGGAATCCACTCCATATGACACCGAACTGTCCGGTGCATACTTTCACCGGACTATCTAATGACTGTCACATTTGGACTTTCGGATACACCTCTTCTGGACTTCGTCTTTAGGCTCACCGGACTATCCGGTGAGTTCCTTTTATTTGCCTCCAGAAAACTGCCTCTCTGGACTTCTGTCTTCAACAATCGCCGAACTGTCCGGTGACCTTGTCGGACTGTTTGGTGACACCTCCATTGCTGGATCTTGACAAACTTCTAGATCTACTTACTTCCACTGCAACTCTTGACATCTTCAAGCTTCCATCGATCACTCAAGTGCCTCAGAAAGCCTAGAGCATCTATACTCCCTAACACTTGTAAAACCGAGACGAGTGACCGGACCCCTTTTATTAGTACCGGCTTTCCTATTGACTCAAGGCCTAAAACTAAGCCACATATGGCTCTAAAACATCCTTAACCTTGAACAAGCTTCATCCTTGGAAAATACGCCAGGGATCCGAGCAACCTTGAAACAACTAACTCGTAGAAGTGGAGAATAGTGTTGATAAACCTACATCCTACGAGTTAGTTCATGGTTCTCATTCAATCACCAAAATCATTTATACCTTTTGAGGTGCATCAATGGTCATGCAGCTAACACCGGTCCAAGATATTGTCTGGTGACTGAAAAAAGGCAGACTGTCTGATGTTTGCCGAGTTCCAATTTCAGAGAAGCACCCGCTTCATCTTCTAGTTACCAGACTGTCCACTGAACATTGCATAAAAGTAAATATTGAAGTAACACCTCTTTCGTGGTTCCTATATGCAATGCATGGCAACAACAAGCTAGCTAATATATGAAAGTAAATATACCATGTAGATGTAAGTAAATTTAAAAACATTGCATAAAAGGAATCTATCTAATGCCAAGTTTGACCCATCTCAAGCTTATTCACCATAAGCCCACCGCTTTGCCTTGAGATAGCCAAACCACTTTCTCAAACTCTTCTCTCATGCTTATGGATATCTCAAGATGGTAAAGCATTGACTAATAATTTTTTTTTCATTTATCTTTTTACATATGATGCATGATTGTGCAAACATCTAGTCCACGAAGGAGTCCTATCTACCATGCAAGACAAAAAAAAATCTATTTTACTATGTACAAGAGAAAACCTCCATGAGGAGTAGATTGGCGTTGAAGCTTGATCACACATGTGGACTTCTTGATCTTTAATCACACTTCACAGTCCACCACCTTGGTCTCTTCGCTTCTTTTTGGGAACCCAAGAGAGTTTAGGCTTCCTCTCTCGGTCCACGATCACCTTGTGGACCCATATCTTCTTGATTGTCCTCCTATCATTTGGCGGCCGAGCGATTTTGCTTTCACATTTCCATCCTTCGCCCTAAAAAGCTTATAGTGCATATCCTTATGGAAAAGGTTAGCGTTTGGTATAATCTTAGGCCCGCTCACCTTGGGACAATCCTTGGTCCTTGGCTTGGTGACCATCAAAGCAACACTTCTCACAATAATTGTTGTTCGCCATAAGCGGGACTATCCACACGGGGTTTTCATCTGCGTTGCCAATGACATTGATAGATGAAGGCTATAATCCTAAACCCTTGTGACTGTAGTTGTTGACAAGGTTCCAGCTTAGGATATCCTTTTGAATTTACCTTCCTCTAGTAAGCCACTCAAATGCATCCATCACGCCCTCTCTCTCCTCCTTAAGCTTTGAATATTCATTCAAAATGTTAGGCTCAAGAGTAATGCTCTCCTTGAAAAGGGTAGATCACAAGAAGTAGAAGCTTCATTAAGAGCGCAAGATCTTCATTGTCATCCTCATCATCTTTATCATCCTCCACCTTCTTAATCTCTCCATTGGGAAATTCTTCAACTTGAAGAGCAAGATTCTTGGGCGCTTGAGTATCAGTGGAGGAGCCCAACATATATCCCTCATAAGCCATAAGATTCCCAAGTATCACATCAAAAAGCATCCTCATAATCTCAATATCTTCAATTTTGCTCATGAGGCCCAAGGCATTAATCTTCTCTACCACTACATGCAAACGAGAGTAAACATCGTTAGCTTTTTCACGTGGTACATAGTGATAGAATCATATTTGTTCTTGAGAACATAATAGCGCTCTTCCTTATCCTCGGTTGAGCCCTCATGAATGTTTTGCAATTGAGACCATATTTTATGAGTAGTGGATGATGCATTGATCCTAGAGAAAACATTTTTAGAAATGCATTCAAAGATAGTGTTTTTGACCTTAGCATTGAACCTGATAAAGATAGGATCAAGTTTCTTATTCGTATTTGTAGCATTTTGGGTTACTAGCCACATTTCCCATCAATTGACTTTAGGTAGGCTTGCATACGAGTAAGCGTCCCTATCAAACATAGGTGGATGCTCCATCCCATTTGACATCCTTACCCAAGGCGGTGAAGCTCGAAAAAAAGCACTTGGCTCTGATACCACTTGAAGAGGGTTGAATCGGTGGACTTATAAAACTTAATTTTGTTACAAACTTAAACTACAAGACTTGATCACAACAAGAGCAACCTAACAAATTCTAGTAGGCAGACCCCTAACAATGCTAGTGGAAAGAAAAAACAACAAGTAAATACTAGCATGATAGCCACCAAGAGGAATCATAAAGTAACCCTATAACTCTACTCAACGAGTATGAAATGTAGAAAGTAAAGAGAGTTAAGAGAATGCTCAGCAATTTTTTCCAAGATTTTGGAAGGTTGATGCATTCCTTTAATCCTCGTTGGACCACTCTCGTTGGTCCTGGAACGGTGCTCTCTAGGGTACGCTTCCCTCTCGGAGCGAAGTCACCGGCGATCCTGGTTGTAGCGAACAATACCCACTCGCAAGAGCAAGCCTCCAAGGCTCGTGCGCTCCCTATTGGTGTCTCTTTCAAACGAGAGACCCGAAACCGCTTACAAACTTGACGTCATCTTCCACAATCTCTTCAAAAGCTTAAATATCGGCTCCTAGCTAGTCTAGGCTGCAAACCAAAAGTAATATACAAAAATCACTCCTTTCAAAGCCCCACAAGTTCTAGAAGTGTATGAATGCTCCTATTCACTCTCCTACTAGCACCAAAGATCTCTATTCTTGTGTTGTGCTCTCCCCTTAGTGTCCTTTGACCTCTCACAATTTGCTCCAATAATTCAGACCTCAGACACACTAGAAAATGTCCTCTCCACGGTTTAAATAGACTTCAAGTCCAGAAACAATTGTTGGAACGTGTTATCATAAAGCTGACTGCTTTTACCAGTCATCAGACTATCTGGTGACTCTCCACATCGAACTATCTAGCGCACTACCGGACTGTCCGATGACTTTTTCTTTTGGACTTCTAGAGTCACCTCTTCTGGACTTCGTCTTCGGGGACACCGGATAGTTCGGTCACTGACCCACCGAACTACCTGGGGACTTTTTTACTTCAACTCTACAAAGCACCTCTTCTAGACTTAACTCTTCTAACTCACCGGACTGTCCGTGACTCTCCTGAAGCTGAAAACTTGGGTGGTCTTTCTCAACTTGACTTCGGCTTTGCTTACTTTGCTTTCTCTGCTATCTTCAGTGCGTTCTGAGGTAAGTAAAAGCATTCATACCTTCTAACATTTGTATGACTCGAGAACGAATGACTTGACCCCTCTAATAGTACCAGCGATCCTATGGACTCTCTAGCTAGTCCTTAGCCTTAGTCCACTAACGCTCGATACTCCTCGACTTGAGATCATCCTTATTATTCGTCGAAGAAGCCTACCATATTGATGTAGAAAATACGGTGTGGTACCTACAATCACAATTGTTCCCTATGATGCTCACTCAATCACCAAAATTCATTCATACTTTTTAGGGAGACTTCAAAGGTCATGAAGCTAACAAATGAGACTATCCAATCCATATTGTTTAGATAGAATTGTCCACAGTGACTGTTTGGTAGTATGAACCGGGTGATCAATTTTTGTTTGATTGGTTGTTTATGTGTGCGTGGATAAGGATAATGAAATATTTATTAGCAAAAAAGTAATTATATATTTTTATAATGTAGAAAAATGTATCAATAGAATACTATTTTAGAAATAGATAATACTAGTAATAATATATTAATCTCACTAATATAATATAGTTGTCTAACCAATCAAGCAAAATAGATCTATTATTACTTATCAAATGTAATATTATATTAGCAAGTAATAATTAATTTTAAAATAAGTTAATCATCACTTAATCATATTACTAACACACATGTGTACACAATGTGGACGGGTTCACCCAACCAAAAAATCTGAGCCACTCCATCCAGCATGTATTGAGAATATTCCTATAAAGTCGGATGACAAGGTACATTTAAATTTGGCTCCGGATTTGTCTGATGAACAAGTCATTGTTCCCTGATGAATAGGAGCATTTATACATGCGGTTGATTAGGATAGCAGCCTGTATAATCAAGTACATTTTGATCTGCAGGTGGCCGACTTCCCTGGGTCTGTAATATCTCCCTCTATACATGCGGTTGACATTTGCAAACCGTACCTCCCTCCATTTCAAAATATAAGTATTCTAGGTTTAATCAAAATTAAATTTTTATCATTTTGACCGAATTATTAAAGTTTTATCATATAAAAATTATATTTTTTTATCTATCGTGAAATAAGCTTTTTAAAAAAGTATCTTTTTATATTAGAAATTATGTAATTTTTTTAGTAGATATTATTAAGAAAAGTTAAAAAATTTAACTTTAACTAAACTTAAAAATACTTATATTTTGAAATGGAGGTAGTATGTATTTTGTAGTAATGTGAACGCAAAAAAAAGGAAGGGGGTACGCGAAGTGACCAGTGTTCTGTTCAGAATCCGTCACAACGACCTGTTTGTTTACATTTATGTAAAGACGATCAAGTACGTGTCTGTCGCCAGCGCGGACCATCGTTTATATTAAGCAGCGTCTAATGGCGCCATTAAACGCTGCCAAATCCAGCATTAACCATTGGCTGGCGCCTCGATCCCCATCTCCAGGAAGGCTAGGCCTCACCTCTCCCTATAAGTACAAAGCCCCGGCCCAGCGCACCTACCCACTCCAGCCCTCGACTGACTAGCAAGAGAGACCAGTAAGTTTGTTTTCTTACCTATTGGTTTTTTCAATACAGGTCGCGTTTGTTTTTCCTTTATTTTCCAATTCCATGTCTATCTAGTATCGGGTTCTGATCTTTGTTTTGCAAGGCCGTTCTGCCTTTTTTTTTTCTTTAAGCGATGATCTGTTTCGTGTGTAGCGTAGCTCTGATCTGGTTCTCGATAGATCTAACGTTGGTTTCAGATCTCGATCGAAATCCTTTTTACTACGTCGAGATTTTGGTTTGCTTAATCTTGTTTCTTAGGCTTGCCTAATCGTTTTTAGAGCGTGTTGGTGCAGAAATCCATTTTCTTACGTGTGTTTTTTTAGCAGCTGGTTGATTCTCCGATGAACCCGAAATACGAATGTATCTGTAGATTGTTGGAACTGACGAATCTTTGTAGTTATTGACTATGTTTTTACTTTTGCTACGTTACTAGAATGCTTGCTTTCCCTTCCTTGATGAAATATCTAAGTAAACACCCTATATATGTAGATGTTCCTAGACACATTTCTTGATTCATTTTTGAACAGGAGGAAATAGTACCGCCCTAGTTCTTGCTCGTTGTTCATTAATTTCCTTGGTGGATCTGGCAAATCATTTTATTTGTTGAATACGGAGTACATCTTTACGTTGGCTATGTCACTAGAATGCGTGTAGTAACTTGGATTATATTCCAGCAAATCCAAGATCGACAGAGGCTAGCTAGCTAGCTCCATAGTAGCGCTTTCCATGCATTTCGATGGGGTAATATATGCTGTCTACTATGAGGGGGTTATATCTCGATTCTAGCTTACTTTCCCTTCCTTAGAGTATCAAACTAAACTGCTTATCAGGGTGGTATAGATAGATAATGTTCTTAAGATTTATGGATTCGTGATTCAACAAGAGCAAACTGTACGAATTGAATATGTTTATAGTGATGAAAAATGAAGTTGAGCATTGATCTCAATATGAAAGTTAAATTATTTTAAGTTATATTTGCGGCTCCTGTTTCGTTAATTCATGCACCTACATCCCCGTTCCATTTTTCAGCACTTTTATATCAATTTCTCCATCAACTGTTTGCTCTTTCAATTACAGTCATGAATCCGGAAGGGTCCAACAACAACAAGGGCAAGGCTGTGGTGTGGTGGTCAAGGAGGGAGCCTTCATCACTGCCGATGCTGGTGGACGCTGCATCTCCGGCTGTTCCTCCGCCTCTGCCAGCGGTCCCTATGGCGAACATCCCTGGACCCCACAAATATGGTGAGAACCGCAGCCTGTTCATCAAGCACGTCATCATGTACTGCGTGGCTGCTCTCGACATGGGGAACGTCGTGACGGCTAGCGCGACGCTCCAGAGCGTCTCCTCCGTCGCATGCCCCCTCGGCGACCACTTGAAGCGCGTGGCGTTCACGTTCGCTGAGGCGCTCGCACGTCGCGCGATGCGGCTGCTTCCTGGCCTGGCCTGGGCTATGCAGCTCCAGGTCCCGCCGCTGCCGACGACTCCGGCGGCCATCAATGCCGCGCGACGGAGCTTCGCCGCGCTGTGCCCGCTCGTCCGCGTCGCGGCCACGGCGGTCAATCACGCCATCCTGGGGGCAATGGCGGCCGAGCGCGCCGTCCACATCGTCGACCTCGGCGGCGCCAACCCGAACCAGTTCGAGCTGATCCGCCTCTTCGCCGCACGTTCTAGGGGCCCTCCCTCCCTGCGCCTCACCGTGGTCAACGAGGAGGACGATTTCCTCTCAAGCGTTGCTGGGCTACTCACCGAGGAAGCCGTGCGCCTGGGCGTCAACTTCATGTTTAACCCGGTGCGATCCCACATCGATCACTTTACTCCTGCCGATGTTGCTGCTCTTAGGGTCGTGCAGGGACGCGAGGCGCTGGTGATCGCTTCTACGCTCCAGCTTCACCGCCTGATCACTGACGAGGTCACCATCAACCTACCAGTGGTAGCTGAGAACAACATGATAACCAAAGCAGACGCGCTTCTCCGTGTCCTCCGTGACCAGAAGCCGAAACTCGTGGTGCTGACGGAGCAGGAGGCTCACCACAATGACGAGGCCCTCAAGTGCCGCGTGGAGAACGCCTTCGACCACTACGCGGCACTGTTCCATGACCTGGAGATTGGTGCTGATGGTCTAGCGAGTGGGGTCGCGGACCGTGTCGCTGTGGAGCGTGTGCTGCTCAGGAATGAAGTGATGGATATCGTCGCTGGTTATGGTGTGCTGCGGCGGGAGCGCCATGAGTAGATGACGCGTTGGCTGACGCTGATGACGGTGGCCGGGTTCGAGCTTATACCCATGACCTATGGCGTGTTCAAGGAGACAGCTATCGCGGCACATTTGCTGTCAGGGAGTGGAAGCAACATGAGGATGTACCGGGCACAGAAGGTCAACACGGGTTGCATCTTCCTCTACGCAAGGAAGATACCTATTTTCTTAGTGTCAGTGTGGCGCCCAGTGATGAGTAGTACGGAGTGAGGCCATTACCGGCGTATGATGACAGGGTTGGGCACAAGCCGCACAACAGTGTTGCTGTGAGCTTGATGCATGCGTGATCAGTACCTTGTCAAAGTCGTTAGAACTTGGAACTCTTGTTTTTAGTTTCCCAAAAAAAAATAAACTATGTATTATGGTTTGGTACACTATCACCCGTCGTTGTTTTTTATTCCCTTCATGCATCAAGAGCTGAACCTGGATGTTGAATTCAAAACGATGCAATTAATCTTTATTAATTATATGTTATTGTTGATGTTGTTTCTTACTCAATTACTGCATGAATCTTTAAGCATACCATTCTTTTTCTTTATAGAATTTCAAAATATATTCATGAATGTTATCAAAAGAAATATTTTAGTCTACTAGTTTCCTCTTGGGTGTGAAGTTAATCTACCGATCTGTTTCTGTTGCAAGGAGCACATTTGCCGCTCATGACTTCCTCTGAAACAAGATTTGTGTTGACCTCACAAGTGGAGTGTATCATGCATTTAACCAAGGAAATTCTGAAATGCTTCTAAGGAATAAGATTATACTACTGGGAACACTATAAATTCAATATTTTTTTATCACAAACTACTTTTACGCATCATTTTGAGAATATACATACTGTTTTCTAGCCATAGAGACGTGCCTTTGAATTCAACAGCATCCACGGTAATACAGTAGTCCCTCAGTGTTTCACAACAGAAGTGTATATCACTATGACAATATCTTGCGTTGAGATTGCAGTGTCGTCAAACCTATTTGTGTATTCATTCCTCTGCTAGAGACTGGACTTGGTTATAACACTATTCCTTTTTCAGGGAGATTGAACTAATGTGTGTGCGATCTAAGCCATTTTCATGTTGCAAAGCCATTGCAAAGCCATAGTAAAATTTTGAATTCCTTGCACCATTGTTAACTATGATGACAACATATTAATGACTACTATTTTTGTAGCAATTAATGAACTGTAATTTAACAGCATTAGCTGAAATATTCATAAGCAATTCTTAGTATTAGGTACGGTAGCGAATTAGCGATCACCTATCTTCTTCATACATAGAGAACATGTGTATATTTGTTGTGTGTACCAGACCACCCTACCCCCCCCCCCCCCCAACCCTGAAAACCCTGAAAAGGTCAGAACAATCCTAGGTCTCATTATAAGGTGAACGAGATCCGATTTAATTTGATGGAGAAAGATCTGAGAATTATAATACTATTAGGTCTAGATTATGCCAAGATGTCAAATTAATTTTGAGAAATGTATCACATATATGAGCAACTCTAATGTTCCCATATATGGGAAACAATGTTGAGATGCCCCTTATATACCACTGAGAAAGCTCCTAATACCTGATGATATGCCAGTGGTATGTCTATGATTGTGTAGGACCTACCATAGTCACTGATATTGGCATATCAAGGTTTTGAGTTTATATCAATGGCATACGATGAATTTTCCTAGAGATCATGTAACTGACACCGAATTTTTTCTGCAATTTTTTCATGGAATTTACTTCTGAATAGAACTTTATTGTTGTTGTTAGGTAATGATAAACATTATAACTAATAACTGGCATTGTGGCACACTACCTGTTGTCAGGTGATGGCAGTCAGTACGTGGATATTAGGGGCACTTAAGGCTGACAAGGGGTACCTCCTCCTTTGCAGAGTCTACTCTCATGAGACCTATTTTCTCCATCTCAGCATGGCAGCCATTGAAGAAGAATAGCAAGTGATGCCCTTATCGGCATGATGTCGGGCTGGGTGCAGTGCAATTTCATGGGGCTCTCATATGAGTGCATGCTAGATCCCATCAAAACTACTTTTTACTTTTCCAAAGTTATTAATTTTTTATTATGATTTCATTCATTGTCAACCTTTTAGTGCTGTTTTTTGTTGTATGCATCAAGCTGAACGAATTGGCAAAATGTTGGATGTTGAACCCAGAACGAAGCAGACTTTATTTGTGATTCGGTATTGGTAGTGTTGTATTTCATGCCATTCTTTTCCTCCCTCTAATTCCAATTTATGATTATATTTGCTTCCCACAACTTCTGATATTTGCTTATGACTTGAGAATTTTTTTATATTTATGAGCATTAGAGCATGTGTTGATCCCTTGAACAGAGTCCAGATGTTTAACCAAGGAAAGTCAGCTAACCTTTAGTTCTAGAATCCACATAGAATTGTTATGTAGCAACATATATAGCCACGTTCCCTGCCGTGCTCAGCAACGTCACCTGCAGAAGCTGGGTTCGCAATCCTTCCAAATTACACCACAACTCATTGCACTGTAGCAGCCTGTTTAGTTGAGGGGCTTAGAAGGGCAGAGAACAGGCCGCACAAACGGCCCGCATTGAGCAAAGGTCGTCCCAGAAAGTATGTTCTGCCGTCCCCAATGGAGATTGTTGTGTTAGCTTGGTAAACAACATCTCCAGCTGGTGCTCTAAACGTGGTGCTTTAAAATCAATTTTAAAGATTTTGTAGCTCTTATTTTTAAAGACTCAGAGTGATGTATTGCAACAGATGCTGTAAAAATGATGCTTTATATTTTTCTTTTCCTTTGAGGCATTCATCGAGCACCTTGAGGTTGCCCACGCCGTGAAGATTACGTTGAGTAGTTTATCTCCTCCGTGACCTTGCGGATAGACAATCGCTTCTGTTCAGACATTTCCAGTCACCTCTTGGCTAGCACCACGACCAACTGCTTACCTTCCATTGATCCATGGGGCAACTAGCTCATTGAGATAGTCCGACAACAGTCGCCACGATGAGATGCCCTCCGGCGCGTGGCACGCATCAGACAAGGCAGCTAGGGCAAGTGGAGCTGGCAGGAGCCAGGGAGGCGGAGGGCATTGCGTGGTGGGAGAAGCCAGGGAAGAAAAGGAGAGCCTGTGGTGGGGAGATGGAGGACGGTGTGTAGCAGGAATCCAATGCAGATGTGCGGCTAGCTAGCAGGCAGTGGTTGGCTTATGACGAGTGCTGGAGGAGGTGGATGGTGGTGTCTGCATCACGCTGAAGGAGGAGATTGGAATGCGCACAAACAGTGGTGGAGGGTTGAGGACCTCGGTAGTGAGCTCCAATGGCCATGTTGTGAGAGAATGAGAGAGGGAGGAATTGTATGAATGATGGGTTATGTATTGAGCCTCAATAGTCGGCTTATATAGAGTACATGTTTGGGGATAAGGCTCCTCATGATACATATGGTAGGTTACCAAAATACAAATGGTATGCTAACGGGATACAAATGGTAGACAACCAAAATATATATGTTAGGCTATAATAATAATACTAAACTACCAAATATACTCTAACATAGCCCCGCAGTCCTAGCGTGAGCAATGCGGACGTTTGGACTGGAGAAAAAACCGACATGAGTCCTCGACACAATGATAGCCCTTTGTGCCGATGTTGAGGTAGCTGAGTCGAAGGCTTGTAGCCGTGATTGCTGATGCCAAGCATGATGTTGCCGTGGTTGATCGAGCCGATGTCAAGGAACCGCACATAAAGCCGCGGGTGCAAGGAGATGCCAAAGGTGCGCAAGAATGAGCTTTAGAAGAAGACGATGAGTGTTGAGGCACCGTGAAGAGGGGTAATGCCGAAGTCAATGACTTCGAACCTCCGTGAACGAAGCGTGCTTTGAGTTTGCCAGATTCGAAGACATGTCGGGGACGAAGGCACGCACCGGTGTTGCCAGTACCGGGCACACGGAGTTAGGGACCATCACGAACACAATGCCAATGTTGGAGGGGATCAGCAGAGAAGACCTCCGAAGCGGTTGCGGTGCGTAGAGTGGCGAGGAGGAGAGTGCCGGTGCAGCCCGCCGTTGCCGGAGTGGACAAGGAAGGGTTGAGGTAGAGACTACAACTCTGGCGATGTGGTCGCGGTGGATGAAGACGAAGATGTGGCAGAACCGGTAGCCGAGGATGATGTGCAGGTAGCCTGAAGAACCGCGACGGCGGTGCTCGAGGTTGGCGGGGCAGTCCTCGAGTTGGAAGTCAAGGTGCCCACGGTAGTTGGGACTCGGGGCGCCCTGGAAGAGCGGCTCGACGGGTGATGAAGATGCAATGGCAAGGATCATTGGTGGCGTCACTTCACTGCAACAGGGCGATGCAGACGCGACCATCGTAGTTGGCGGCGGTGTACGCGCTCTCAAGTCAACCATCCCACTAGCACACACATCACGTCACTGTATTGATCGGTTGATCAGACCGAGGGTGCAGTTGTGAAGCGACGGAAGAAGTCGGGGATCACCGGCGTATGGACCATATGGCACAGGTACCGGACGGTGTCGTGGGAGGGGCCCCTACACGCATCGCACGACAGGACGAGCCACATGGACATCTGTAAGTTTCATGACCTTTGAAGTCCCCTAAAAAGTATAAATTGATTTTGGTGATTGAATGAACATCATAGGTAACAGTTGTGATTATAGGTACCACCTCGCAAATCTCTACAACATGGTGGGTTTTCTCGACGAATGACAAGAATGATCCCAAGAAGAGGAGTTTCGGGCGTCGAAGGACAAAGGCTAAGGACTAGCTAGAGAGACTATAGGACCGTCGGTACTTTTAAGAGGGGGTCAAGTCATTCGTCTTGTGTCATACAAGTGTTAGGAGGTATGAATGCTCTTAGTTACCTCAGAAAGTACTAAAGATGACAAAGCAAGCAAAGCAAGCGAAGCCGAAGTAAGTCGAAGACGAAGGTAGCCGAAGAAGTGTCACCGGACAGTCAGTCCGATGAGCATGAAGAAGCCAGTACAAAGATAGGTGCTCTCTGGAGTCGAAGAGAAGAAGTCACCAGACAATCTGGTGGTGCAATGACCCGACAGTCCGGTGAGCCAGAAGACGGAGTTCAGAAGAGGTGTCTCTAGAAGTCCAAAAGTGAGAGTCATCGGAGAGTCCGGTGAAGGTATGCACCGGACAGTCCGGTGTCATATGGAATAGATTTCAGAGAGAATGTTTCCCTGACCTGCGAGAAGACAAGGTCACCGAACAGTCCGGTGGTGCACGGGACAGTCCGGTGGGAGCAGTTCGGTGACTGGTAAATGCAGTCAGCTTGATGACATCACGTTCTAATGGTTGTTTCTGGGTTTGGAGCCTATTTAAACCATGGAGGGGGACGTTTTGCTGGGCGCCTGAGGTCTGAATTGTTGGAGCAAACTTGTGAGTGGCCAAGGGACACCATCAAGAGAGCACAAGATAAAATTGTAGATCTTTGGTGCTAGTAGGAGAGTGATAGGAGCATTCATACACTTTTAGAGCTGTGAGGCTTGAGAGAAGTGATCTTTGCCTATTACTCTTGATCTTGATAGCCTAGATTGGCTAGGAGTCGATGTTCGAGCTTTCAAGAAGATTGTGTAAGACGACGTCAAGTTTGTGAGCAGTTTCGGGTCCCCGCGTGAAAGGGACACCAAGAGGGAGCGCCTGGAGCCTTGGAGGCCTACTCTAGCGCGAGGGTATTGTGTGCGACAGCCGGGCCGTCGATGACTTCACTCCGGGAAGTGAAGCATATCTTTGGGAGCACCGTTTCGAAAACGGCGGGAGGAACCAACGCTCTGACAGGAGTGGCTCAACGAAGATTAGGGGAAAGCGCCTACCTTCCGAGACCACGGGAAAAATTGCTGAGCATTCTCTTGACTCTCTCTCTCTTTACTTTCCGCATTTCATATTGTTGAGTAAAGTTTTAAGTTGCTTTACGATACTTCTTGGTGGCTATCGTGCTAGTGCTTACTTGTTGCTTTCTTTTTATCACTAGCATTATTAGGAATCTTAGCCTATTAGAGTTGTTAGGTTGCTCTTGTTGTGGTTTGAGCCTCATAGTTTAAGTTTGTAGCTAAGTAAATTCTATAAGTCCACCGATTCAACCCCCTTCTCGCTGTCCTTGATCCTTACAACATCGAAGATGACGGTCAGTGATGTTGCCGATGTAGAGGCGTGTAGAGTCAACGGGCAGTGGGCGACGCAACCTCGATCAGTGATCTAGTAAAAATCAGAGAAAATAAAAAAAAATAGTAGCTTCACGTGAGGATTACTCTCGATCTTGCTACTAGATGACAAAGACAACAATGACAGTTGGATCAATAGGATCCGCCGCATAAATAGGGGCACTGCCCCCTGCGGAGATCATGGAGATGAACCTCCCCGGGGGCGCGCAATGCGGAGACGCTAGGGTTGGGAGGATGGGCAGCGGAACTAAATCATAGTTTGGCTCTATACCATGTGAGAGAATGAGAGAGAGAGGAATTGTATGAATGATGGATTATGTATTGAGCCTCAGGAGCCGGCTTATATAGAGTACATGGCTTGGAGGGCAAGGCTCCCCATGATACATATGCATGGTAGGCTACCGAAATACATATGGTAGGCTATCGGGATACAAATGATAGGCAACTGGAACATGTATGGTAGACTACGATAATAATTCTAAACTAACAAATATACCCTAACACATGTGGTGAGCTCCTTCGGCGGGGCAGCAATCTTTGTTGGCTGGATAGCATGGAGAAGGAGACATGGGAGTGGTAGTAAGCTCTTGACATGCCTAACTAGTGGATAAAGCACCGGATACTGCACCAGCTTTCATATTTAAATATAAAGCACCAAAGGGTAGATTTAATAGATCTCTAAAAAATTTTAAAACACCATCTCCTTTTAAAGCATCTACTGGAGTGATTCATGCTCTATAATAATAGATTTTAAAGCACTACTCATTTTAAAGCATTTGTTGGGGATGCTCTTGGGAGCAACAATCTTAGGAGAGAATTCCAGTTATCGCCATCCAACTGGTCCCTTACTGGACAAGATAGACCTTATTTTACATTTCCATGTCAAGTATTTGCCGTAACATTTGGAACTAAGGTTGTATATACTCTCTATGATTTTAAAATATTAGAACAGTTGACTTCTAACATAAACTTTGATTACTCGTCTTATTCAAAAAATTTATAAAAATTATAATTATCAGTCATGTTTAGAATACTATTGTAATACTAGTGATAAAGTAAATTATAACAAAATATATTATATTTATCATACTTTTGTAATATGATGAATGATCAAAATTGATGTTAGAAACCAAATGCATTAATATATTAAACCAGAGCAAGTACATTTTTCCAACTTGAGCATTTTAACTTTGCCAAATGGTGGAGCTCATTCTTTTCTTCTCCTCTGGGCAAGAGAATTGCCGTGCATAGTTATTAACCCTTTTTTCATTGTAAATCCATGGTTAAATGTCTCATGAGCTGTCTCAGGTATATATATGACCTGACTCGTTCATGTAGATCGACCATCAGCATATTAATTCACCTCAATATCTTGTATTGAATTCAATATAGATGCCGGAAATCATGGTTGCCGAATTGCTAAACCAATCCATGGGGGATGCTCGAGGAGAAGACGTGTTTTTTCCCCTTTTGCTATTGCCGTTTTCCCTGGACCTTATTTGTCATCGAAAATGTGTTTATCCATTTTAGAGCTCCTTACATACCACTGAGAAAGCTCCTAATACCACTGAGAAAACAATTTTGAGATGCCCCTTATATACCACGGAGAAAGCTCCTAATACCTGATGATACGCCAGCGGTATGTCTATGATTGTGTGGGAACTACCATAGTCACTGATATTGGCATTCCAGGATTTGAGTTTAAATAAGTGGCATACAATGAATTTTCCTAGAGATCATGTAACCGATGCCTGACGGTGGCTACGACACAAGAAGATAGCGTTCATTGGGAGCCACGGATCAAGGTGGCTAGGTTCGAGCCTGCAGTGGTCAGCAACAACACGTTCAAGAAGGTAACGAGCCTGGCACTGTGGCACACTTTCTACTGTTGGCGATGGCAGTCTTTTTTCAAAATCGCGCGTGGTGCATTTTGCATTAAGAAAGGAAGAGAAGTTCAAATACACAGGAAGTTACAAACAAATGACAACAAGAGAAATTACAAATCCACTAGAAATGACCGGACTAAAATCCCCGCTTCAGCACAAAGCTTGGCCAACTCCAGCACCTTGTTGGCCACTACTGTCGGCGATGGCAGTGAGTACGTGGATATTAGGGGCACGTAAGGTTGACAAGGGGTACCTCCTCCTCTACTGAGTCTACTCTCATATGAGACCTATATTTTTCTCCATGTCAGCATGGCAGCCACTGAAGAAGACTAGCAAGTGATGCCCTTACCGGCTTGCTGTCGGGATGGGTGCAGTGCAATTTCATGGGGCTCTCTTATGAGTGCATGCAAGATCTCATCAAAATAGTTTTTATTTCTTCAAAAGACTTCATTTTTTATTATGATTTTGTTCATTGTCACCTTTTAGTGATGTTTTAATTGTATGCATCAAGCTAAACGAATTCACAAAATGTTTTTTTTTTCGAACGAATTGGCAAAATGTTGGATGTTGAACCCAGAACAAAGCAGACTTTATTTGTGATGCGGTATTGATGTTGTATTTCCTGCTATTCTTTTCCTCACTATAATTCCAATTTATGATTATACTTGTTTCCCACAACTTCTGATATTTGCTTATGCTTGACAATTTTTTTATATTTCTGAGCATTATATCATGTGTTGATCTCTTGAACAGAGTACACTACATGTTTAACCAAGGAAATTCCGCTAACCTTTAGTTTTAGAATCGACATAGAATTGTTATGTGGCAACATGTATAGCCATGTTCCTTGCCCTGCTCAACCATGTCACTTGGGCGAGCAGGTCCTACACCTTACAAGCTGGGTTCGCAATCCTTCCAAGTTCCACCACAACTCGTTGCAGCGTAGCAGAGCCTGTTTGGTGGAGTGGCTTAGAAGGGCAGGGAACAGATCGCATAAACGGCCGGCATCGAGCAGAGGTCGTCCCAGAAAGATGTTTTTCTGCCGTCCCCAATGGAGATTGTTGTGATATCTTGGTAAGGGAGCAACAATCTTATGAGAGAATTCCAATTATGGCCATACATATCACGGGTCCCTTACTGCCTCACAAGAGGGTATGGCAATGGTATACGATCTTGTATTGAAATGGACAGGGTACAGATTTGTAAAACCCTGAATTTAGAAAAGAAATAAAAAGCGGAAATTTAAATTTTCTTTTTCTCTAACGGAAGCTAACATTTTTTTTCTTTTCTCTCCCCTTCATTCAAAAGGCAAAAACCCACATAAAATAATGAACTCTCTTAATTTAAAAATTTGCTAAGAACACTAAAACCATGTGTGGACAAGTGCATGATCTTCCTTATGGCCGTTTTTTTTTCTCTGGTTTTATTTGGCTGAGCTCGTTTGAAATTTCTTGAAATTCGAATTCATTTGAATTTTAAACAAGCAAGCAAAATCTTTGAAAAATAATCAAATCAATTCCCTCATTGGGCCACCTCTCCCTCCTTTCCCTCCCTACCAGCCCACGCGGCCCACCTCTCTTTTTCTTCCCCGTGCGGCCCAACTCGCCCTGCCCTCGGCCCAGCCCACCGCGGCCACCCTCCTCCTTCCTCCGTTGACTCCGCGTCGCGCCAGAACACGCGCGCTGTGCCGCGCGCGCGCCACCTACGCCCGCACGCCGAAGCAGATCGGC
>BCLF01000062.1:322590-343749 GCA_001602275.1 Zoysia japonica | reverse complement strand
CCTTATGTGATGCAGCGCATCACCACACCATACACCAATCCTCTTATCAAATGTGTCAAAATGTGTTTGGTGGTGTGCGTGAAATAAAGTGGGATGGGTGTTAGTGCAACTGGTGCTAGGTGATGGGAAGAGATAATGTTTTTGGTCGTGGGGCGGGCTCCTAGAACTGTGTGCTGTGTGTAAGCTTCGGACTGGTCCACCTGTCGTGGACGAGCGTCGCTCCTGCCATATAAGGACCGGTTCATCGGACCTCAACGTAGTGCTTACGTGCAACCACAGAACCTTTGTTCTTGGGAAGGACTCACCTTCACCCTTTGGTATCCATGTGGCCCCCTAAGGCGGTTGGTTGGTACACAAGTCGCAGGAAGTGGGCGTGAGATAACTCGCTGCCTGGTCTACGATTACAGCAATGGCCCGCGCCATGGGGAATTGTACAACCCATGGCATAGCCCCTGGGTACTTGGTAATGACCCAAACCGTGCGGGCATCCAGGGAGTCACGGGAACGTGCTATCGCGTCATCGGGCTTGCTCTCGAGTGATGACCCCTGTTAGCATCTTGAGGGGACCTTGTGGATACCTTAGTGCGTGAAAAGTGTGCGTTATGTGACTCTGTTGATCAAGAGAAGCATAGCCTGTGGGTACAGTGTACAACCTCTGCAGAGTGTATAAATCCATCCGGACTGGCCGTTGTCACGGTATTGGCACGCTACAGCTTGGGCTCACTTTGATTAGGCTAGATTATCTCTTTGATGGTGTGAGTGGGTGTAGGTGCCGGTGTTTTGGAAAGAGAAGGCAGGGTGTGCCTGGGGACGGTACGGTTGCGTGCTAGCTCTCCGACTAAAATGTGGGGACTGACGGGATTGATGAACATCTCTCGCAGGACCAACCTACTTAAATATGGACATCAACTACTCTATGTATTTTCTTCTTTGCAAAGCTTCTATAGTGAACCCTGCATGAAAGATTTGCTTTGTGCAAAAGAAAACCCCGTGGCCTAATCCTTGCTACAACCACATATGCATATATATATATATCCCTGTGTAGTGTTAGGGCTTGCAGAGTACCTTATGTACTCACAGCTTTCAATTGTGGTTTTAGCCAGAGAGGATTCGTAGAAGACGACGACGTGCTGGGTTTTAGCCCTACCTCCCAAGTTTGCTTGTGGAGTTGGGTCCTGTTTTTCCGCTGTTTGCTTCACCTCTAGCTGGTCGACTGGTTGTGGATTGTTTCAATCCCCACCAAGTTACCGCTAAAGATCCGATATCAGGTATATTCTTCTTTTCGAAGTATGCTTTTGTAATACATTCTGATGTGTTAGTACGTATCAGCTACTGATCCAGGGACTGATACGTGGTGCACAGCGTATCCCAAAAATGGGGTATGACAAGATTATTTGATGCACCAGTTGGGTCAATCTTATTGTCATATGAATGATCTCTGGAGGATGTAGTTGTGGTCATGTCATCATTCAAAAGTACTGGACAAGATAGAACTTATTTTGTTGTAACATTTGGAACTAAGGTTCTACATACTACCTATGGTTTAAAAATATTGACACTGTGGACTTCTAACATCAACTTTGACTACTAGGTTTATTAAAATAAGTTTTATAAAAATGTGTAAATTATTAGTTGTGTTTGAAATACTATTATACTACTAGTGATAAAGATATAATAAAATATATTATGTTTATTATACTTTTTGAATATGATGAATGATCAAAGTTGATATTAGAAGTCAAAGGTATCACTATTTTACCGGAGCAACTACAGTTTTTCATCTTGAGCTTCTGATTTTTTTTAACTTTGCCAAATGGTGGAACACATTCCTTTCTTCTCCTCTTGGCAAGAGTATTGCCGTGCATAGTTTATTAACCCTTTTTAAATTGTAAATCCATGCTTAAATATATCATGAGCCACAGACATTTATTTGCACCATTATTAACTAGGGCAACTTATTTAATGACTAATATTTCACAATATATATATATATATATATATATATGTGTGTGTGTGTGTGTTTTAGTGCAAAAATAGTTTCAGTGCAATCGGTTCAAACAAACATTCGTGGCCATCAGATTGCAAGACAACCATTCAAATGTAAGGGCACTGGAGGGATTTTTTTTGCTATAAGCTAATTTTTTATGGTTTTTTACAAAACTGCACATGTGGATCCTCCACATGCGTGCGGTTTGCACTTTTGCACTGAAAATTATTTTGCACTAAATTATATATATATATATATATATATATATATATATATATGTATGTATGTATATATATGTGTGTATATATATATATATGTGTGTGTGTGTATATATATATATGTGTATATATGTATATGTGTGTGTCTATACATACATATATATATATATATATATGACTCCGCTATTTCACTCTCGGGAGTGATATATTAAATCACACCCCCACCCCCCCCAACAGACAGGCTGCCGGGCCATCCATGCATGCAAACCATCCTTTTGCATGTCTATTTTGCTGGTTTATGGAAGCTGATTTTATGGCCCGACAACCCATGCAGGCCAATTTGGAAGCCATTAATTTTAGGGAAGCGATCAGGAGATTTGATGGCATATCACAAAAATTGTGAGAGTAAAATTATGTTGCAATCAAAAGACCTATGTGATCTGATCGTAGAAACTGGAATTCCAATCATCTGTGATCTGATCCTAGAAAAATATGATGATCTGATAATATGTGATCGTGAATTTCAATCATACGTTATTATAAAAACTGGAATGTGTCGAGTGTAAATTTCAAAACGTTTGAAATTTTGGGTGCGATGGTTCGGCCAGGCCGAATGTGTGTGCTGTTTGCATGGCTGACCCATATTTTTGTGCCTGCATGCTATTGAATTAGGGAGCCATTAATTAAAAGATGTTACATTCATGGCTATATAAATTGATACGCTACATACAAATAATTAGAGAATCTGTTATCGCAAATTTCAATCATCTGTGATAATAAAACTGGAATGGGTTGAGTGTAAAAATCAAATTGTTTTGAAATTTTGTGATTTTGAATATCTCATTCGCTCTCAAATATAGAACTGTATGGTTACGAAAATATTTGTGATCGCTCCTTCCAATCATCTGTGATTTTGAATGTCTGTGATCGCTCAATTCCAGGGGATTAGCAAAGATTTACTATTTGGAATCAAATATTAATTGCAATGAATGTCTTGATTTTCGGTGTGATTCATCTTGTTCATACCTATCCTTTATAACTCTGCAGATGCGCTGCTACCATGTTTTTAGGTCAAACCACAGAAATCAAATAATTTGTTACGATATGATCACAGAAAAAAGTAAAGAGACTACCAACTGAGCACGAAATCTTTTTTATCATAGAAGTTTGATAACGTATGATCCATTTGACCTTCCCACTGGTTTAATTTGAATGTCACATCCATTTTACAATTACATAAATAGGTTTTTATGGTCCTGTTAACTGGTGACCGTAAAACAATATGTTTGTGGGATATTTTAAGTTTTGACATCAAATGTTTTTATTAGTTGACCACAATATTGTTACGGTGGTATCATAAAAAATATATTGTTTGATCATAGAATCTAATTTTTCTGAGCATTGATATATGGTCGCTGATTTAGTTACAGTGCAATAATTCGAATGTAAAAATCATGTGGTCATTTGACCACAATATAGTCACGGTGGAATCATAAAAATTATATGGTTTGATAATAGAATCTTAACTTTTTGAGCATTTGAGGTATGGTCGCTGATTAGTTACAGTTCAGTAATTCAAGCGTAAAAATCATACTGGATCATTTAACCACAATATTTTCACTGTAGGATCGTAAAAAGTACAAGTTTGATTACAATCTAATTTTTTTAGCATTGAGGCGTCGTCGCATATACATGTAGTGCACTAATTTGAGCGCTAAAATCCACGAAAAATCACAGATTCAACGGGGCTTCGATGTTGTTTTGGCAAAGATGAATCTTGCACCTATCATTGCCTCGGTGTTGACAATCACAATCAGCTTTGGGTTATACGACAGCCTGTCAAAGAGATGATTGTCGCTATCCATCCGCAAAGAGGTGGGATTTATTAATGAATAATTGTTTCAAATAGTCATCGCAACAAATTGTAAAATTAAAATCATTTTAGTATATCAATGAATTAAAAAAACTACACCGGTAGATCACAATACCGCACCAGTTCTGCCACCGCCTCCGTCGAGATGGCCGAAAGAACTATAGCAGCAGGGGCTCCAGAAAGTGAAGTTGCGGCTCTGCCGCCGCCACTGAAATGGCCGAAACAAACATCAAGAAATTACATTGGCTATGGAAAAATAATGGACTGCCGAATAGAAAGGAAAAGCTAAACAGTACCGCATGGAAAGAGAGCAAATCACTACAGGAGGGAAAGAAAGAGAAAATCAAATCACATATGATCCGTACTGCATTTGACTATCAGTTTGACTTCTTTGGCCCTCAGAATCATCTACCTCAAGATCAATAGATTTTGCCGTCGTCGTCGTCGATCTGCAACTAGCCGGTTGTCTTTGTCCATCTGCAAAGAAGAACATGAACAGCTTTACATGTCATAGATGTTGGATCGTACAAAACGTATTCGTGGCCGGCGCCGATGAGAAGCAATACAGAAAACCCCTGTGATCACCTAGTTTTCGTCGTGGCGCAGATTTTGTGAGTTCAGACTGCCAGGGGAATAAAACTGACGTGCAGCAGCTTCGTCGCCGGCACGCCGATGATCTCCTGGTTCTGGAGGAAGATGCCGGTGGTGGAGAGGCGCCAGGAAAATTTGTGATTTGAACTGCCAAATGAAAGTGCCATCTGTGTCAATTATAACATGCAAGGAAAATGCAAGGAAAGTTCCCACGGTAATAAATCAGCACGTATGTGTCAATGAAAATAAAATCACGTCACAATTATAGGAAACCCAAATCAAGTTCAGGTTTCAAGGGGAAACCAAAATATGGAAAGAGAATGGTCGTACCGGTTTTATTCTGATCCACCTGGTTTGGCTAGGGAGTGATTTAGTATATAACACCCTGGGAGTTATATATATATATAGGGAAGTGCTATTCTTCACCCTAGTTTATTTTTCACCCAGCTGCTTTTACTGAACAATTTTTCAGTAAAAACTAAATTTTACGGAGAGCTATCGGTAAAAACCTAGTTTCTACTTAGAGCTTACTACGTTCTTACTAAGACCATTCAGTAAAAAATAATTTTTTTACTGAAAAATATTAAAATAAGGAGTTGAAAAAAGAAATTACTGAAGAAAATAAAGAAAATTACTGAAGAAAGTAAATTACTGAACGAGTCGAAAGAAATTACTGAAGGTGAATTAATGGAAAAATGGATCAGTTGGTGGACGCGGGTTGCAGGGGCGCGCGGGAGAGGTATGGGGGTGCGTAGATCGATTTTGGTCACTTGACTTGGTTGTTTGCTAGTTATTTGGGTATGGGTGAAGAAAGAATAGCATTTGTGTGTGTGTGTATATATATATATATATATATATATGTATGTATTGAACATATATATACATATAGAATCGTTTGGGCTAGTTATTTTCTTCAATAATTTTATTTTGGGTGTAGAATAACTATTCTACATCCTAAGATACAAACGCTATTCGAATAGGGTGTAGGATAGTTATTCTACAGCTCCATAATTTTGTTCTATTTCATTTGGTAATTTTTATTTTTTTTCAGTAATATTGTTTTAATTATTTCATTAATTTTCTCTCGTCCACTAATTTTGTAACATTTTCATTCAGTAATTTTTGTATTTCTTCAGTAATTTTATTTTAATTCTTTCAGTAATTTGTATTGAGACTTTTAGTAAATTATCGTGCTTCAATAATTTAGTTCAATTTTCTTCAGTAATTTTTATTTTCTTCAGTAATTATATTTTGAGTGTATGATAACTATTCTACACCTTGGGTGTAGAATGGCACTACCGTACATAAATTTGTATACATGCATATATATGTGTATATATTATACCCAGGTCGGTCCACGCGCCCGACCGTGCCCAACCCTGTGACATGCCCCAGCCNCGTCGCCGCTCGTCGGCATGCAACGCCCCCACTGCCTCTGCCCGCCTCCGCTGCTGCCCTCCATCGTCATCGCGCTAACACGGCGTGCGACACCCTCTGCCCTGACACCGCCCACATGGCGCACCACATCACCAGGCCTTCGTTCCTCCGTTTTCTGTTCGGCAATGGACGAGCTTTGGGGTACAAATCTACGCAGCTAAGGGATTCTCTAGGGACGATGACGGCGATGGCTGCGTCGCGAGCTCATCGAAACCCTAGAAATGATGAGATTTGCTCTGAGGAGAGAAATTACTGAAGAAATCTGGAGAAATTACTGAAAATGAGTGAAAATTGCTGAATGAATATGAAAAAATTACTGAAAGATTCAAAGAAAATTATTGAACGCAATGAAATTATTGAAGCAGGCTAAAAAAAATTAGTGAACGTGACTCAGTCGGTTGGTTCGATCAACAAGGACGGGTGGGTCAACACGCGCGAGTGGCCCGGTCGGTTGGCGCGAAGCCGTGTGGGGCGCGGTTCGACCCAGGAGGATGTAGAACACTTTGGTGTTGATTAGCATGTGTGTGTATATATATATATATATATATCACTTTTTAATAAATATTTTTATAAAAAATAGATGTTAAAGTTATGTTTTATAGATGTGTTGTCATCCAAAAGGGCTCCCTATTCGAACGGGAGGGAGTATCTCTGATGTAATACATAGACATTGGACCTATCTTCAGTTCCATGTACACCTCAGTACAGAAATTAGAGGATTGGCCAGGTGTTTAGATGCAATAAAATTTGTTGTTTTGTGAAACTATAATATTGAAAAAAGTGCACTATTTTTTCGAAGCTATAGTTTTGCTTGAATTGGCTTCTAAAACTGTAGTCTCTTGATACTTTGTTATTGAAGTCCTGTAACACCCAGACAAGACCTTAACAACAAGCAAACTATGCTTTATTTCTTGCCTAATTGCTGTGTAAATCATCAATTTCTTAGTCGAAATAGTTAACACAAGGGTCTGGTTTTCAGTTTAAAATTTTAAAAAAAATTAAAAAATCTAAAATCTTATCAAAATGGTCAGTAAAATCACTACAAGAAAAATGTTTTATAGTCACTAAAGTATTTGGTTACTATATGTATAATATTTTTTTACTATAACTATTTTGTGACTAAAAATTTTAGTCGTTTTTTGTCACTAAAACCTTGTCACTATATGTATATAATAACCAACAATTCGATATGTTAGTCACTAAAACTATATAGCAACTAGTGAACCCTCGACAACTTAATGCATTTATCAACTAATAAGCATATACTTTAGTCATTAAAAATGTATGTTTAAAATAAAAACTAAATCTTGGTCCTATCTTCAATGACATGGACAAATGGCTTCAAAATGACATGGAAGGAACATGCAAAATTTTGTTACATATTTTCTAGAGCTAAATGTATCTTTTTCATCCTAAGTTAAGAACATAATGTCGTGAAGGCATCATAATTCAGGTAGATAGGAAAACTCTAGCTTTCAACGGCATGTAAGTCTTATGAAGAGAAAGCACTCTCGTTACACTGTAGGCATGCTTTTTTTTTCTCTCATCTAAATCGGTACAATTATAGTATTTGTTCTACACACATTATAACTCGTACCAACACGTCACAACTATATACCACTTTTATTGATATCACAAAAAGTATCACCTTTTTGCTCCACGCGACCACACATCGAGAGGTACCTGCAATATTAAATGAGACCTAAGCCCGCCCCTGTGCGATGAATGCAGATGATCCCGGTATCAAAGATCGAACGCATGCCAGTAGCCAGCCAACCGCCGGCTCCGTTCGTTTCAGGCACACTTATAAGCAGCTTATCCATCAAAATAAACGATGATCCTACCAACGTCCCTCTTATCCTCGCTTCTGCTGGCTGTACATAGCTTTCAAATTTGAACTATAAAAAGCAAAAAATAAAAAAAGATAATTTTTACTTATAGTATATTTTAAACGTGACTGAGAGAATCGTTTGGGTCATCGAGGCCTGGGAAAGCTACCTCGGACCAGGAAGGAGTCCTTCCGTCGGCCTGGGGTGCATGGGCAGCTCGTTTTTATCTGGCCCACAGTTACGTGAACGATATATTGACACAGTTAGCTGTAGTACTCTCTCCGTAACGTTTTTAACTTTTGAAAATTATTCATCTTATTTAAAAAAATTAAAAATAAAAAATAAACGAGTTAAACTTAAAATAATTTTAATAATAAATTATTTTACAATAAAATAAATAATTTTTACAAATTTTTTAAATAAAATAAATAATAAAAAAATATTTAAAAATTTAAAAAATATTTATTTTTAGACGGAGGGAGCAGCTTTTATCCGCCCCGAGGCCTAGATTAGCCCAGACATCACAGGTCTTCGCGGTGTGGGAATCACGTGGTGTCCAATCCTTCTCCCCGGAGTATGGCCCACATGAAGGGACTCAAGTGCCCCCGGCGGCTCTACAGTGCATCCTGGTGCCGTCTGTTGCGACTCGCGCGTAGAGAGCAAACCAAAAAATGGTGCTTTCGCCCTCGCCGGCGCCGGCGGGGCGGTGGGCCGACCTCCCCGAGGACATCGCAGTGGCCATCGCCTCGCGCCTCCAGGTATGCTTCTCTCTCTTTCTCGCTTCCTCTCCTAGACATCATTAAACGGCTGTCTCGTTGACTCGACTGGCTTGCCCGCTCAGGAAGCCGACGTGTGCGCTCTCGGCAGCTGCTCGCGCTCCTGGTGCAGCGCCCGCGACGCCGACGGCGAGTGGGAGGGCCTCTTCCGCCGCCGCTGGCCGGCCGCCGCGGCGGAGGTGGCGTCCCGTGTTCAGGTGGGTAAAGTGAATGATCAGCTGTTTGATTGATACATGCTCCCTCAATTCCAAGTTCTGGTGGCGTTTCTGTTACAATTGGGACAAATTTCGTGCCAAATCTCGGTCCCTCATTCATTTATATTCATCAAGACTCGAGAGCTCTTAGTTCAGGTTCATTGTCATGTCGGAATGTTTATATGGGGTGTGCTAATTTCCACTTTAGCTATATGACAGTAAATTACTTGAAGCTTGAATCAAGATGAGATTCATTTATTCTTCTTCAAATTAGCTCTGGCTGCCGATAAAAAGGGAGAACATAAAGATTACAAAAATGTAAGATAAGCTGATATCCTTCTGCACCATCATAGTTCCTAAGGCACTTGTAGTTGTTCTTGAAACTAGTTGTGTGTTCCATGTATATTTTCATGATTTATTATTTTATTGTACTAGACTTTAGTAATTTGTATTTTTGGAATCACCAAATTTGTTAAACTCTCTAATACTGATCTTTATTAAAGCTTTTTGAAAGAGAAAGAGAATTGCCTATCCTTAATTAAAACATAATAAATCAGTGTGCAATGCCGTGACAAGCAGCCCAAACACCAAAAACCAAAAACAAGATCAAAAGTTTGATGAAAAGAAACAGGACCAGATATAATTAATAAGGTCCAGATACTACCAGAACATGCGAACAATGCGACAAGGAAGCCTGCTGTGGTCTAGAGTGCTGCCTTCTCCCGAATTTCATGTCCAAACCAACACGGAGGCTATTGTGTTGGAGCTGTTCGCATCACATGGATGGAATTTTAAGTATAGATTTTGTCATGAAATTTTTTTGCATCTTTTGTTCCTCCTTCTATCAGTAATGTATAAGAAAATTTGTAATAATTTAAACGCGTGTGCGGACATGCAGAGGTAGGAAGTTTCTTACATGTTTTACAAAAAATTGTTAGAACCAACACACATCCAGCTAAGGATTTGACTTTCCTTTCAACGAACTGTAAGTTTTGTGATCAAGAACAATGATGGCCCCTGAATCGAGATTCTAGTCCATTTATGGCTTGACTTTATGATGTAGATATCTGGTACTCTCAAATTTTTTTATCGTACATCTCCTACAAGTTTTCTTAGCCATAGAAACATAGATGATCGATTGAGTCTGTTTGACAGTTAATTCAAGGGTTGTATACAAGAATTGTAGCTTTAGGAACTAAACCGAGCTCTTCAAATAGAATTTTGGCTGCTACTTCACCATATATTAAGGTCACCTAACCCCACTTAGATTGGTCAGATTTGTTTCCCTTTTTTTTTGGAATCATAATGATTGCCCATTGTGTGGGCATGTTTTTCTCTGTTTAGCGAACATCTTGGATTTTTGTAGCGCTTAGTGATCTTTGTTTAGGGTTTTACTTAAATGAGTTTTAGAACTGATCAACTGACCTCAAAGTTGAGTGCCTCCCTGCATACTAATTCCTGTTCGCCTGTGCTCCCTTGATACCAGAAAACTGACAGATTATGCAACTGCATTTTCATTTTATGCTACAGCAATGGAAAGCTCTCTACATCAACCAACACAAAAGAATGGCCACTGCAGTCTCTAATGTGCTTGAAATTGTGGAGAGCAGTTTGTATAAGGGGTCGCTTGAAGCTGAATATTATCTGAAAGCCATAGCTCATTTGGGCATGATGACTGATATAGGTTTTCTTGATATCCAGTATTTCTTGTTTTCAAGGAATCACAGTGCAATCATAAATCTCATTGGGTTGCACTACTCAATTGCATCTTTGCATGTGCCGGTGAGTTTTGTGTTTGTGATGCTTTGTATATGTTTTCTTACTGCTAAAAGATCTTCACGTGCCAAGATCTTCACAATACTACATGTGTAATTATGTTGCTAAAGTAAGTTACAACTGTTTTTACTGCGTCTTTGAAGAATTCTAGCTTCATAAACTTTATAGACAAATTACTGATTCATGCACCAGAAAACTAGTTTGGCCATGCCCTGATCAATCTAATATATCCTTACATATATCAGCAACGTTACACTATGCTCAAGTTTTCTTCTGGAGATGCATTAAATAAAGTTTTCGTTGGAGACTTTTATTGCTCAAGCTTTCTTTTGGAAACTTTTATTTTCTTAACAGTTCGTGTGTTTATTTTCTAGTTTCTAAAAATTAATCTACAGTCATACAATGTTATACATGAAACTATTCCAATACCACAAAACAGAAAACTCAAATTAACAGAATTCGGCAGCACATGAAGTGATTTTTGACATGGGTGTATTTTTTTCAGCCAAGTGAAGTTAGTAAAGCACTGCAAGCTCGCCAAGTGGCAGACAGGATAGTGTGTGTGGACCTGCTCAAGCTTGGTAGATGGTTCTATGGTTTTCGGTTGCATGATGAAACTGAGTCGCACAAAGTTTCATTGAGAGAGCTCACCATGGCTGAGGGGGCAGAAATTCTCACTCTTCTTAACCGTGGAGCTATTCATGAAGTATTTCGCCTTCGCATTAGTGTGGTGGAAACAAATAAGTAACACCAATTAAGAATACCATCAGTATTTGCCATGCTGTGACTTTTTGTAAATAAATGACCATTTGTTACTTATAATGCCTTGGTGGCTCTGTTTAGCTGTAATTGAAACCATAGGGATCAGTTGAAATATCAAAGCATGTAAGCTGCTTTGTTAAAGCAACACTGTAACATTAATAAAGCTTGTGATTTATTATACACATTTTGCTGATAAGCTCTTTTGAACGTTAATTATTCCCATTTTTCATTCTGTTTTTGTAGCCCCTTTGAAATAATGTTTAACTTTCTGTTGTGATATAGAGCCATAAAAAATCTTCGCGTATACATCACCATATTAGAGTAGGTTTTAAATGTTGAATACATGAACAATAGTTTGAAGGTGGAATGCACATGGCAAGGTAGAAAAGGTCTTCTTGCAGCCAGACCATAATAGTTTGGAGCAGGAATGCAGTGTGGTGATGGTTCGAAGGTGATACCAATATCACAACAAAAATATCCTAATTTGGTGGGACAGAGGATTGATGATGCGGAGTGAAATGGTTTGAAGGTAGGGCTGTCAAAAAGCAGAACTCAGTGAGACTGGGCCATCTAAGCTCAAGCTCAAGTACAACTCTGATGACGGGGAAAACTTTAAACGCGGTCGCGGACGAGCGCCTCCATGTCAAAAGAGACAAGTTTAAATTTAATTTAAATTTAAGGCATGAGAGAAAATAAATTTCAGGTTTTGCGAGTTTATACTTCCATAATTCTTACATTTACATAAAAATTATGTTAATTACATCTCCGAAGAGAAAACCCCTGGTTAAGAGTTCAAAAAGAAAAAATTACATCGCAGCATACTACTGTTACAAAATTAAAAAAAATGAAAATAAATCTTCAGTCTTGTCGCCTTGGATGAATGCTTGACGAAGAACTTTATTTGACATGCTTCACGTGTAAATATGATGCAGATATGATGCACGACTTTATTTGAGATTTATGCATATTATGCCCTTTTTTATATGCGGATATGAGCATATTATTCAAGCATTGAGGTATTGCTAAGCTACTTTAACATTTGCTCACTTAGCAAACATTTGATATATGCTCGTGGCATAGCATTTTGTCGATCATGAACTGACTTTATAGGGTTAAATCATGACATTTCCACTATTACATATTTCCATATGTATATACCGTAGGATTTATTTGATTTTAATTTGAACTTATAGAAGAGCTTAGCATATTTGGATGCACAAAATTTCTTTAATGCTTTCTAGGTCGCAAAGAAATTTTAAAATATTTCTTATGTGTATGTACATGCACATAAATGTTTTCGATACTTGTACACAACATATATTTTACCATGTAAATATGTTAAATGGTTTTGATATTTTTTTAATAACTCATATATGGCATGGCCCACATTCAGTTGAATGGCCATGTGTGCGTGAAGTCGAAGATCATAATATTTCTTTTATTTTTCTACGACACTACATATCATGCATGCACGCAGTGATAGTTTATTTGGTTTTAACTTGAAATTTGACGGGACGTGATAGAATCATTTTATCTTTGTCAGGACATCAGGTTTGGTCACTTGACCTTTGATGGCACTAGTCACTCGGGTAAATATGCAAGTAATTAGCCTGTAGGAACCTTAGTTAATTTTGTGGGTTAGCAAATGCAAACGTCACCCTGCCATGCGCTGTGCATGAGGGATGATGAAATGGTGATGTCATATATGAAACCTTGCTGGATGAAATCATTTTATTTATCAACCGGTATATATGGCAGTTTAATTCGGATGTACTTAATTACAGTATGCTGTTGTTTAGTGCAACCTGACTATATGCACTGATGCAAGAAAATCTACTAAGAGACAACATGCTCCAGCGTGATTTTGCATCCGCCGGTAACCGAATTTTGATACTGACCACTGCAGCATTTAACATTTTTTTAACATGAATTTGATTAGTAAAAACTGGCCAAATGATCTATTTTAATTTTGTGATCAGCCGACATATAGATAGCAGTTTAGGATACACTCACAGCATAATGTTGATGAGTGCAAAAATACCATGCGCATGATGCAAGGCAATTTGTTTTATCAATTCTTTGACATGACGCTATGCAAGCAAATTGAAATGTAAACTGTTGGACATGACCTCGCATGCCGGTCGCCATGATTTTGATGCCGATGCAATTTACCATGCGCATAATGCAAAGCAATTTATTTTATCAATTTCTTGACAGTGATGTTATGCAAGCAAATTGAAATATAAGCTATTGGACATGACCTCGCATGCCGGTTGCCATGATTTTGATGTCGATGCAATTTACCATGCGCATAATGTAAGGCAATTTGTTCTATCAATTTTTTGACAGTGATGCTATGCAAGCAAATTGAAATATAGGCCGGTGGACATGACCTCGCATACCGGTCGCCATGATTTTGAATGTCGATGCAATTTATGACAAGTTTTCTGATGAACTCGCAACCATGTGCGGAGTCTCTCATCACGATATATATTCCGCCCACTAGGAAGACGGTGCCATCTATTATTAGGGTGGTCTTTTCATCTCATCGTGGTTGTTCGGGTCTTGAGCCTTCTCTAGTTTTGTATTCAAAGACACAGGCAACAGGAGACGAGATCAAAGAACATGTGATGAAGGACAAAAGTGCTCGGCCTGTTAACCACCGGTAATTTTCTCACCTCGCAGAACTTGATGGTCGGAGCAGCTTCCTGACAACGCGAAGAGCAAGCGCTCTGTTGGAGTGTGCCAGCAGCTTGTGTGTGGTGCTTGTGTTTTTGTGAGAGCACTCCGGCAGCCTGGCGACAAGCGCTTTGTGTGCGCGAGACGAAGCTTCAGCAGCCTGGCCACAGAGTCTTCGGGAGCAGGGGCGCTTCGCGGCAGCCTAGCTGCAGAATGGATGTGCGAGCGGGGGTGTCTCTGCTTCGCGGCAGCCTGGCGGTGCTCTCGTGTATGCGACGAGCGTTCCGGCAGCTTGGCGGCGATGGTTTGTATGAGCGCGCGTGCTTTGGGGCAGCCTGGCGGCAGAGAGTTCTTTTGAGCGAGCGTCTTTCACGGTGACCCTTGGCTATTATTTATATAGGAGAAAGGTCATTAGCGGTTTGCTCTGAGGATTGTTTCATTGTTAGCGGCAGCAGTGCGCGCGCACGTGCCGTCGTGCGTCAGTTGCACAAAGGCGCGCGTCTGTACGAAATCAATTTACTTACTGGCTAATCAAAGCCTTCACGGTTGCATGCATGGCATGCATAAGACCAGCGAGGCGTGGGAGTTCGTTCATGCATGGCTTGCGCGAGACGTTGGTGGCCTGGTGAGCGGAGTAGTTTGGCCACGCAAGTGTTCGCGTGTGTTAGTTCGTGGGAGATGTTGGTTGGTTTGGCCAGGCAAGTGCACTCTTGCATGCGTCCGTTTGAAATGAATTTATTTATTCACTAATAAAATTTTCAGTGGTTAACCAGGCAAGAGAGAGAGTAGTGCACGCACACGTTGCCGAGCAGTGGCGATGGTGCTTGCTTTTCGTACGGGGCGTAGGCAGTTGGCGGACTTGTTTGAATTGGGATAAGGCGGCAACAGTACGACAGTTAGACGTACTATACATTATACAGTGATTTTTAGTCTAATTTTTGCTGCGTCGAACTGATCACGAGTACAACATCTGCACATCCCTTTGAGCCGTAACTAATTTAGTTAATCACGGTGATTAAAGCGAGGGCTTAAATTAGTCTCCCGCGACTTTTCTGCATGGCCGCATATGTACGTACATACTCGAGGCGAGACCTTAACTATGCATGGTTTGAAATATTTCTATTTCTGAAGTTCAAATATTAAACCATATTTGTTTATCCACATCTTGTCGGACGCTTTTATTCATCGTGCATGAGAAAATAATATTTCCTTTTTTATGAATTTTCAAGATGACTATTCTATATATATCTTTTTTATTTAAATTACTCTTTATATCATATCTTCGGGCCTGTCAAATTTTGTGTCAACAAACTCGAGCTGAGCCGAGCGAGCTCGATTTAAGCCCATGAACCCAAAAAAACACTTAATCATTATAAAAAAATAATATAAAGGTTATTGTTGACTAAAAATTGATGAGCCTTATTGAGCCTGACATCTGATCGTTGTCAAGCCTTATCCTTCCATCTGATCCTTTGAAGCTAAGCATGGTGTATTTGAATGATGAGGCTCCATTTGGAATGTAGGAATTTTATATGAATCTCACAAGAATTTCACAGAAAAAAATATAGGAATGATGAAATTTTCGTGTTCCAAAACGAGGCCTAATTGAGTAACAAGAAAGCAGTAAGATGGAAGAAAAATTACAGAAACAAATGAAAAAGAGAACTGGGATCAAAAGCTTGTGTGGCATATTCGTAAACCTGTAGTTATTTTCGAACTTGTGTAGTGCAGCATTGAGTCCTTGATTAACCTAGGGCTTAATTAACGTCGTGGAGTTATTTTGGAATCACAGGATCCTATCTGACAGCTGGAATATACAACAAAGGGAAAATAATCTTTGCTCATCATTATAGGAGTATGTTCTACTACATCTCATCACTGGGAAACCCATACTACAAACAATTCATAATGGAATGCCTAGTTCACAGAATCACATGATCTCCCTCAATTACTTCTTCACTTGTGACTACTTCACAGGATCTTGTGCTCAATTGGCCGTACGATCGAGATTCTACAAACGGATTCCCGTTTCCATTCACGTAAAAATTGGGGCAAACCTACCAACATAGATGTGGAGTTATTTTAGAAAGAGGGGATCGAAACTGCCAAACAATTAATTCATAATTAGTTGATCTTTATATGTTGGGCGATGTGCCACTCCATGCTGCAATAATGTATAATGAAATTTACTACTCAATTATTCCCTCTGTCCCAAAAATAAGTTAACATTTTGGTTTCTCAAATCTAACTATAACTAATGATTTCTATATATTTGATTAACTTTGATAATATGTGACTAGTAATTTTAATTTTGTATAGAATTATTTGCATAATATATATTAATTATTAAAGTTGAATAAATTTATAGAAATTATTGGTCAAAATAGATTTAATCAAATCCAAACATAAATTTATTTTAGTACAGAGGAAGTATTTATTCATTTGTGAGTGGCTTAGGATTAATTGAAATCTATACCATGACTGGTATGAGTTGACAGAGAAATTTCTCATTCACTTAACTAGAGAAATCGCTTAGCCTGCCTATTGCCAAAACAAGTGAGGATTTTTTTACGGGGCTTTCACTGGATTGTTTTGATCAATTAAGCTCTTCCTGATCTAAAGTAAGCAGTCTCTAGATAAAGTAAGAGTTGATATACAAGGAAAGAGAGGAAAGAGAGAAAGAGAACGTGTTTTGCAAAACAGGGTCGCGTGCGTAGCTACTGTAGCTAGTGGTGAGTCGTTTTTCTTTATTTTACTATCTGCCCAAAAGTTGAGAATCTTTGACCAGATCTTTTATTGTTTATTGACACTTTTAACTTTTACTCTCTATCTTATTAAAAAAATTGTAAAAATATCATTTATTTTATTATGATTAGATTTATCATAAATAATGCTTTAATATGACTAATTTATTTTTATATTTTTTAATAAAAATAAGATTAATAATTACATATAATGTCTAAAAGTTAAAAGTGTCAAGAATTTAGAGGAGTAACATGTTCAGCGCTTTCCTCGCGGAAGCCACTGATCCACCCATGATCACTTCTGAAAACCTTTCTGTTGCCTGAGTGCATTCCAACCGTGTGAAGAGATATTCAATTCATATTATATATGCTTATTACTCTTTTGAATTCTAATCGGATCAAAATCTCAACAAAAAAAAAAAAAGCTAAGAATGAAAGAAGATTCGCAGTGATAAAACATCGAGATATATATGGCGAAGTCGAGATATCAATATTTTCTCCCAAAAAGCTAAAATTCAGTCTGATAAACAGCCTCACTTAGAGTTGTACTAGTATAAATTATTTCTGAAACGAAAAGTGAATAATAAATAACCAAAGGCCTGGCCTGCTCGCTCTGTTCTCCCAGGAGACCAGGACCCAGGAAACCTCCCCCACCTCTGCGGCTTGCAGGCTGTGGAAGCTTCTCCCAGGCAACAATGTCAACAAAGATCGATCAGTAGCACGGGTAGACGGCGACGCAGCGACGGCGTGGCGGCGTGCAGATGAGCATGAAGACGAGGGCGATGACGACGGCGACGAGCAGCCCGAGGAGGTTGAACCCGGACTCCTCCTCCGCCTCCTGGCTGCAGCACACCTTGCCCATGGCGACGCCTGCCTGCCCACACTGCACCCGGTGCAGCACCGACGAAGACGAGTACGACGACGAGCTCGAGTGAATTTCGCAGGCAGGAGGTGGGTGAGTGGGTCGACGGTGGTTGGAAGCAAGAGGGATCGCTTCTCTGTGTGTACGGGTGCGCGTGCTCCCTCCAGCTTCAGTTATGAATGTGATCCGTGTCTTTGAAGGAGTCTCCTCGCGCAAACAAAAGCAAGATGTTGAGGCGTCGCTATCCTATCAGGTCTTCGATGACGCCACGAGGTCTTCCTCTCCGATCCGTTCTCGTGAGATGGAGAGGGAGACAGGGGTACAGCTCAGCCACCGGTACGGGGGCACCGACGCCGGCATGCGTTTGGAGGTGAGGATCGGCCGCCTAACCTAGGTCTTTGGCAGAGCTCCAACTTCTAATTCTTAGATAAATTCAGAAAAATTATGTCAAACACTATTTTTTTAAAAAAAAGATTTTTATTGATTTTGTGAACTAATTTTTTGAAATAAATTAAAAGACTGGGAGTTGAAAAAGTAGCTTTCTCTGTAAAGTGATCTTTATCTTGATTTTAAAAATTTATCAAAAATCAAAAAGACACTTTCAACCACAGAATCAGAAGTGAATCTTAACGATCAAACTCACGTAGCCCACACGTGAGTAAGAAAGAAAAGTCAGCGGATCAGCGCTCATGTTTGGAGGCGGATCGATCAATTGTTACTCAAATACCTCTACTAAGAAATTTATGTTAATTTGGCGAGTAGAGGTAGATCATCTGCCGTGGATGTGGTGTTTGTTTCATTAGTCTTTACACTTACGCGGCGTCGGTCGCGCTCTTCCGATAGTGACCGCCATGAAAACTACAGGATTTATTCGTGGTGATGTAACTGAAACCTCGTCACTCTCTTTACACTTGTCTCCTAGCACCATTCGTTTTCCCTTCTTCAAAAAATAAAAAAGAAAAGAAAAGAAAAGGACCAAACTGAGTCTCCGGTATGCAACCTGTGCGATTATTGGTGGTGAAAATGAAAATTCAGATCTGATGGCTACGAGTTTGGTGTGCTATTCCAGCGACTGACGGCGACGACACTGCAGTTGGTAAACTGATCCGCCGGTGACGGTCTCATCACGTTCCCGGTTAGATGGATCTGTGAACGAAGCAGCCAGCCGATGGATGGAGCGTTGGACAATGTGGCGCCAAATTAGGTGGCGCATGTTGCCTGTCGGTTTTCATGGACATGTTAATCCGAGTCTAGCGTTGCCTCGTACTACTTTTCAGTGGAGGAAGGATGGTGAAGCACTCGAGGGGCGATGTGAGTGCCGCCGTTGTTGCCGTGCAGCTTCCTCCGACGAGGAGTGGGTTGGAAGCTTCTTGACTTGCTTTTCTGGGTCATCAGCTCTCGTCAACTTCTCGCGTAGGAAGAGCAGCCGGTCATCAGCTAGGTTAACGATGTCATTTTTTTTTAAAATTTTGGCGCCGTGAAAAGGGCCTAGCTAGACCGGTAAACCGTCGGTGAATTTCAGCCGATTTAAGTATGAAATACTTTAAATTTAGAAAAAATTAATAAAAATAATAAATTATTGATAAAAATTGTCAAAACCAACCAAAATTTACCATAGAAGTCATCACCGATAGAACTGAAAATCAGTTAAATTCACTGAATTTTGGCTGAAATATTTTTCTCTAATCTGGCGAGCCAGCCACCAGACTTTGTTTAGTTGCAACAACTCATATGGTTAGAGCAACTCTAACAGTTGCCTAAACATAGTAGCTCTAACAATCGGTAATCTCCTCTTGAATGTCCTAGTTGACAGCTTCCAAAAAACTTTTGTTATTTTTCTAGAAAATCTCCTGATGTTTGCAAATTCAAAACCAAAACATGGCTAATATTGTTCCGTCTAGTCTTTAGGTAGTCTTGCGTAACAGTTTTATACAATCTGAAGAAAAGTTGTTCGATACATTCCAGTAAATAGCACCCTCAGCCTCTGATTAAGTGCTTCCTTTCCGATACCCCGATTTCTTAGGTGCAGCAGATTACCAAGTGACACACCAACAAATGCTACTCCCTCTGTTCCTAAATTATTATCGTCGTTGACTTCTAACATCAACTCTGGCTATTCGATTTATTCAAAAAAAATGTTCCAATGTGTAAAATTATTAGTCGTATTTTAAATAAAACTAAAGATAAAGCAAATAATAACAAAAATTTCATATTTGAACAGATTTTAAAGACTAATGGTTAAAGTTGATGTTATATTTTAAAATTGAAAGGAGTATATATTAACTGTGGGTATCAATAAACTATGCACTGTCAGATCCAGATGCTTGGAGTCACCATATATTCAATACAAAAGAGGATTCGAACTTGGCGAGAATAACCATTTATTTGGTCTCTTGAATTGTTACCACAATGGCAACTTATTGGATGTTTGCTATAGAACTGTCAATCTGTTTCAAGAGTTTTATGGAAAATGAGGTGCTTTACTCTAGAGTAAAACAAGTCAACATGCCAACACAGTGGTAGGAGTTATTTGGCAATGGCAAACAGGAAGAACACAGTAGTAATGACCAGGACGTATTTGACAAAATTTGCTCTACCTGACTGTCGTTTGACTTAATTAGACAGATGCAAGCAAAGCATGCTACACCGCTGCCAAAACCCACGGTGCGTATAGGGAGCAAGAGTTCTTTCAAATTTCAATTGCCATGAATATGGGCGATAGAAAAAAAATTCAGTGTGTTGTATAGTATGAACATGCAGCTAAAATTTAGCTTATCTTTCCGTAATTTGTCCCACTCCGCAATGGTAGTTTTGATCTCTTTCCTCAATTTCATAATCAAAGTTTCAGCCTACAGAAAAAAAATAATTCAACAAAATAGCTGTTTTTAAAGGCATGCAGCTTCTCTCCTCCCATGCATACTCCCATGAAGTGATGAATTGTTATTAGACCTTGTCTTCAATCATATGGGGTCCACAGATAAAGTATGCTCTGAGAAATCTGGACTTTGAGGTGTGAAAATAGGGCAATTCAACCAGCTTTGTTGTGTCCGGGACACACATAAATAGAATTAGACTCATCCTAACAATTGGACTAATCCTAGCTTTCATGTGGTGCCTCAAAAAAGGAAACAGAAATAGTGTACATGTTGTACATGAATGTCCTATCATTTCTCCTTCAAGAGGACACCGAACAGGCGGCCCCCCTCAAGAGGACAACGAAAAGGTAGCTCCCTAGGTCATCATGAATAGCACATGTAAGAGGGCCTATCAGGGCTATGACACTCTCCTCACTGCTATTATATATGCCAGCGATTAATTAACCAGGAGGAGGCATGTAGGTCTGCCAATGCATGTTCTCATGTGGTGGTGGCATCAATAGTTTTAACTAGCCCCGCAAGTCAAGTCATCAGATAGAACACAATCCAGTAGTG
>BCLF01000062.1:264685-314848 GCA_001602275.1 Zoysia japonica | reverse complement strand
CGCCGGCCGGCCGGCCGAGCCGATCCTCGGCCGTCCGATTTAAATCGGACGGTTCACGCGGACCCACCCCTCGTTTTAAATCACAGCCACCGGATCAAAATCCAACCGTCCACAGTGAGCCACGTCGCCCGACCGCCCTCACCCATCAGATCCAGATCCAACACTCCACGTTAAGCCACGTCACCCGAATAATCAGATCCGTTAAATTTAAAATGAACGGCCTAGATTAATTCCCGAATTATAATTAAAAATAAATTAGATTTCTTATTGCATCAGCACGACATCAGCCTGACGTCAGCATACCGATTTAATTAAAAAAAATTAATTAGATATTAGGTTAATTAATTTCGGATTTTCCCAATAATAATATAATCAATAATCTGGAAAATAATTAAAAGAAATTATTTAATAATTTAGTTAATAGTAATTAATTAATAGTTATTTAATAATTAATTATATTAATTATTTAATAATTAAATGTGGCACTTTTACAGAAAAGCCCCTACACTTAATTTTAATTACAAATTAGTCCCTGCCGAAATGACAAATTTACATTTTAGCCCCTGAACTTTTTAGTAATTACAAATCAGTCCTTCAATAATTTTGTAAATTACAAATTAACCCCTGAATCTTATAAATGCCATAACTTTTGATCCGTAACTCCGATTTAAGCAAATAATATATCAAAACGATCGTAACAGAACAACCTATGCATTCATGACATCTCCATACTGATATTGTTCTGTTTTGTTGTATTTGTTTGATTGTTTGTATTCCTGTGCGTTAGGCGACTTTGTCCCGAAGCTGCAGTTCGTCGAAGACTTCCAGCAACAAGAGTTCGAGGCCGCCGACTTTTACTCCCAAGAGCAACAAGGCAAGTGTCCTTGACCATCTTATGCCTAATTTTCAAAATATCTATCTTGTAGATTGCATGCTTGTGTCAAATTGACTGCGTACCTATTAGTAGAAATTCCTAGTCTTCCATATTATGCCTTGTCGCTTTAGTTTACTTTACTGTTGGGTAGATCACATGCTTAGATTGCTACTGGCGGGTTGGGTGTATTTAAATGGATCATTATACATGCTTCACGAGGATTAATGGGAGATTAATAGCAACTTGATAGTGATGATTTAGACGATATGGTTGGTGTAGGATTGTGTGCAGGGTTACTGGCACTGTTCCTTGGTAAGTTATCTTCCCAAATCTAAGGACCGGTTCGTGGAGCCAGAGTCCTTGACTTCTACCCAAAACAAAACAAAAAACAGTAGGATTCAAGGTTGTTCGCCAAGCTCTGCAAGTCATGTTGCTCAACGGATGGAGGAGAAAGAAAGAGAGACTAAGAGGATGACATGGCAACTGACATGTGGGTCGCAATGCCACATTTCAGACTTTTAGATAAAACCTTTCTCCAGACCATTTTGGGAGGAAGAACAAATGGTCATAATTGTTCACAGGAGCACGACTACAGCTCTCTGGTTTAGGGAGGAAAATCAATTTCAGACAAGAATTGAAAGAGGCAAATAGGGCTTCATTCAAAGCTGAATCATCTACAAAATAATACTCAGGTCACACTCAGGCATACGATCTCTTAAATGTGACCCGAATCATTGGGCTTGTGCTGCTCCATGCCTTTTATTAAATCAGGCTTGATAAAAAGATTTGGGTCCAATGTAGGACCAATTCAACCAACCAATAACATATATAAAGCGAGAGAGTAGTAGTTAAATAGTTACCTCATAAAAATTTGTCCACTTTAGGTAGAGATAAATGCATGCTCGGCTCCTGTCACCATCGGCATTATGTTCTGCAAGTTGTACTTCTGGAAAGCACAACAGAGATCACCAGTAGTCCCCACAAGAGCAAAGTCCATTCCTAAAATGATGGAATCTGTTTGTATCTCTAACAGATATTTCCCTTCTCTCAAAGTTTGATATAAATTTCATTGCTTCATGGCAGTCACCACAAATACGGAGATTCTTTATAACCCGAAGGGGTGTTCCTTGGCTTGTGCTTATGAGTCCCAGTGCAACAGCAAGCTTCTCACTGGGGACAGCAAGGATATCATCTTTTTCTTGCTCCTCCACGTCATGTAGGACAAAATCTGTGCTTGGAGCATAGCCCATCCTCCTCATCTCAATACTGATCTGCTTTAGTTTTCAATTATAGCACTCATCATAGGGTGTGAATCATCACCAGCCAACAACATATGCACCTTATTCTTAATCTCTATCCAGCTGCAACTCTTTTCCTTCTTCAAGCCAACATCCTTCATCATCTTCAACATCCTCCATCCCACATTTTCTTAGAAGCATAAATATTAGAAAGCAGGACATAATTACCCGCATTATCTGGCTCCAGACAATGATTTTTCAGCTGCAACCTCAGCCAGATCCACGTTGCCATGAACCCGGCAGGAGCCCAGTAATGAACCCCAAATACAGCCATCTGGCTCAAATGGCATATCACTTATGAGATCATATGCCTCATCAAGCTTGCCAGCGCGTCCTAGTAGAGTGACCATACATGCATAATGCTCCATGCTGGGGGCAATGCCATGATCTTGCTGCATTTCACGGAAGTAGCGACGCCCCTCCTCTGTCATGCCAGCTTGGCGGCAGGCAGCAAGCAGACAGGTAAAGGTAACTATGTCAGGCTTCTGATTGAACTTCAGCATGGAGTGAAACAACTGCACAGCATCCGCAGCATCCCTGTGCATAGCGTAACCACCAATCATAGCGTTCCATGACACCACATTCCTGGATAGCATGGCATCAAAGACCATTCTAGCATCACTAACCCTGCCACACTTTGCATACATGTCCACCAAAGCACTGCCCACATAAATGTCATGAAAAAATCCCTTCCTCAATGTAAAACAATGTGCTGAGCGCCCATGCATCAATGCTGCAACATTTGCAAATGCTGGCAGCACACAAGGTATTGTGACAGAATTCGGTTCGATACCCTGTGCCTGCATCTCCCTAAAAAGCTCAAACGCTTCTAAATCTTTACCATTCTGCACGCAGCAGGCAACAATCGAGGTCCAGGACACAACGTTCAGCTCGAATCCACGGCCAACAAACTCCCTGAACAACCTCAGCGCCTCAGACGCTTGTGCGTTCCGAGATAGCCCAGCAATGAGGGCATTGCAAGAAGCGACATCCATGTGGCTGGACTCATCAAACACCAGAATAATCTCCTCAGCCCGCCTGCACTTGCCGTACATGACGATGAGCGTGCAGCTGCTCGCCGACCGAGGCCTCCTCGAGATCCCCGACAGCAGATAGCGCACACGAGACGCCAGCGGCGTCCGGCCGCAACAACCCTTCGGCGTGCATCCTGGCGAGCGACGCGACCGCGTCCCGGGCGCGCCCGCTTCGGTTGAGCCCGGAGATCAGCCCGTTCCAGGTAATCACGTTCGGCTCCACGCCACTGGCTCCCCACCGCATCTCCTCTAGGACGCGCCACGCACCCTCGGCGTCCCCCCGCGCCGCGTGCCCCACGACGAGCGCGCTCCAGCCGACGACGGTCCTCTGCGGCATTCCGTCCAGCACCGCGCGGGAGTCAGCAGTGCCGCCGAAGCGCAGGTACGTGTGGAGCAGCGAGGAAGCGACGAAAGGGTCTCCCGCAAGGCCCGCGGCCACGGCGGCGCCGTGGAGACAGCGGGCGAGCGGCAGTGACGGGCATGACTTGAGCGCGGTGGGGAGTAGATGCGGGTCTGGAGGGAAGGAGACGTGGCGGAGGAAGTGAGCAACCGAGCTGGAACCGGACATGCGCTCAGGGAAGAGCGGCGCGAGGGGAAAAGGGAGTTGGCATTGGGAGGTTGGAGACGACGGCAGGGTGGGCAGCAAGGCCTGGTGGCGCGGGTCGCGCGGGTCGGCGAGCTCGCACGGGACAGATTGGAGCAGCGCGTTGTGACCAGCTTCACAAAACCGCTCGAAAACCGCTGGGTTACGGTTGACCAGTTTTCGTTTTAAAAATTTAAAAAAATTTAAAAATTTGAAAAAATTTGAAAATTCGAAAACTGTTCAAACCGAGCGGTTTACCGCAAAAATCGTTGAAAAACCGCTCAAACTGATTTGATTTCAAATTCAAAAACGGTAAACCGTAAAAACTGTTCGATTTTCTCTCAAAATTTTGATTTTTGAATTTGTTCGGTTTTTTAATGGTTTTTACGATTTTTGCGATTTTCGTTAAACCGCTCTCGAGCGGTTTCCGCGGCTCAAACAGTTTTCGAAACCCTGGTTGTGGCAAGCTTGCCAAGCTCGCATGGGAGGTAGGGAGGAGTAGCAAGGCGGGGCGGTGGGGCAATCTCACGCGCCGGCGCAGGTCCGGGGGCATCTTTCCCCAGAATCTACGCCAAACAGCTGTTTCAGCTTCTCCAAAACTCCTTTCTTCTGAAAAGCCAAATGTTGATTCTTCAAAAAAGGGAAAAGCAAAATCTCCCTTAAACAGGACCTTAGTTTCCTTTTTCATCATAATGTAGTATAGGGTAGTTTGATACAAATCAGCCTATTTTTTTCATTCTGATAACGTCAAACGTTCTTTATTTACTTTATTTTTAAACAGTTATTGTCGTTGTTTTTTAACATCATATTTGACCAATTCAATGTATTATTCATTTTATATATTTAATGTCATCTTTAACCGTTTAATGTGCCTCTAAGCCCATTGGCTTTATTTAGCAGTAGCATGGCGTAAAATCATGCGAAAACAAGCCGATAAAGACGAATCTTCTTTTCGGTAACATCAGTGCATCTAGTGGAAGTAATCTCCAAGCATACTGTACATCACTCTCGGTCACTAACACGTGGATCAAGGCCTATCCGATAGTGACAGGCGGTATATCAGTGGATTCGCGGTTTGAGTACAAGAAATGATTTCTTGATTTGGAAAACTTGTCTCATATAACGAACTTAATTAAAGATTTATCCGCATTGCAACCCAGGGACCTTCCACACGACGAAGGATGAAAGAAATGCATATGTAAAGCATTGATCGTGGGTGCACGCGATACTTTACCAGGAAAATATTACTTTTGAGGCTCCGTTTGGTATGAATTTTCAAAATGCTTCTGCTTTAGATTCTATAAATATTCCTCAAACAATTTTACAAGAAGTGCTTCTGTATTTCAAGAAGCATTTGTCTAATTTATATTAAAAAACATTAAAAATGGTGCTTCTCATAGATTCTCCTCTTATTTATACATTGTAACCACGATAAAAACGTTTTGACAAACGATTTGAATTTTTTTTTAGAGAGTCTATTTTTTAAAAAGCTATTTTTTTGAAAATTTATTTTTTTAAAGAAGCTGTTTTTTAAATCTATACGGCTGAATATTTGGCCACTCTGGCAGCTCTGCATCGTCGTGGTCATCTGATACTGTCATTCTAATGAAATGAAGCAATAACGCTGGGATACCTTGTAACAAGGTTCTCAAGGAAAGGGAACACAACATGACGGAGAGACAACGGCCGTGCTGTGCAGAATCGTCATTCGGTTCGACGAGCACACATCTTTTCCCAGCAATCTGCCACTGTTCCACTGAAAGCTGTTCACTTACACAGGCAAATCCCAACTCCAAACACTAATAAATCTTCTGCCGGCCTCAATTTTTATTTCAAGTAGACTGACAGAGTTTAGCGAGACCACAAATATAACACATCCAGCAATACTAATTTTTTATATTATTTTTGGTCTAGCTATGTTAACAATTTAAGGCTTTCGATGACTAGATAGGTATTCCTCGTATGCCTCGGCCTTCATTAAATAATATCATGGCACTTGCAACTAAATAGTACAGATCGTTACTAGCATTTGTTGGACATTAGGAACAGTTAGCTGTATCAAAACGATAACCAACCTACGTCTATCGCTTAATACTGTACCATAGGTTTTATCTTTTTTTTTTTTTTTACAAAGCATGTACCTTCAATCTAAGCAAGCATTCAATTAAAGGATCTGAGACATGTCCATATTTGAAAGACGAACCAGTTTAAACCATGCACAACAAAAGCAATTGCCGGAATCAGAGTACAATGGCAACAGACAGAATCTATGACATGCCGGGGTGGACGAACTAGTCAGCCTCTTATTTATAGGACAACAGCCTCCTAATTCTCCACGGTTAAGGCAACATGCTTCGCATGACATCTCTTTGTTTACAATTTCCTTAAATAAAACATCCATGGCAAAACGCTCCAGCCTCATTGGATGTTGGAGGAAGCAAAACATGATGTTAGTCAACCATCAGTGCCTGATGACTCATATATGACATCCATGTAGTTCTGGATTGTCGGCATGTCTAACCCAGGAAACCTGTGAGGGCTTTCAGGGTGGAATTCAATCTTGATAAATGGCCATTTCATGACCTGTGCTGCACAGCCCTCTTCAGGCCCATCTCCTATTACACAAAAGTGGACATTTGGCCCATCAAACCGTTCTTTGATCCATTTGAAGCACTGCAGCTTTCCCACCTCCCATGAACTGTAAACTGCAAAACAAAAGACCTATGTTACCAACATGATGTATTTTGTGCATCTAACCATGCAAATTTGATGTGGTCTGATACTAGTAATTCAGGTAGAACGTAGATAAGTAATGAGAGCCGCCACGTACAACAATCTATAAGGCAGGGACAACCTAGATCACTAATTCATTGGAGAAGAAATGTGTACTGTAGACACATGTCTACAAGCTCCCTCACTTGCCAAGTGTTATATGAAACAGAAAATAAGTGGTTGATGTCATGCTGCAGAATAAGATCCATACCATTCTCAGATGAGACCACATCATCCTGGCGATAGAGCAAACATTTTGCAAGACTAGGAATCAGTGACCCAGATGTAACTATGCAATTGGTGCTTGAAGAGTTGGCAGTAGGCTTTGCAGCTGATTTGCCTATTGCTTCTTCTAACAGATTATGAGCTGCATAATAAGGGAATAATGTTCACTCATCTAACAGTAAAAATGACAGATTGAACTAAACTGAAAGGTGTATTTGGAAAACTATCAATGAATTCAATGATAAACCAAAGATTTAAACAGATACTGAGGGGATAGGCAATGAAGGCAGACGGACATGACTAAACGTGACTGAATAGTCTAACATTAACAGATAAAGCCCTTCATGTTCTATAGCCTCTTGTTTCTGCACAGATTGTGGTGCATAGCTCACAAACTTCTGTGATCAAGAATCTACTTTTTGCAAGATCATGCATAGTTCACAAACTTCTGTGATCAAGAATCTACTTTTTGCAAGATCAGAAACCAGCAGTGAGCTCATAATTTGTGTTTAGAACTTTTGATTAGTGAACTAACTACTAAACAAGAGTGCCAGCTGAGGTTCCTAGTTGGTTAAGCAGCAAAATTGTGAGTTGCGATCGATGTTAGTGGAAGCAACATGCCCCAGTGCAGGATCTGACTAGTATTGTGGAGCGTAAGCCGTACATGCAATGAACTGGACGAGCAAAATCATTTCAGCTTTGTTTCCATGTTCCTTAAGTGTAATTCAAGTTGTTAGTGCATAGTACAGATAGAAAAAAACACGACAAACTCTTTATTTCACTTATGGGAGCAACAATCTCCAATGAAGTGCGGATTTTTCATTATTTGAAACAGATAGAGTGCCATATTCATATTGTGCAGTTATGTAATATCTGGTATATCGTTCCTGGTTTATTAAAGGTTAGATCACAGTCCATATCCCAATTCAGCACTCTCAATGTTAAAGTCCTAATACCTCTTTTCATTAACCATAAGTAGAAATCATGTAATCATTTTAGTACTACAAAATTAATATAAAAACCTAGCTTAAATATAATATCCGATGAAAGCCAGCCATCAGTATATTTGTCAGTCAAGCTACACAGATCATTCCAGACTTTGACCATGTGTTGGTCCAGAAAATTTTCCAAACCCTAAAACCACAAAAAAAGCCCAGTTTAGTGATCAAAGATAAGTCATTCATGAAAGTACTGGAAGATAATGCTGCCAATAAACAACCGGTATAGATAAAAATACAAAGATAACTTAATGATGATTTACATGCAATGTTGCTCTGTCAGTACAGTGGTTTCAGAACCTCATTGTTTACCATTACTAAACAAAAGTTTCAACACATTTACTAAGATCAAAATATGTTAACAGAGGAGGCTTCCATGACGCAAGATGTCCATGTGAATACTGCAGAAGGTAGTCTTCATTTGTCCCAGGACCCGGACATAAATTTCAAGTGCCTCATACTACAATCCACCAGATCTACTATTTTTGACATATCTCAATGTTGTTTTCTCTATACAAAGATTACACTTCAAACTATTACTAGTCACAGTCTGGAAACTACTTTATATATAGATAGACATATGCATAAGACCTATGTTTTTAAGGCGGTAAGGCAAAATGCGGCTCTCTGCACCCTTCCAATTGCCTAGGCGATCATAAGAGGAGGCGAGGCGACGCCATACCAGCCTAAGAAACGAGAAAACAGAGGCAGGAAATGGGAAAAGAATGGGGGAAAAGAAAAAAGAAAAGAAGGAAAAAAGAGAAAGGGAAGAGAGTTGGCCCAGCCCATTAACCAGCCCACATTTCCTTCCTCACCTACCTCCCAACTAGGATTCCTACCCTGCCCGAACAGATCGATGGTGCCGCCACCGCTCCTCCCCTATCGCTACCCCTCTGCCCCATCTCCCTCCCTCGCTTGCAGGTGCCGCTCCTCCCTCTCCCTCACCTGCAGCAGCCGCTCCTCCCTCCCCCTTGCCAGCAGTCACCACTCCTCTAGGTCCCCTGCAGTGACCGCCGTCCTTCCTCTCTCCAGTGCATCAGCAGCCCACCAGCTTTGTAACGACCGGGCTTTCCTTTCCTTCCGATAAGTCCCGATCTTCCGTGACCTTGCCAATCCCAAGAGGTTGGCAAGCACGATATCACAAGCGATCAATCAAAAAACCATAACAGAAGTAATAAACAAGAAACGAGAATAGAAAATAGCAAATCAAAGCAAATTTATTAGAATAAAATCCTTCAAAGGGGTCCATCAGCATGCAGGTCGAAAACATCTCAGAGCAGAAAGATCACTATCGAGAAAACCATCAAGTGCAGCAATGAAAGGATCAACATGACAGCGGTAGTGAACCTCCGAACCTCCTCCACACAGGCTAGCTTGAGCGCAGGAGCTGACTTCATGGTTCGTCGGATACATAGTCGAAGTCGAAGCTGAGAGTATCCTCTGAAAACAACAAATTAAAAAGCCATGAGTACGAATACTCAGCAAACCGCGTACTACCTATCAACAATATATGCATGCAAATGATTTCAAGGGTAAAGGCTGGCTCAAGTGCTAAATGCAAGTTTAAAACATTTTATTTTATTTTAAAGATGCAAGAATGCTTTATTTTAAAAACTGTCAAATTTTATTATCTTGCCCCGCAGGGATCTCCGTTATCCCAAACGTGGGTTCATTTTAAATGCCAGTGTAATCTCTACACTCGGTAACAGCTCAAAGGCCAGAGTCCAAAACATTTTTAAATAGAAGAGGAGGAAGGAAAATAAAACTACTCAACGAGGAGCACAACTCAGGGGGTGTCCTTCCAAAAAAAATGTGGCAATGCGCATTGACTATAACTCTGCAGAGGTTATGCACCTGAACCCACGAGAAGTGTCATCGGGAACTACCGTCGTAGTCCCGACGAACACACAAGACCCGTCCACAAGCTTTAACTGGCGCTATCCATACTACAAAATAGGGATCCCAAGTGCCTAAACAATCGGGTCCTGAAGCTGTGAAAAGCCTACCACTGATCAGGTGGGGTATCTCGATCTCATGTGGGGAGTCATAACTCTACACCACACTAACACAACACCGCTAACCCACGGGTAATCAACCAGTCTCGGCAAGCTTCAAGATCAAACCACTGCCCATACAGGGTAACGTGGTGTGCATCGTTGTCAACTGAGCGTACAAGGCTAGAAGGACTCGGTCCTTAATTGCCGGGGTAGGCACTCTCTCCAACCTCAACGCCAACAAGCAACAAGTCTCACGAAAAGATTCCAGCCCAGATCTTCCCGTTGTACCCGCCACAGGTACGCACACAGAGACTTTCCAAAATTCTCTCAGCTCCTCATCCTTCATCCTGCCCCCGCTAAATAGTTATGTATAGTTATTTGAAAAACTCATATTTGAATCACAGTTCAAAAGCATTTAACACAAATTCTATTTTTATAGTGATAGGTGTGAGATAAAAATAAATGCAACTAAACATGGCTAAGCATAAAAATATAATAATTATTTTAAAGCAATGCTAAGGCTCATATTTGTGGAACAATAAATAGGCACGGTTTAGAAATGTTGCTAGCATATTTTAAAACAGTTGGCATGCAAATTAGGGTTGCAAACAAAACATGCAGTTTAAAATACTGGGTATAAAATTGATCAAAGAACGCGGCTTGCCTAGTAGCTCGGGATCGTAGTTGGGATCCAGGTCATCGAAGTGAGTGGGCTCGCGGTACTCCTCCTCGAGATCACCAGCTAAACACAACACGAACAGGGGTCAGACACTTACGTGACAATTAAATCTGGTAATTAAATCTCTAAATTTAAACTACTAAGCTAAATGTGCGCAAAACATTTCCCGAAAAATTCTACACGACAATCGCGACGAGACAAATTAACAAAACAATTTTGATAATCATCTGAGAAACAAACGGAATTCCCCAAAAATCCTAGAAGATCTATACCATAAGGAACTAGATTAATCGCAAAAACATTAATCGCAAAACAATGAATCGCAAATTGATTGGCAACTAATTCATCAATCCAACGGAGAGGAAAAAGAAATTTGAGAGAGAAGAAATTCTCACCACAAAATTGGAAATCGGAGACGAAGATCGGAAATCACAAACGTGCTAGGAAACAAAACTGCGTACTGGACACCCGAGGTCCGAGGCGCGGGAATCTGGAGCAAACAGGGACGCGCAGAGACGGTCGACAACGGGTTCAACCACGCAGAGAGGCGGAGCGCGATCTCTGGAACAGCACGCGAAATCCAGCGACGCGACCGCGCGAGGACCGAAGTGGTGACAACGACAGATGGTGACGCGGACTCCAGCGGAATCGCGTGATGACGGGGTGCGGCGACGCGCGCGAGACGGGTCGAGGGAGCAGCCGACGGGTGGAGGCAACGCGTAGGGGGCGACGCAGGCCAGTCGATGCGGAACGGCTTGGGGGATGAGGCGGCTCGGGGACGAGCGTGCGACGCTGCTCCGAAGCAGGACGCGTGGAGGCTTCGCGCGCGGACGGGCACGGCAAACAGGAGCGGCGACGCGGAAGCAAACCGACGCGGCGGGTGACGAGTGGTAGAGCAGTGTCGGCGGACCGAGGCGGCGTAGGAGGTGGACCGAGGCGGCGTAGGAGGTGGAGCGGTTACCGATTTTTCTGGAAGAGGGAAGGGGAATGGGGAGGTGTGAGAGAGGATAAGGACGAGGGGGTATTTATAAGAGAGAGTTAATTAGGGATTAGAGCCAATAAGTAATCTCAGCCCAATAAAAGTCCGCGGGCCAAATTTTTCCGGCGCCCGAAAAATTAAAAAGGAAATTTTGGAATCGCACAGAATAAATTTCGAGACAACTGGCACTTTGATTAATTTGAAAATCTGGGATGTTACAGACTCCCCCCCTTACATGATCTCGTCCTCGAGATCAAGAAGCGGACTCAAACAGATAGGGAAACTCTTTTCTCAGACTCTCTTCCTTCTCCCAGGTAGCCTCTCGCTCAGTGTGGTTGCTCCATTGAACCTTGAGAAACTTGATCTTGGACCTTCTCGTCTCCTTGAATGTCTCATTAAGAATCTTCACAAGGTACTCCAAGTACTCGAGCGTGTCTTGAATATCCAAAGCACCAGAGACAACTTGCTCCTCCGGCACTCGAAGACACTTCATTAAAGGAGAGACGTGAAACACAGGATGCACACCCACCAGCTCGGATGGTAACTCCAATCTGTAAGCAAGCTCACCGATCTTTCTCAGAATCTGGAACGGACCAATAAATCTCGGAGCCAACTTTTCTCGGACATGGAAGCGACGCGTGCCATGAAGAGATGACACCTTGAGATACACCCAATCATCAACCTCGAAAGAAAGGGGGCTCCTCTTATCCGCATAACTCTTCTAACGGCTCTGTGCAACCCGAAGATGCTTTCTGATCTTCTCAACCTTCTCTTTTGTAGCTTTAATGAAATCAGGATCAAAGAAAGACCTCTCACCAACCTCTGACCACATGAGCGGGGTACGACATCTCCTACCATACAACGCTTCAAAAGGTGACATCTCCAAACTGGCCTAAAAACTGTTGTTGTAAGAGAACTCCACAAAAGAAAGGTTGTCCTCCCAGCTCTGCCCATAGGTGATCACACAAGCCCTTAACATATCCTCCAGAATCTGGTTCACACATTCCGTCTGACTATCTATCTGAGGATGATAAGCTGAACCGTACACCAGGTGTACCCATAGCCTCATGCAAGCTCCTCCAGAATCTCACGGTAAACTGAGACCCGCGATCAGACAGAATGCTCCTCGGTGCACCATGCAGCCTCACGATGTGATCAGTGTAAAACTTGACCAACTGAGCAACTGAGTACCTCTCGTTCACAGAGATGAAATGAGCAGTCTTCGTCAATCGATCCACCACCAACAAGATCATTATGATGGTGAGACGTCATCGGCAAACCTGTGATGAAATCTATACTAATGTCATCCCACTTTCAAGAAGGGATCGGCAATGGCTTCAGCAATCCAGCCAGTCTCTGGTGCTCAGCCTTAACTCGCCGGCAAACATCACACAAGGCAACATACTCAGCAATGTCTGCCTTCATACCAACCCACCAGAAATGAGTCCTCAGATCTTCGAACATCTTAGTGCAACCTAGATGGATAGAATACCTCGAATCATGAGCCTCTCTCAGAATAGCATCCCGCAACTTGGCACTCTCGAAACACAGATACGGTCTTCAAACCACAAAGCACCTTGCTGATCCACACGAAAACCCGGTGCTTTGTCTTTTCTCATCTTCTTCAAGATCAACTGAACTTCTCGATCATGCTTCTGAGTTGACTTGATCTCCTCAATCAACAATGGCTGCAACCTGAGCTCGTGCAAGAAACCCTGAGAAACAATCTCAACTCCCAAACTGGTCATATCTGCAAGAATCTCCCACTGCCCAGACATCAAGGAAGAACAATAAGCCTTACGACTCAAAGCATCGGCTACCACATTGGTTTTACCCGGATGATAGTTGATGCTAAGATCGTAATCTTTAATCAACTCAAGCCACCTCCTCTGCCTTAAGTTCAGCTCTGCCTGGGTGAAGATATACTTGAGACTCTTGTGGTCCGTGAAGATCTCACATCTGTTGCTGATCAAATAGTGCCGCGAAATCTTCAAAGCATGGACAACAGCCGCCAACTCTAAATTATGCATCGGATAGGTCAACTCATGCTTCTTCAACTGCCTCGAAGCATAACAAACCACTTTCTTGTTCTGCATCAGCACACAACCTAAACTCTGACAAGAAGCATCACAGAAGACCTAAAAATCCTGGTGAATATCCGGCAAGGTCAAAACAGGTGTAGATGTCAACCTCATCTTCAGCTCTTGAAAACTCCTCTTACAAGCATCTGACCAAACAAACGGCACTCCCAACTGAGTCAACTCGATTATAGGCTAAGCAATCCTGAAGAAGTTCTCAATGAATCGACGATAGTAACCTGCCGATCCAAAAAAACTCCTCACCTCAAAGACTGACCTTGGAGACTCCCACTCTACAATAGCCTTGACCTTTTCGGGGTCAACGGCAACTCCCTCAGCTGTGACAACATAAACTAGAAAAGCAACTTTCTCAAGCCAAAACTTGCACTTGCTGAACTTGACATACAACTAATGAGAACTTGACATACAACTAATGAGATTTCAACCTCTCAAGCACAACTCTCAGATGCTACTTATGCTCTTTCACTGACTTGGAGTAGACGAGGATATCATTAATGAAAACCACCACGAACTTATCCAACTCAGCCATGAACACATTGTTCATCATGTTCATGAAGAAGACAGGTGCATTAGTGAGTCCAAAAGAAACGACCAAGAACTCCTAAGACCCATACCTCGTCATGAACAAAGTCTTCGAAATGTTAGAAGGATGAATCTTCATCTGGTGATACCCCGATCTCAAATCAATCGAGGAAAAGAACTTCACACCCTTCAATTGATCAAACAAATCATCGATTCTCAGCAAAAGGTACTTGTTTTTTATCATCACCTCATTCAAAGAACGGTAGTCAACGTACATGTGCATTGACCCATGCTTCTTCTTCACAAAAAGCACTGGGGCTCCTCACGGAGCACTCGGCCGAATAAACCCTTTACTCAAGAGCTCATCAATGTGCTTCTTAAGCAAAGCAAGCTCATCGAAAGACATCTGGTACGGCCGCTTGGCAATCGGCGCGGTACCAGGAAGCAGATCGATCACGAACTCAACATCTCAATCCGGGGGATGTCCTGACAACTCATCTAGAAACAACTTCAGAAATTCACGAACAACTTGAATCTGCTCCAAAGACAACTCCTGCAAGCTGCAAACTGAAGATGAAACTCTGGATGCTCTAGGGGCGCACACTACTCGAACACCATGGTGGTTAACCAACGACACAACCCTCTCAGCACAGGTGATGACTCTCTTATGTCTCGCTAGCTAATCCATCCTCAAGATGACATCAATGTCACGCATGGGAAGGACGATGAGATCAGTTAGGAAGACCACACCCTCAATCAAGACCCGAACACCTCTACACTCAACACGACTCTTATATACTCCAAGTGGTGAAGTGGTAACTGTAGGTATAGCTAAGAGTGATGTAAGGAGACTACGTGTAGTCGCAAACGCCGACGACACAAACGAGTAAGTAGCCCCTAAATCGAACAAAACTGTCGCTAAGTGAGTGTGAACAAAGAACTCACCAACAATGACGTCAGCTGCCTCCTGAGCCTCCTCCACAGAAATATGGTTCAGGCGGCTGCGCGTGACGCTCGGCTGAGTAGCGCCATGGCCCGCTGAATGCACTCCTCGACCGCCAGACTGGTGCGGTGGCCTAGCGGGAGTGGCAAACTGACCACCACCTCTCCCAGGACCTTGCTGGCGCCTCGGGCAATGAAACGCCTTGTGACCCTCCTGGCCACACTAGAAACAGCGAACCGAGGGCTGGCCTGCTGTCGGACGGAAAGCGGACTGCTGCTGCTACTGGAAAGCACCTCCCTGACTCTGAGAACCCTGCCGCTGAACTGAAGCTGAAGCAGGAGCAGTGGATCGGATGAAGGTGGGCTGTCTCGATCCCTGCTGGAAAGAACCGCTGAAGCGCTGATGCTGAGAAGTCTCACGACTGGTTCTCTGACCAGCCGCCCTCCTCTTTGCATCTCTGGACCGATCGAGCTTCTGAAGTGACACCTCCAAAGCCAAGCACCTGTCAATAAGCTCGCGAAGGCTCATCTGAACACCACCATCCAGGTACAGGAGCATGTCAAGACGCAAGCCCTTCCGGAACCAGTACATCTTGCGACGCTCGGTCGAAACCTCCTCTGGTGCAAAGCGGCTGAGCTGGGTAAAATGGTTGGTGTACTCTGTGACAGACATACCTCCCTTAAGAAGGTTACGGAACTCCTCCGCCCTCGCCTCTATGGCTCTCTCAGATATGTGAAAACCACAGAAAGCAGTGACAAAGTCGTCTCAAGTGAACCGCTCTGGGTCGTCAAGAGTGGCGTAAAGAGTGTCCCACCAAGCACCAGCTGCACCTGTCAACTGGTGAGTCGCCAAGCGAATAGCTTCCTGATCGTCACACTGAATCAGGTCAAGCTTCTTCTCAATATCTCTGAGCCAATCGTCGGCATCCAGAGGGTCAACTGCACGGTCGAAAGTGGGTGGCCGCATGCTTAGGAGCATAGCCTTGCGAGAACTGGCTAGCTGGTGGTACTGTGCTGTGTTAGGAGCAGGAGCACGTCCACAAGGCTGCTGATGTGACTGCTCGACAATCCGCTCAAGTAGAAGCGTAGAAACGTCTGTCGGGCCATTACCTCCGCTAGGTTCGGAGCAGCTGGAAGCTCCTCACCAGACACGGCAACACCAGCAGGCTCAACTCCAGAGTCCATGTCAGCTCCTCTGCCACGCCCTCCAGCCTAAGGAACTGGTGCTCCAGCACGGCCATGCCCTCGCAACGTCGGGCGCGTCCGCCGCAGGTGGCACTGGTACACGACATCCAGCACCGCGACCACGACCTCTGAGGGCAGCGCCACGACCACGCCCAGCGGATGGCGATACCTCAGGGTCCTCCAGAGTGGCCTCCTCAAAACGAGTCTGAAGACGTCCAGACCTCCTCGGAGCCATCTGTTGCAGGAAAACATTTCTGATTAGAAAGATAGCATCAGCAGAAACAGAAATTACTAAAAAAGATAGAAGATCAGCAGATCAGGACAAAAATAAGTAAACAAGCACAACTCCAAGCAAACAAAACTTCTATCAAGCAAACGACGAGATTTAAGAAAACAACTTTCACGATGAAGGTTTGATAGCAGATTCGAAAATCTAGAAATATTTCTTAGTTTCATCCAGTTTTATGGTTTCGCTCTTACGGTCAAGTATAGCTCTGATACCACCTGTAACAACCGAGTTTTTCTTATCTTTCGATAAGTCCTGATCTTCCGTGACCTTGCCAATCCCAAGAGGTTAGCAATCACGACATCACAAGCGATAAATCAAGAAACCATAACAGAATTAATAAACAAGAAATGAGAATAGAAAATAGCAAGTCAAAGCAAATTTATTAGAATAAAATCCTCCAAAGAGGTCCATCGGCAAGCAGACCGAAAACTTCTCAGAGCAGAAAGATCACTATCGAGAAAACCATCAAGTGCAGCAATGAAAGCATCAACATGACAGTGGTAGCGAACCTCCTCCACACAGGATTGCTTGAGCGCAGAAGCTGACTTCACGGTTCGTCGGAGACGTAGTGGAAGTCGAAGCTGAGTGTATCTTTTGAAAACACCAAATTAGAAAGCCGTGAGTACGAATATTCAGCAAACCGCGTACTACCTATCAACAATGTATACATACAAATGGTTTCAAGAGTAAAGGCTGGCTCTAAGTGCTAATTGCAAGTTTAAAATATTTTATTTTATTTTAAAGATACAAGAAAGCTTTCTTTTAAAAATTGTCAAATTTTATTATCTTGCCCCGCAGGGATCTCTGTTATCTCGAACGAGGGGTTATTTTAAATGCCGGTGTAATCTTCACACCCGGCCACAGCTCAAAGGTCGGAGTCTAAAACATTTTGAAATAGAAGAGGAGGAAGGAAAACAAAACTACTCAACGACGACCACAACTCAGGGGGTGTCGTTCCAAAAAGGAGATGGCAATGCGCATTGATTATAACTCTACAGATGTTATGCACCTGGACCCCACGAGAAGTGTCATCGAGAACTGTCGTCGTAGTCCCGACGAACACACAAGACCCATCCACAAGCTTTAACTGGCGCTATCTGTCCTCCAGGATAAGAATCTCAAATGTCTACACAATCGTGTCCTGGAGCTGTGAATAGCCTACTACTGATCAGGTAGAATATCTCGATCTCATGTGGGGAGTCATAGTTTTACACCACACTAACACAACACCGCCAACCCATGGGTAAACAACCAGTCTCGACAAGCTTTAAGATCAAGCCACTGCCCATACAGGGTAACGTGGTATGCATGGTTGTCAACTGAGCGTACAAGGCTCAAAGGACTCGGTCCTTAATTGCTAGAGCAGGCACTCTCTCTAACCTGAACGTCAGCAACCAACAAGTCTCACAAAAAGATCCCAGCCCAGATCTTTCCGTTGTACCCGCCACAGGTACGTCCACAAAGACTTTCTAAAAGTCCCCTAGCTCCTCGTACTTCATCCTGCCCCCATAAAATAGTTATGTATAGTTATTTGCAAAACTCACACATTTGAATCACAGTTCAAAAACATTTAACATAAATTCTATTTTTATAGTGATAGATGTGAGATAAAAATAAATGCAACTAAGCATGGCTAAGTATAAAAATATAATAATTATTCTAAAGCGATTCTAAGGCTCATATTTGTGGAACAATAAATAGGCATGGCTTAAGAATGTTGCTAGCATACTTTTAAACAGTTGACATGCAAATTAAGGTTGCAAACAAGACATACAGTTTAAAATACTGGGTACAAGAGTGGTCAAGGAATGTGGCTTGCCTGGTAGCTCAAGATCATAGTCGGGAACGGGTCGTCGAACTGAGCGGGCTAGCGGTACTCCTCAGGATCACCAGCTAAAATACAACATGAACAGGGGTCACACACTAGGTACGCGATAATTAAATCTTGTAATTAAATTTAAATTTAAACTACTAAGCTAAGCGTGCGCAAAACGTTCCTCAAAAAATTCTACACGACAATCGTGACGAGACAAATTAACGAAACAATTTTAGGAATCATCTGAGAACAAACGGAGTTCCCTAAAAATCCTAGAAGATCTAGACCACAAGGAACTAGATTAATCGCAAAACAATTAATCGCAAATTGATTAGCAACAGATTCATCAATCCAACGGAGAGGAAAAAGGAATTTGAGAGAGGGGAATTTCTCACCACAAAATTAGAAATCGGAGACCAAGATCAGAAATCGCAGACGTGCTGGAAAACGGAACCGCGTACTGGACACCCGAGCTTCGAGGCACGGGGATCCGGAGCAAACAGGGACGCGCAGACGGTTGACGACAGGGTCAACCACGCAGAGAGGCGGAGCGCGATCTGGGGAACAGCGTGCAAAATCCAGCGGCGTGACTGCGTGAGGACCGAAGCGCTGACAGCGACGGATGGTGACGCGGACTCCAGCGGAATCGCGCGATGACGGGGTGCAGCGATGGGCGTGAGACGGGTCGAGGGAGCAGCCGACGCGTGGAGGCAACACGCAGGGGGCGACGCAGGGCGAGTCGACGCGGAACGGCTCGGGGGACGAGGCGGCTCGGGGACGAGCGTGCGACACGGCTATGAAGCAGGACACGCAGATGGGGACGGCGACGCGGAAGCAAACCGACGTGGCGGGCGACGAGCGGTGTCGGCGTGGAGAAGGCGAGCGGACCGAGGCGGCGCAGGTGGTGGAGCGGTTGCCGATTTTTTTAAGAGAGAAGGGGAATGGAGAGGCTTGGGAGAGGATAAGGTTGAGAGGGGTATTTATGGAAGGGGGTTAATTAAGGATGAGAGACAATAATTAATCTCAGCCCCATAAATGTCCGCGGGCCAAAATTTTCCGGCGCCCAAAAAATTAAAAAAGAAATTTCGGAATCGCAAGGAATAAATTTCGGGACAACTGGCACTTCGAATAATTTGAAAATCTGGGATGTTACAAGCTCTGCTGCCCCCTCCAGATCTACGGCTCTGCTGCCCCCATCTGGTGACAGTTTTTTGGCCTGGTTGACCCTTCCCCAGCCTCTCCTTCCTTCTTCTCTTTGCTTCACGCCATATTCGGTAAGGCAACAGGGACGCCATGGCATCTCTGAGCGCCTGGATGACTTGGCGACGCCTTAAAAACATAGCATAAGAATACTGCCTAGCAAAATCCAGATCACTACCATCCTTGTTCCCATCTAGTTAAAAACATAGCATAAGAATACTGATGTCATTCACTCCAGTGAAACAAATGAGACTTCAGTAATTTGCTACAAGAACGATTCAGGCACTGCACATCGCCATATTTAGAAGATTACTGAATATGATACTACATTTCCAATGCAATAACATAAGTGGAGAAAACTTTACAGATACAAAGCTGAATCATCATAATAAGAAAAACCTTTAAGGGGAATATTGCAAGATAAGGTAAATCTTGTGGCACCTTCGCATATTTCTCTCTGATTGCACGATGCCTGTAAGCGAGCTTCCTTTTGTTCAAATCATCATAAGGCGAACTAAAACAGTCTGCCTCAAAGTCATATGAAGTCAAGTCTTTCCCATCATCATATTTGCTCAAAGCATTGAGATATGGTTCATTGTAATTCTCAATCTGCATTCGTGTGAAAAAAAAAAACAACTAGATTGGTCGGAAAAGTTGATCATAACTTATATCGAAAAACTGCAGCAAAATGACTTAACCAAAACAATGAAGAAAAATAAAAGCACCAACTGAGGACGCAATCTAAATAAATGATGTGAAGAACAATGTCAAAGATATTTTCATCTGTAAAAAAAAAATAGTACAACAGGTAACTACATTGCAACCCTAATGACCGAACATGATATCCACATGGACATTTCAAATTAAAGAATCAGCCGGCATCTAGGCAAACTTGCAAACTATCTGATGGAACTCAGTGAACGAAAAACATTATTTAGGATTGCAAATTTGCAGCTATGAGGTAGAATCATTACAAAGCATGCTTTGCACAGTCCAAGTTTTGCTTTCCCAAACCCTAAATGTGACGTCAGTAACACCACATTTTCCAATTGCATTAGTGAACAGCTTTCTTCGGTGAGAAAATTGGGATTACATTTAAAACTTAAGCTTAGACAAAATTTGCGAAGCGTCACATTTCTGTTACCAGAAAGCTTGATGCTCCTAAGAAAGTTAACTTGGTGGGCTCTATTTGGAATATAAGGAATATGAATAAAATTTCATCTTTTGTTCAGAGAAACAAAAATGCTTAAACCTTTAGTAGCTATACAGTTCTGAAAAAAGATGAACAAGAGAACATTTATACACTCTATTCATAAACACAGACTACACAGTGACCTATTACTATTAGGTGATAAACGATTTATGAATTTAGGTGCCGGTGGAGATGGACCTCTTCATAAAAGAAGTGTTCATCGCAGAGCTCAAGAATGAGGTTCTCCCACCGCTTCCCTATTTCAATACTTTTATCAGTGTCCTTCAAGCCATCAAAAGACCCAGCATATGAACCATCCAGCAAAGACTTGAGTAAAATAAGTGTCTCAACCATGTCCCATATGTACACATTTGTAATCTGGTCTGCCACAGCATCAGTTGAAGCTTGGCCTGTCACCAAGGTAGGGACAGCTTCATCCATTTCACTCCTGTCCAAATGTTGCATGATGTTAGACTAAACTCCATAAATGAAGGCAACTATCTAAAATCATGAAGAGGTGGCCGTGCGGCTACATATTTACTATTCAAACACGACAAATTATCAAAACAAGATATGGGGCAACGTGCCTGACCTAAAAAGGCAACAAAAAACAATACATGAACCACCAAAATCAAGAAAGAGCCTTTTTTTGTGTCTATCACGAGTGTGAAGTGTATACCACTTTAATTCTGTTTTCCTAAACCGAATTAAACGGCGGTTAAAACAGCGTCGAAACACTAGAGACGGCTGCCCTTGTCTAGGCCTAAATGCTGTTTAAACAGAATTAAACGGTGTCTAGATGTGATTTAACGATGTTTAAATGCTAAATGGTGGTTGACTGACTGTCTAGCGTTTATCGTTTAGGAAAACATAGCACTTAATTTCGCCTCTATCACAAGGATAATTTGTTTGGAACCTACCGCAAGGACAGCCTAATACGACAGCACAATAGAGCAGTTTCATCGACCAAAAAATAACTGATTCCCTCTGGATGAATATAGGCCAAGTACGTCAAAAACAAACCTGTACACAAAGAGACCACCGCATATTGAATTTGGATTCTAAACGAAACCTCGCACACTGAAGTTGGTTTTTCTAGATCAATTTTTGCTTACTTCAGGTTAAGAAAGATATGAACGAACATCAGAAGCGAATTGAAAAATAAACAAAGAGAATACACCGTTAAAATATGATTTTAGATCAATTTACCCTCTCATTCAATTTGTCTTTTTTTTATTTCTCAATACACAAGCGTAATTTTAATATCAAACTTTACGACATGATAAAGCACATCATAACACATGTTAAAAAAATAATTATAATTTTGTATCATTATTTTTATAGGAAAAGATATTTAATAGTAAATTAATCTTTGGATACAAAACTATATGCAAAATAATAGTAAAAAATTGAAGACATATTTTTTTAATGTGTTATGATGTGCTTTATCATATCATAAAGTTTTATCTCAAGATTATACTTGTGTAAGAAGAATTAAAAAAGATAAATTGCATGAGGGGGTAAATTGATGTAAAATCATGTTTTGGTGGGGTAAAATAAACCAAATCAAAATTTAGAGAGTTATTTAGACTTTCGCTATACTTGAGGGAGTAAATTAGACTTTATTCTTTTATAAAATTTCTACGTTTCAGATAAAGTTAGCTGTAAAAGAATGAATGGATTGTGTAATTATGTTGTATGGTCGTTAAATAAGTCTATAATGTGTCTATATTTGTTTCAACTATGGGACAACAGTGTTCAGCCATAGATTTGAAGTTAAATTGTGATTCAAATTTCAAATTTTCAAACTTTTGAAACCTAAAATTGAAAATTTTGATTGTTAAAAATTTTGAAACTTGAAATTAAAAATTCCAAATTTTTTAAAATTTTGAAATCATGATTTAAAATTTTTAGATTTCAAACTTTTATGAAAATTTAAAATTTTGATCAAATTTTGAATTTTGACCATAAATTAACAAAATCATGATATAATCACAAATGTCAATTTTATCTTTTCACACCAAAAGTTAATACCGTTAGAGTCATTTAACGGACTTATAGTTTAATTAAGGTTGGCTTTCAAAAAGTGATGGCTGAATCACACAATTGAAAATCAATGGCTGAATCACTGAAAGTGCATCTATGATCCCTTGTGGTTTTTGGATGAATTATGACAAACAATGAAAGCATTTAATGGCTCTTTGTGAGTATTTGTGCAGGGACTAAAGTCAATGGATGATTATTGAACTCCAAAAAGGAAATGAAAATTGTTGGCTCCTTGGCTTTAGTGGTTTTAGTATTTATATCTTTTTAAGTCATAGGACCATCATACTATCAAGAGGAGTTCAACATTTTTTTTCTTAAAAAATGGTTAAGTGCTCAAACTTTCTCCTTTCATTTTCAATTCAAATTATCTATGTTTGGTCATTGGCTCTGGACTTCTCCGCTCACGGACTTGTCCATCCAATTTTCGGACATGAGAGAGAGAGCACGCAGTCACTCTAGACTTATCCGGCCTAGCTGTGGACTCCAGAGAGTTGTCCCTCTGACAGAGCCGGAATAGTCCGCTCCTACAGACTAGTCCGGGCTTGGACTTGTCTGTCAAGGCCTGCGAACTCTAGAGTTAGAGCACCCCGTTATTCTCCGAACTTGTTCGGACCTCCGGACTTGTCCGCTGGGCGGGCGGACTCCAGAGCGGTTACACCGCAGCCTGACCAGACTAGTCCGCGAGCGGACTTGTCCGTGCCCTCTGCAGACTCCAGAGAGATGATCATGTTACCGTTGAGCCCGATGTCTAGACCAACGGACTAGTCCGCTCCTGGCATTTTTGGAAGGTCTTCCTTGATTGATCTATATAATCCCCCTTCCTCTCACGTTTTAGGGTTACCAAAAGATTTCACACCTTTTTAAATTGCGCCCTGAGACCCTTTGACATCCACCTCTCCTTCTCCACTCGTACTTCATTGAATCCCCTAGGGTTTTGATTGAAGAAAGAGGAGATTGTGAGTCCTTCATCTCTTTGATCGTCGCTCGGAATCCATCAAGACCATTGTGGTGAGATCCGGAAGGTTTGTATCACCCTCTTTCAATTTAGTGAAAAACTAAGTTGATCTTTGCGGTCACTTGGAGAGGTTTAGGGTTGAGTGAAACCCAGTCCTTTATGGACTCCTCAACGGAGAAGTAGGCTTCTGTGTGGAGCTGAACTTCGGTCAAAAATTCTTGTTTCTCGCGTCTCCTTCTGGGTTTGTGTTTGATCTATTTTTTCGCTGTGATGAGCAGACTTATCCGCAAGGACCGGACTTGCCCTTTGTCTTTTTTGATCAATTTGTTTTTTAAGTGTCGATTTTCAGGTCATTGCATATTCACCCCCCTAGGTAACTTTCAATTGGTATCAGAGCAAGGACTCTCTTTTTAATAACTTAACAGCTAAGAGAGTTAAAGATGTCGACCGAGAAGATCGGTGATTCATCCTCAAGCAAGGAGAACTACACCAACGTCCAGTCCGACTACAACGCGCTGAAGACCGAGTTGAAGATTGGGCAAGCCTCAAAGAAGATTTCCATCTTCGATGGAACCTTCTACGAGCACTGGAAGTTTCAGATGATCACCTACCTCGAGTCGATGGGGCCACAAATCTTGAAGATTGTAAAGAAAGGCTTCTCCTTCGAGAATAAAAAAGAACTCACTCAAAAGGATGAAGTCAACATGCACCGCAACGCTCAAGCTGCCTCTGTGATCATTTCGACACTAAGCCCAAATGAGTACACCAAGGTGATAGGGATAAGAAATGCCCACAAGATTTGGAAGAATCTTGAGATCATCCATGAAGGGACGGACACCGTCAAAGAAGCTAGAGAAGATCTCCTAAGAGGACAATACAACTTGTTCATTAGAAAGAAGAATGAAGGACTTCAAGAAGTACATGACCGTCTCATGGAGATCGTCAACAAAAGGTTACTTCAATCCTTTCAACCTTAGAACTCATATTTGTGTACTCTTATTAGGGAAAAGGAGAACTTGAAGAACTTCACCACGGATTAAGTACTCGGACGGTTTCTTGCTCAACAAGATCAAGATGAAGAAGCAAAAAGGGTCAATTCCCTAATCGGCAACACCACTTTTGAAGAAAAGGGCATAGGTCTCAAAGCTAAAGAGAAGAAGGTGTATCTTCAAAACTCAAGCGAAGAAGAAAGCGATGATGAAGAGTTTGCGCTGCTCATGAGAAAATTCAAGAAGTTTGTGAAAAAAGGTGGCTTCCACAAGAAGAACTTCAACAAAGGTAAAACTAGAAAATCTAAAAGAACTTGCTATGAATGTGAAGAAGAAGGTAATTTTATTGCAGAGTGCCCCAAAGCCAAAAACAAGGACGAGAAGGAGAAGAAGAGTGACAAGGAGTATAAGAAGGGCAAGTGCAAGAAATACAAGAAACAAGCCCACATAGGACAATAATGGAACTCTGACTTCGCTCCGACGATGAAGGAATTGCTACCTTGGCAATAGGCGTCACTCCTACCAACACCTCTCTCTTCGGACTTGAGCGATGAAGAAGAAGCTGCACCCACTTATCTCATGGCAAAAGGGTCAAAGGTAATAAAACCTAAACTAGACTCTAGCGATAGTGAAGATGATGATAATGTGCCTAGCTTGCTTGAATTAATGAACATTCTTGAGAAACAGAAAAAAATTGAGAGGCAAGAGGATATTCTTGAGAAGCAAGAAGACTTGCTCATTCTTGAGAAGAAGAGAAACTTTGATCTTGAGAATATCCTAGCTCTTGAGAGGAAGAAAGTAGATGAATTAACTAAATCTTTGGCTGAAGTTAATGATGCTAGCGAAACCTTTAGACTCGCTAATGATGTACTTGAAGAGGAGTTTAACAACTTAGAAAAACTCTGCTCTTCTCTTAAAGTGCAAGTTAGCGAACTTAAAGGAGAAGCAACTTTCTTGAAAGAAGCGCCTTACCCCCCTTCGATTGCTATTTGTGATAGGTGCAAAGATGTGGAGATTGAGAAGTTGATTGAGAATGAGAAGATCATTGTACAACTTAAAGAACAAGTCAAAACCCTTAATGCACAAGCTGAACAAAGCAAGATCTCCAGTGAGCAAGAAAAGACCAAGTACACGAATCCTAGATGCCCACATGTTAAGGATGGCATTGGATATGAGAAGGGTAAGAGTCACAATGCAAGAGAGAGCAAGAACGGCAAGAAATTTGTGAAGTTCACCAAAGGAGAAAGCTACAAGGCCAAGAATGAAGCTTCACCAACACCTCCTCCAAAGAGCACTAATGCTCTTCATTGTGCTAAACTTTTTCATGATTTTGATGCTTATGTGCTAATTAAGAATGGTTTTGGTAGAGTTATTGCTAGATATGTTGGGCCACGCCACAAGAACACCAAGTCTTATGTGCCAAAATCTCTTGTTGCTAACGTGAAAGGACCCAAACAAATTTGGGTACCTAAAAACAAAGCCTAATCTATTTTGTAGGACTACTCCTCCGGTGGAAGAAGTTGGGTGATTGACAGTGGTTGTACAAATCATATAACTGGGGAGGAGAAGATGTTCTCATCCATTGAAGAGGACAAAACTTAAGATGACAGTGTTACCTTCGAAGATGACAAAAAGGGAAAGGTAATCGGTCTTGAAAAAATTGCTATTTCCAATGACCTTTTCATTACGAATGTTCTTTTGGTTGAATCTTTGAGCAACAATTTGTTATCCGTGTCACAATTGTGTGAGATGGGTCACAATTGTTTATTCACAAATTATGATGTGACCGTCTACAAAAGAGAAAGTTGTATTGTGGCATTCAAAGGCTATTTGAAGGGAAAGCTTTATCTAGTAGATTTCTCTACTAATGAAGTAGTCTCGGATACGTGTCTTGTTGCCAAGTCAACAATGGGATGGTTGTGGCATCGCCGCCTAGCCCACGTTAGCATGAGGAACCTTTATAAACTCCAAAAAGGGTGTCACATCATAGGACTAACAGATATTTGCTTTGAGAAAAATAAAATTTGCAATACATGCCAAGCCGAAAAGCAAGTAGGAGCAAGTCATCCATCCAAAAATATAATGACGACCACAAAACCGATGGAGATGCTGCACATGAACTTGTTTGGACCGGTGGCGTATATTAGCATTGGCGGTAACAAATACGGTCTCGTTATTGTTGATGACTTTTCTCGCTTCACTTGGGTATTCTTTTTGCATGACAAAGGTGAAACGAAGAGTGTACTCAAAACATTCTTGAGAAGAGCTCAAAACGAGTATGAAGTAAAAATCAAAAAGATAAGGAGCGACAACGGCGCCGAGTTCAAGAACACTCAAGTGGAAGAATATCTTGATGAAGAAGACATCAAGTATGAGTTTTCAGCACCCTACTCCCCTCAACAAAATGGAGTTGCTGAAGGAAAGAACCGAACGCTCATCGAGATGGCAAGGACAATGCTAGATGAGTACAAGACGTCCGATCATTTTTGGGCTCAAGCTGTCAACACTGCATGTCCTGCAAGTAACCGCTTGTATTTACATCGACTCTCGAAGAAAACTCACTATGAGCTTCTCACCGGTAACAAGCTCAATATCTCATACTTTCGAGTTTTTGGAAGCAAATGTTATATGCTAAAAAAAACCCAAATCCTCTAAGTTCAAACCTAAAGTTGATGAAGGGTTCTTGCTTGTTATGGATCAAACACTCACGTTTATCGTGTATTCAACAAAACCAATAGTTGTGTTGAAATAGCACGTGACGTGACGTTTGATGAATCTAATGGCTCCCAAGAAGGGCAAGTTGTTAATAAAATTACAGATGATGAAGAAGCTCCGGTCGTGGCGATCAAGAGAATGACACTTGGTGAGATCAAGCCACAAGAAAATCAAGAGTCATCTACACCCACAAGTCAAGAAGATCATGGCATGACCGGTGGTGAAGAATCAAGTGAGAAAGTTCAACAAGAGGTAAATAATTAAGTTGATCAAAACAACAAGCTTCCCATTCATGATCAACACATTGAAGAAGATAGTGACGAGACAAGTCCACAAGTGCAACATTCACGAGTACATCAAACAGTACAACGAGATCACCCCGTCGAGTAAATTCTTGGTGACATTGATAGGGAGTAATCACTAGATCTCGTGTCTCTAAATTTTGTGAACATTACTCGTTTGTCTCCTGTCTTGAGCCTCTTAGGATGGAAGAAGCACTAAATGATTCAGACTAGGTAATGGCGATGCAAGAAGAGCTCAACAACTTCATAAGAAATGAAGTTTGGACTCTCGTGGAACGACCCAAGCAAAACATTGTTGGAACCAAGTGGGTCTTTCGTAACAAGCAAAATGAAGATGGCGTTGTGGTAAGAAACAAGGCGAGATTGGTGGCTAAAGGGTACTCTCAAGTCGAAGGTTTGGATTTCGATGAAACTTATGCACCTGTAGCTAGACTTGAGTCAATTAGAATATTGCTTGCCTTTGCTACTCACCATGGTTTCAAGCTGTTCCAAATAGATGTGAAAAACACCTTCCTCAACGGTTCGATCAAAGAAGAAGTATACGTTGAGCAACTACCAGGTTTTTAAGATGAAAAGTACCTGAATCATGTGTACAAGCTTCACAAAGCTCTCTACGGGTTGAAGCAAGCACCAAAGCTTGGTATGAGTGCCTGAGAGACTTCCTCATCAAGAAAGGCTTCAAAATAGAGAAGGCTAATTCTACTCTTTTCATAAAAAAAGTTTCTAATGATATTTTTGTGTGCCAAATATATGTCGATGACATTATATTTAGTTCTACTAACAAATCTCTTTGTGATGAGTTTAGCAAGCTTATGACCAAACGGTTTGAGATGTCTACGATGGGAGGGTTAACATTCTTCCTAAGGTTTTAAGTGAAACAATTAAGAGAAGAAACTTTCATTTGCCAAGCCAAGTACACTCAAGATATGATCAAAAAGTTTAACATGACAAATACAAAGCCAATGAAGACTCCTATGCCTACCAATGGTCATCTTGATCTCAACAAGAAGGACAAATCTGTCGATCAAAAGGTATATCGCTACATGATTGGATCCCTCCTTTACTTATGTGCATCTAGGCCGGATATCATGCTTAGTGTGCGTATGTGTGCAAGATTTTAAGCCGATCGAAAAGAATGTCACTTAGTGGCCGTGAAGAGAATTTTTAAGATATCTAGTTCATACACCAAACCTAGTACTATGGTACCCCAAAGGCTCAAAATTCAATCTCATTGGGTATTTCGATGCGGATTATGCCGGATGCAAAGTAGACCGTAAAAGCACATCAGAGACTTGCCAGTTCTTGAAAAGATCTCTAGTGTCTTGGTCATCTAAGATACAAAATTCCGTTGCCCTTTCCACAGCCGAAGCTGAGTATGTTGCCGTCGATAGTTGTTGTGCTCAACTTCTATGGATGCGATAAATTCTAAAGGATTATAGTTACACCTTGAACCGTATTCTACTCCTATGTGACAATGAGAGTACTATAAAGCTCGCTTACAATACTTGTGAGCACTCCCGCACCAAACACATAGACATTTGGCACCACTTACTAAGAGACCACTCCATCAAAGGGGACGTAGAAATTTCCCATGTATCTACACAAAAGCAACTGGCGGACATTTTTACCGAACCTCTAGATGAGAGACGCTTTTGTGAACTTAGAAATGAGCTAAATATCCTTAATTCTCAGAACGTGGCTTGAAGTGTTGCACATCTGTTGTGACATAGGATAGATTTTAAAGTACAGGATTTGTGAAAATATCTTGCATGTTTTGTTTTGGAAACCTCAAAAGTTTTGGAAAATTCTCACTATGGGAAATGTAATCATGGTTGATTGCTTGATTGCTTCTGACCACACTTTACATAATGATATGCTTTTTTGAAAATTGTCCAAAAGTTCACCTTCCTCAAATATCAAGTTCTACTCCTTGATTCAAGACTGCGTGGGCCAGACAAGTCCGCATTTCTAGACTAGTCCGCTAGCGGACAAGTCCGTTAACTAGGACAAGTCCAAACCACGGGGTTTATTTAAACCCCCGAGTCTTCTTCCTCTCCAAACACTATTCTGCCTTCTCTCTCCTACACCAAACCCTAGATCGTGACTTTCATGGCGATCCGGCATTTCGACCAGTGGAAAGTGAATCTATTCCGTGGAAAAGCTTCTCCACCCTCGGACTAGTCCGAAACCTCGAAACTCCGCTTCCTTTTCATCCTCGTTTGAAGGTAATCTCTTCTCTAGGGTTTGAGTTTGAAATGTGGTTGTTCCCGTTTGTAACTTTCAAATCCCTTCCGTGAGGTCACTCCTAGGATGCAATATGGCTAGGAATTGTGGTCAGATCTAAAAGTTGTGCAAATTTACTCTTCATGTGCACTGTCGCCAGACAGAACGTGTTGAACAAGTTCAATCAATTTTGATCAATCTTCCTCATATTACACTCTAATCTGGTACTCTGTGTAGCAGTCAGTATGTCAGGTAAAGGCAGTTCTCGCCGTGTTGTCAGAAAGGTTGGAACCAAGAAGCGTAAGGTCTGTCTTCCTGTTGTTGACCATGATGACATTCAAGAGGAGCCTGAGGCTATCAACATGGTACTAGTAACGCCTCTGAATCATGAGAGAGGCAGAGAAGGTGTAGACTATATGAGAAATTCTTCAGCTGCTGTGATTAGACGTCGTGAGAATTGCTATGAAGAGACCAAACAGTGTGTTGATATTCGGTTCTGGAGTTACTTTCACGCAGATTACTATTTCTCTGTGTACCTGAAACCGAAGAATCCAGTGATTGTTTTGCAGTGGGTTGATTGGGAGTACATGGCCAAGAAATATAACCCAATGTTCAATGAAGTGATTGATGCTTGCACTTATCATGGGATTAAGGACATCTTGGGTTTCCAATACCCTTGGAACAAAGCAGTGATAGCTCAGTTTTACGCCACTCTCTATTATCATCAGGATGGAGAGGGAAGATATCTTGGATGACAGGGGCAGAAAGGTAGTCAGTGACAGTTCAATGGTTTGCCAACATCCTCAAGTTCCGCGGTGGTTTCTCTTGTCCAGCTCGGATTCACAATGAGCCAGTACTTGATGTCAATGAGATGAACTTCATGTATCACACTTGGTCTCACTTCTCTCCACCAAACACTACTGGGTTTCTTCCCTTCTATAAGGTAATGCATCGTATTCTTAGAAAGACCTTGGCTCCTAGGGAAAGCGATGCATCTAATCTTCATGGTCATGGAAGGAACCTCATTAAGTGGTTGTCAAGACAAGAGAAGTTCAACACCTTTGACTTCATGTTCTCTAAAATTTTTGATATTGCACAGCAGCCTAATAGGACGTGCGCTTATGCACCCTATATTATGTGCATGATCGAGAAGGTCACTAAAAAGGTGTTTGAGAAGGAGGAGCTGCATAAGAAACTCCAACCTCAAGTACCAGCAGTTGTTACTCAAGGTCCACCGCCCACTCATCCAACCTCTAGGAGAGCGCCTGCCAATTCGACTCCTTCATCTTCTCGTGGTAGAGGTGGCTTATTAAAGATCCTCAAAGGTTTCTTCAAGATCTGCCAGAACATGGATGCTCGTGCTTACAAGGAAAGGGTTGCTCGAAAGAGGCACACTAAAGCTATTAAGGAATGGCAACGCCAGCAGGGCTTGTTCACTAGATAGCTTAGACATTGAAAAAGAAGCTCCTCCCCTTCTAGACCCGTTTGCAGATCTCACTCGTGAGGAGCTTGCTTACATTGGACAACAGCGAAATGAGGACTTTGAGGACACAGCCAGCGATGATAATGCCGAGGAGTAGCTGCTATCTTCTCTCCCTCATTTTCTTTCCTTTTTGGTGTCTTGATGCCAAAGGGGGAGAAATTGAGAAGCTCCACGCTCCACCTATCTACTATCCTTATCTATCATTGGTGTGAACTTTTTGGACTTGTGTGCTTTTAAAACTTGGTTTTTAATATTTTGTACTTGACCTACTTATGTGGTACTGTGATGCTTGTGGTTTATCTATCCTATTGCATATTGTTTGTGGTTACAAGTTGATATTCATATAAGCTTCTATTGCTAGCTTAGTATTGTTGATGTGCATGGATTTAAGGGGAGCTTATATGTTCTTTAACTTGTAATCCTTGTTTATCTTTGTAGCTTCTTATCGGTTGTCATCAATTCATCCAAAAAGGGAAAGATTGAAAGTGCATGTAAGATCCTTTATGGTTTTTGGGATGAATTATGACAAACAATAGAAGCATTTGATGGCTCTCTGTGAGTATGTGTGCAGGGACTAAAGTCTATAGATGATTATTGAACCCCAAAAAGGAAGAGAAAATTGTTGGCTCCTTGGCTCTAGTGATTTTAGTATTTGTATCTCTTTGAGTCATAGGACCACCGTACTATCAAGAGGGGTTTAGCATTTTTCTGTCTTGAAAAATGGTTAAGTCCTCAAACTTTTCCCTTTCATTTTTAATCCAAATTATCTATGTTTGATCACTGGCTCCGGACTTGTCCATCCAATGACCGGACTCCAGAGAGGGAGCACGCAGTCACTTCGGACTTATCCGGGTGTCCGAACTTGTCTAGCACCAGACATGTTCGGCTTAGCTGCGGACTCCAGAGAGTTGTCCCTCTGGCAGAGCCGGACTAGTCCGCTCCTACGGACTGGCTCGGACTTGTCCGTTAAGGCCTGTGGCCTCCAGAGTTGGAGCACCCCGTTATTCTTCGGACTTGTCTGCTGGGCGGACGGACTCCAGAGGGGTTACACCGCGGCCTGACCGGACTTGTCCTCTCGGCCGGACTAGTTTGCTAACGGACTTGTCTGTGCCCTCTGCGGACTCCAGAGAGATGATCATGTTACCGTTGAGCCCGATTTTTGGACTTTTCCGGACCTGCAGACTAGGCCGCTCCTGGCATTTTTGGAAGGTCTCACTTGATTGATCTATATAATCCCCCTTCCCCCCACGTCTTAGGGTTACCAAAAGCTTTCACATCTTTTCAAATTGCGCCCTGAGACCCTGTAAGATCCACCTCTCCTCCTCCACTCATTCTACATTGAATCCCCTAAAGTTTTGATTGAAGGAAGAGGAGATTGTGAGTACTTCATCTCTTTGATCTGTTTTGAGCACTTGATCTTTCATTGTAGGACTTGCAGGGCTTATTACTCTTGAAGATTTGTCTCCTAGACGGCTAGGTGTCACCAGGAATCCATCAAGACCATTGTGGTGAGATCCGAGAGGTTTGTATCACCCTCTTTCGATTTAGTGAAAAACCAAGTGATCTTTGTGGTCACTTAGAGAGGTTTAGGGTTGAGTGCAACCCGGTCCTTTGTGGACTTCTCAACGGAGACGTAGGCTTCTGTGTGGAGGTAAACTTCGGTCAAAAATCCTTGTGTCTCGCGTCTCCTTCTGGGTTTGTGTTTGATCTATTTTTCCGCTACTATTAGTGGACTAATCTGCAAGGACCGAATTTGTCCGCTAACGGAGAAGTCCGACCGGACTAGTCCGCCCTCTGTTTTTTCTGATCAATTTGTTTTTTAAGTGTCGATTTTCAGGTCGTTGCCTATTCACCTCTCACTACGCAACTTTTAATCACAATTAGACTAAAAATCTATGACTGAAACACAATAACTCCTTCAACTATTTATGAAGTTGAGAAAGATAATTTATGTGAAATGAATTATAACTTCACCGACTCATTAAAGTTAGTCTACTGTATAAAATTTTCAAGTCATTATTTGGGGTGCAGCTTTGGGAAAAGGTGTTAGATGAAAAACTGGCTCATGGAATTTTGACGTATACTTTTGCATTATAATTTTAGCTTTTCTGCACACTAAAAAGTCAAAAATAACAGCTCAGAATAATTTTTTTAGCTTTTAGTTTTTATCTAAAGCAGACATTTTAGGATTCTATATGTTATTTTTTAAAACCTTGTTTATTTCAGCTTTTCAGCTAGCTTAATATCCAAGACTCTCAAAAAACCTTCAAAGCCCGTTAGGTTTTGCAATTTTCAGTCAAATCAGTTGGGTTAGATTTCGTCAGATGGCCGGTTTTCAATTTAAAAATTTTAAAAAAAATTAAAAAATCTAAAAACCAGTTAAACCAGTTTGGTTTTAAAATTCAAAATTACAAAACTGAAAAAATGCTCATTAAATCGAAAAAATCGGTTGGTAAATTGAAAAAATCGAACGGTTTTTCTCTAAAATTTGAATTTTTTTTTCATCTGCAGGGGTTTTACAGTGTTCACGAAAACTGGATAAACCCATGACATCCGGCTCCAACGGTAAAAAAAAAACTTGTTAGTACATACTCCTATGTCATTGGAAAATCCACAGGAATCATACGCAGCTTGCCTAAGACCGTGCGCATGTTGTGCCGATATGTTCGAGAGAGGCGAGTTTGATGCCAGCGCTCCTTTTGAACAGGGCGCTGATCTCAGAAGATGAGAAGTACTCTGTGCTCTATATGTAAAGAGATTTTTCCGTATAGGCTGGTCCGTTCATTTTTATATGGCTTGTCTCCATGCGGAGCGCGTCACGTCACACGGCGTGTCCACGTCCGTTCATTTTAACCTGCCACGTAATATTTGCTTAATACGATGAGAAAGAAACGGTGTCAAATTTTGGTTGCAGGAGCGGGACACCTGTACGTTCTCTCTCGTCTTGGATTGTCCCTGGATTAATCTAAGGGCCCGTTTGGATTTTTGAATTGAATTCATTATAATAATTACAATTTAGGTATAAATTAATTAAGTTAATATAGCTGTATATATAATATATTTATATATTTTTTTAAAGGAACCGGCACAAGATAGTGCCAATTTCATTAATTAAAGAAGAGTTTACAGGTGAAAGGAGCTAAGGCTCCGTCATTTACAGTGTCAAAAAAACTATTTGCAGCTTTCTAAGACTGGTCTCTAAGACACAGTTGCGCTAGGTGTGTGGCTCCAGCCTATATCCAAGTCCGTGCCTCTTCCTTGATCTTTGTCAGCGGGCTTCAGCTGCTGAAAGCTCCTTGTGTTCAAAGATGCGAGCATTTCTCTCCCTCCAAACCTCCCGGTTCAAGAGAAGAATGAGTGTGCGGATCCCCTTCCTCTGTGTTCCCTTAATGGTGGCGAGATGGAACCACCACTCTGAAATTGTTTCCCACTGGGGCCAACGATCCGGTTGTGTTTGGGGATGCCTGTCCATTGTGCAATCCCATCCCAAATTCATCTCATATATCTACATTCTCGGAGCACTAGCCATGATGCAAAGATTTTGCATTTAGGAGGAGCCCAGACACGCCAAATTATCGTGGTATATGTTGTTTTTTGAAGACCCTAAGAACTGTGCCTTATAGGCTGATGAAGCCTTGTAACTACCATCACTTGTTAGCTTCCAATCAATTGTATCCTGGACCTCCGGCTGCAACTGTGTGCCCTGGACCAGGTTCCACAAGAGAATGAGTTCCTGTATGTGCGTTGTTGTGACATTTCCGTGGAGGTTAAGATCGGCCAACCATTTGTCATCTTGCAAGGCATCCTTGATCTTGGTGGTCTTGCGTGTGGAGGTGGCGTATAATGTTGAAGCAAGGTCCTTCGGCCAACATCTCCCCAGCCAAGCAGTGCTAGAAGTCCGCCATTTCCCCATTACCTAGGGTTAGGGACGTCACAGCCGCAAATAGTAACTTGTCTGTCTCATCACAGGGGTTGCCCAGTCCCACCCAGGCTTCGTCCCGAGACTTCCATCCGTGCCATAACCAGCGGATGCGTAGGGCTCTTGCAAATTTCTCCATGTTGATGATGCCTAGGCCTCCATTTTCCTTGGGCATACATGCGGGAGATCAGTTTATTTTACATTTGCCACCTGTCAGCGCTTCATTCCCCGCCCACAGGAATTTTTTTCCTTTTCCTATCCAGGTCTTCAAGAACCTCCTTCGGAACCTTTAGAGATGTGAGGAAGTAGACCGGTTGAGATGACAGGACCAATTTGACCAGTGTCGCACGACCTGCAAGAGACACATTTCTTCCTTTCCAGCTCAGTAATCGGCTAGCTGCTTTGTCTACGAGAGGTTGGTAATCCACTCTTCTCAACCTAGAGACCGAAAGGGGGAGGCCGAGATACTTGATTGGGAAGCTAGACCTGGCAGCTGGTAGATTTTCCAGTATATCATCCAAGTCTATTCCTTCGCAGCGGATCGGAACTACCAAGGATTTTTGAAAAGTTGTGCTGAGTCTGGATGTATGGCCAAAACTGTGCAGGATCGCTGCTAGATTGTTTGCATCCTCTTTTGTTGGGTTTATGAAGTTCACCGCATCATCTGCATACATGGAGGTGCGGAGCCTGGTTTGTCTTCCTTTAAGTCTACTGAGCAGGCCATGTTCTGTTGCTAGATTGAGGAGGCGTTGAAGAGGGTCTATTGCAAGGATAAAAAGGAGCGGCGAAAGAGGGTCTCCTTGTCTTAACCCCCTGCCATGCTGTATGCTTTCAGTCGGGACTCCATTTAGCATGACTAAAGATGTTGATGTTGCTAGGAGGGCGGTGATCCAGTTTGTCCATGTCAGAGGAAAGCCCCAACATTACATAAGCTTGATCAGGTAGTCCCATCGTACGGAGTCAAATGCTTTGGTGATGTCTTGCTTAATCAACAGAGAGGGTGTCTTGTTTCTGTGGTAATGCCTTGCCAGGTTACGGACATAGAGGAAGTTGTCATGAATGCTTCGACCCTTGATGAAGGCGCTTTGGCTTCATGAGATGATTCCATTAATATGCGGGGCTAGGCGAAGAGCTAATATCTTAGTTATGAGCTTTGCTATCGCATGGATAAGGCTTATCGGTCAGAATTCTGTTATTTTATCGGCCCCTTCTTTTTTGGGATAAGCATAATATTGGCCGTGTTTAGAAAGTGCATGTTTGTCGATCTTAGGTCATAGACTGCCTGCATCACAGCCACAAGATCATATTTAATTATTTCCCAACAAGATTTGAAGAACTTGGCTGTGAAACCGACTGGACCTGGTGCTTTGTCATTTGGCAATTGATTCATGGCCTGCCGCACCTCGATTTCAGTGAAAGGTGCTGCTAGGGCGGATAGATCCACTGGTTGGATGCCCAGGCTTGACTAGTTGATGTCAGTGGACCGTGGCGGTGGCGTGCCCATGACTCCGGCGAAATGCTCAAGTACGATCTGCTCTTTTTCCTGGTGATGAATTGCCCATCCATTTGCCTTTTGTAGTCTTTGTATGAAGTTTTTCCTTCTTCTACCATTCACTTTGAGATGGAAGCATCTTGTGTTGGTGCCCACTTCCTTTATGTTAGTTTTTCTCGAGGCCTGTCGCTTTCTTGCATGCTCCACCACTGCCAAGCCCATGACCCTTCTCTTCAGTTTTGTCCTCAGGTTGTACTCTTCCGTTGTCAACCCTCTATTTTCCTGGGCGATGTCCAAGTTAAGAATCACATCTGTGGCCATGTGGAATTTTAGTTTCGCCTCTGGTAAGGTTGTTCGGCTCCATCGTCTGAGACTTTTGGCAGTGTTGATAAGCTTCTGGCCGAATCGATGCAGTGGCTACGTCTGGGAGGTCGGTTGGTTCCATGCTTGTTTGACAGTTTCAAGGAAGCCAGGGAGCTTCACCCAAAAATTCTCGAATTTGAATTGTCTTGGTCTGGCCAGCCCCGCTTGGTTAGATAGGAGAAGTGAGCAATGATCCGACAGGGAGGTGGCGAGGGCGTGCAAGACATGTTGATCAAAGGCCAGGTCCCATTCTGCGTTACTGAAAACTCGATCCAGTTTGACTAGTGTTGGGTTGCTTTGTTCATTGCTCCAAGTGAATTTTCGGTTCTGTAGGTGGATTTCATTTAGCTCACAGTGGTTTAGGGCAGCTCGAAAGCGTCTCATCTGTGAGAGATTGAGGTTTGTGTTATTCTTGTCCGCTGCTCTGTAAATTTGATTGAAATCTCTTAGTATTAGCCATTTTTCTCCATCCGGCGGCTTGAGGCGGCGAATGTGCCTTAAGAAGGCATTTTTCTCGGTGCTTCTTGTTGGTCCATAGACCGTCGTCAATAGAAAAGTTGTGTTGCTCTGTTTTATGGTGATCTGAGCCGACAAGGAAAATCGCCCCACTAGGATGTCCTGTGCCTCAATGAAGTAATCATTCCAAAGTAATAAAATCCCCCCTCTTGTACGTCTGGAAGGTTTGAAGGCGTGATTTTTTAGTTTAAAACCCCCCAGGAACACTGCTAGGCCGAAGTCGATGTTGCGTAATTTTGTCTCTTGGATGCATGCTAGATGACACGTTGTTGCTGCAATTGTTTCATGAACTGTTGAGCATCTAGCCGTTGAGTTTAATCCTCTAACATTCCAACAGATCACATCAAAATTTTGAATCGTCATTTTGGTAACCTGGGGAAACTCAAATCTGTGCCAAGGCCAGCAGGCCTGGCCGTAGATAAGGTGTGTGAGCCATTCATCATGTCTGGAGGTGGAAACTTGGATTTTGGAGCAAGCACAAATAATACATAGATAAACTGACACCCTAGTGTTCTCAGGTACATGCTAATCACTGCTTGCAAAATAAGGAAGCAGCTCACAACAGCAAAATGTTGAGGCTTACAAAACATTGGAACTAAAAGGCCTCTGGTCGTCATCTTCAAAGTCACTTCAAGCAAGCGCTTGGATCTCTCCTTGAACATCCGGTGCTCCCTCGCCCACGACCTGCAGCAGGGCAGCATCGAGGTGCTCAACTCCGTCATCAAGGTCGAAGATGGAAGTAAGGGCAGTGATGACGTGGGCCGGCAACGGTCCTTGAAACATGGCGACGTAGTCAACCAGAGCTTGCTGGAGGTTTGTTTCATCATTGTTGACAAGCAGTCCTAAGCGCTGACATAGGACCCTGCGTTCTCTCTCAACCGGTGGCATTGCCGGCCGATCTGCAAGTCGTGCGCGGCGGCGCAGCGTTGCTGGTGCTGTAGCACACCGATGCTTTCTCCTGAAGCGCAGCTGTTGTGGAGGTGGTTGTTGTAGCAGCGCCGGGGAGGGTGGGCGAAACAGGTCCGCCACCACTCTAGGGCGCTCTTCATCACTATGCTGCTCAAGTGCAGGCTGCAGCTCGGCGGTGTTGTGGTTGGCCGCAAGCAGCTGTCCCAGCTGGTCGGTTGCAGTGGCGCCCACCTCGACTTGGGCTGCAACTTCATTAAGCTGTGCGAGCCCCAGCAGCTCTTGCATCAGGTCAGCTGCACCAGCACAGCTCTGCTGCGCTGCTGCCGACAGCTTGGCCTGCAACTCGACGAGAGCATCATCCACGGCCTCAATGGTGGGCGTCAGCTGGCCGACAGACTCCACAATCGGATGCCACGAGAGGCCAGATGAGGCCCTATTCCCGCGGAAGTGCAGAGTACGTGGCGAAGAGTGTAGGGGGTTGTCGAGGAGGCGCTCCCCAGCTGTGTTGCCTTGACAATGTAGTCTCCCACCTGATCCATCCAGGTGCTCTGACAATCTTGCAGCACCAACATGGTCTACTGCAGCGGCAAGAGAGAAGACGCCACTCTCTCATTCAGGGCATGGAGCTCGCGGCGCAGAACATCGGCCTGCGCCAAGAAGGTGGACTGCAGGTACATCAAGCTCGCCATCTGGAGTGCCTCTATGTCCGGGAGCGTTGGGGCTCGTATAGCAGGCTCCACATAAGGAGCAGTGGCGTCAGCTCCAGAACGGCGGTAGCCACCGCCCTTGTTGGTGCCTGGACGGCACCGAGTTGGAGGGGCTTGACGGCGCTTGCATTGATACATGGTCACCGAAGGAGCTTTAGCAGCACACCGGTCCCCTCGGCAGCCTGTGGGTCCCTGGTTGTCATCGTCGTCGTCCTGCCTGCGCGGGGGGCCACTTGAAGACGGTGTGGTCCTCGGCAGGGCCGCGCCTTGATGACCTGCGGCGGTTCCTTGAGCCGTCGCTGTCTTCAGGGTCATCGCGCTCGTGATATGCACGCTTCATAGACTGCGCACGGTTATCACGCCAGCTGCCACGCTAGTCCTCATGGTGGCCTTGTTGGCTGCTGCGGCGCTCGTCAGGGGGAGGTTGAGCCGGCCTGCGAAGACGCTGCGCTTCTCGCCGCGGTGTCCCCAGTGGCCATCAGTGCCTTGCTCCCTGTGGCTTTGATTCGAGCCCTCATCTTCTGTCTGCACCGCCTGCTTGCCTCGATGCCCTCTGTCCAGACAGGGGAGCGTCTGGTCGTCGGTTCGTTCCTGCGGCGGGAGAGGGAGCCGGATTGGAGCTAGCTCGGTGCCATCTGGCGGGACCCCATCCCAAATGCGGTAGTGCCACGGCGGTAGCCGACGACGCATTGGCTTGAAACTTTGAGCTTGAGCTGCCTCCTGCAGGTTAATGGAAGCTACAGTATAATCCTCAATGACCTCCAGGTGAAGGAATACCCAATATTTGAGATCCTGTTGCCAACGGTCCGGCGGCGCATCAGCAACGAAGACCGTTGAGGACAAGTCGGAGAGGCAGTGCGTGAAGATCAGCCACACCGACTTGGGGATGCTGCTGGGTTTGCTGTCCATGCCCACAACTCAATGTGCCGGGTGTCCGTAAGCTGCACCAGGTCTGTAGTGATGCATTGCAGGGCACAAGAGCGGCTGATGACACGGTCGACTATGTCTGGCATCCAAGTATGGATGGGGATGCGTAAGCTTCGTGACCTTTGAAATCCCCTAAAAGGTATGAACTGATTTTAGTGATTGAATGAACAGTAGGTACCACCCCGTTAATTCTATAATAACATGATGGGCTTCCACGATAGATGACAAGTACGATCCAAAGAAGATGAGTTTTCGAGCATTGGTGGACCAAGACTAAGAACTAGCTAGAGAGTCTATAGGACCGTCGGTACTATTAAGGGGGGTAAAGTCATTTGTCTCATGTCATACATGTGTTAGGGGGTATGAATACTCTTAGTTACCTCAGAAAGCACTGAAGATGGCAGAAGAAGCAAAGTCGAAGTGAAGACAAAGACCAAAGCTCAAGTTCTATTGAAGAAGCAATCACTGGATAGTCCGATGAACCAGGAGCTCAGTCCAAAGAGAGAGGTGCTCTCTAGAGTCAGAGAAAGAAGTCACCGGACAGTCCAGTGGTGCAATGACTAGACATTCCAATGAGGCAAAAGACGGAGTCCAGAAGAGGTATCTCTGGAAATTCAAAAGTGCTAGTCACCGGACAGTCCGATGAAAATATGCACTGGATAGTCCGGTGTCATATGGAATAGATTCCAGAGAGGTTGTCTGAGAGAAGGCAAGTCACCGGACAGTTTAGTAGTGCGCCGGACCTATGACTGAAAAAAGCAGTCAGCTTTATGACATCGCGTTCTAACGGATGTTGTTGGGCTTAGAGCCTATTTAAACCGTGGAGCGAGACGTTCTTGCATGTGCCTGAGGTCTGAATTGCTGGAGCAAACTTGTGAGAGCCTAAGAGACACCATCAAGAGAGCACAAGACAAGATTGGAGATCTTTGGTGCTAGTAGAAATGTGAATAGGAGTATTTATACATTTCTAGAGCTTGTAGGGCTTGAGAGGAGTGATCTTTGTCTATTACTCTTGATCTTGGCAGCCTAGACCGACTAGGAGTCAGTGTTCGAGCTTCTGAGGAAGTTGTGTAAGACGACGCTAAGTTTGTACGTGGTTTCGGGTCCTCCGCTCGAAAAGGACACAAAAAGAGAGCGCCCGAGCCTTAGAGGCTTGCTCTAGCGTTTGGATATGGTGTGCGATAACTGGGCCGTCAGTGATTTCACTCTGAAAGTGAAGCGTACCCTTGTGAGCATCGTTTCGGGAACGATGAGAAGAACCAAGACTTCGATGGGAGTGGTTCAACGAGGATTAGAGGAAGGCGCCTTCTTTCCGAGACCTCGGAAAAAATCGCTGAGCATTCTCTTGACTCTCTCTCTTTACTTTCCGCATTTCTTATTGCTGAGTAGAGTTATAGGTTGTGCTTGCTTGTTGTTTTTACTTACACCACTAGCATTGTTAGGGATCTTGGCCTATTAGAATTGCATAAGTTGTCTTTGTTGTGGTTGAGTCTCATAGTTTAAGTTTGTAGCGAATTTAGTCCTATAAGTCCACCGATTCAACTCTCTTCTCGTTGTCTTTATCCTTACAGGATGCCGTCAAGACATAGGAGCACCCTGAAGAAGAACTGCGTACCCAGGGCGTAAGTGAGGCTCTGCCACTCACGCCAGAAAATCTCAATCCCATGCCTCTTGAAGCGCTTCTTCTTGCGGGCTTCTTCTGCTTGGTGGCGGTGTTCGAACCGTATAAGGAATGGCTCCGGCTGGTGCGTGGTGACGAACACATCTCCTGCATTGAGGCCGAACTCCTCGATGATGGCATCCTCGATGTGCTTGGCCCCCTTCCTTGCTGGAAAGTGCAGGGCCCAGGGGACCATGGTGCAGCCTTCCCAATCACGGCGCTGTTGCTGCAGGTCGAAGGTGGTGGGGACTTGGAGGGTGTCGACGTTCGGCCTAGTATCAAGGTCACCCAGGGCCATCGGTGCTGCTGTGAAACTGCTTCCGTCGGCGATGAAGCAGGTGATGCAGCAGATGTCTGGGGAGGCCTCAGTGAAGACTGCTGTCGAGGCAGCGGAGAGGGCTCGCGGCAGGTGCGCTCCTTGTGGCCGGAGCTGCGGCACCTGAAGCAACGAACTGGGTCCCGACACTCGGCGGCTCGGTGATCTGGAGCGAGGCACCTGAAGCAGCGGCCTGCTGTCCGCCTTTTGAAAAGGCGAAGCTGGGGCAGTTGGTCGGCCTTTGAAGCAGGGGCACGCCCTCTTGAAGAGGGGTCACATCGACCATGCCCTGCCCACGGCGTCTCGAGCTCCTCCCAACTTGAAATGTCTTTCTTCCTCCAACAGTGGCGTGGGCGAACTGGAGTCCACTCTTGGTCCGTGCGCTGGCACGTCGGGGCTTGTTGTTGACGGTCCCCGGCCGAAACGAACGGGCTTGTTGTTGACGGTCCGGCGGTCGACTATAGCAGACGACTCTGCATTGAAGGGGTGGGCGGCTGGGTTGTTGGGTCGCATGAAAGGGCGCTTGACCACTTCAGCGAAGGACGGGGCTGCCGAGAGGTGTGGAGTCTCGGGGACGAACTCCACCTCCGCAGCGCGATGAAGCTTCGATTCCGGCATGGGGGGCGGCGGTGGTGGGGAGGGGAGGTGGTGGGCGAGCTCTAGATCTAGATCTGACTGGTTTGAAAAGTGTGATGGCGGAGGGGAGCTCAAGGGGTGGCTGATGGCTGGTGGGGGGCGGCGGAGTAGGCGGGGGAGCACTGGGGAGGGGGCTAGCGGCGGCCGGCGGGAGCTAGGTGGATGCTGCAGGTGGTGCGGGGATGCCGTCGCCATGGAGGAGAGCACTCCCCATAACTTATATGTTGCAATTCTATTGTAGCGAAGTGAGTTGACATTTAGATTAAGGAAATGATTAACTGATCTTTCTATCCTCACAGCTGACGCAAAGCGGTAAAAGCAGAGGATAGTGTGTGCTTTGGGCGGTGTTAAGTTGACAAGCAAAGCGGTAAGAACATACTCCCTCCATTTTTAAATTGATGTTGCCGTTAACTATTAATATCAATTTTGACTATTCGTTTTATTCAAAAAAAATTGATAAAATTGATATATTTTGTTATAATTTGATTAATCATTTGAGTTATTTGAATCACAACTTAAAATTTTACATATTTGAACTATTTTTTGAATAAGATGAATGATCAAAGTTAAAATTAAAAATCAATAGCGACATCAATTTAAAGAACGGAGAGAGTAGATGAAAGATGAATATCGGTTAGACTTGCGATGACAACAATTAAAACATTTTCTAATTTGTACTGCAGTGATAGTAAAAAGAAAATGGAGAGAGTATCATTAGATATTTTTTTTGCTTTTTTTATAAGGAGATATTCTCTAGCTTTTATTGAAAGCCAATATTAAGGTCTCACAGACCGGATTGCTACTCTGAAGCACCAACTAACCAAGCCGGACTAGCAGAGCAAAAACAACACAAAAACTCCCGGGACAAGGGCCGCTACCAAAAGCCAGTCTTCAGAATCTAGCAAGTTCTAAGCCAAGGTGATCAGACATCACAACATGGAGACTCCACAGGTCTAAGCCGTTCGCTTTCTGCCTGTCACTCCCAATTAGCTAGATCAAATTTCCACCAATCATTAGATATGATTTATTAAAGTTAACTCCACAAGAAGCGTTACACAAGCCACATAACAGAAACTAAAGGAGGAAGCAGTGACTCGTGACAAAGGATTAGATTTTTCACAGCAAGGGCGCTAGTTAAATTTTTCACACACTTTTCAATCATTTAAACGAGATTAATTACATCTGGAGAGATGAAGGGTGGTCACCTTCTTCAGTACATAGTCTACGAGGTTTGACCCTGGGGATCGATCAACCTTTTGTCTTCTTTTATTTATATATAGTAGATATCATACATGTATGATATAGTTTTATCAAAAAAAGGAGGAGGAAATATGCGTACGTAGATTTAGAGGCCTTGCGTATTCTGCAGCAGATTCTTCTTTGAACCCAGATCAACGTACCACGCTGCCTGTCGTGTTGAGGTTCACATCAACAATGCCTGCCTGAGCTTCACTCATTTCAGAAGTTACTAACAAACTCGAGCTACTTGGTGAGGTCGTAACTTTGTTCACCCTGCGAGTGGCGACCTGTGAACCGGAATCAGTTGCTATCACCGATGCCATCTTACTATGTGTGCAGACTTGTGGCAGATCGCAATTCGAATTCGAGCTCAGAGGCACTGGTGTCACTTTGGCGTGGTTCTCTGCATCGTTGCTGCAGGAGCCTCCATCTTCATCTTCACTCCGATCTCCTTCCTGAGTATCCCTGCCCTTTTCTCCTTGCCGTGCCCCATGCTGCTTTTGGTTTGTGGAGCCGTCTAACTCGGTGCCTGCCTTTGGTTCATCTTTCCTGTAGTAGTTCATCAGCAAGGCCACACAGAGGGAACAGGTTGTGACGCATCCAGTTAGGAGGAACAGACCCCCAAAACTGCCAAAAGTGACGCCGTCAGAGCCAAATTTGTTTTCATCATTTTGACATTTGTTCTGATGAAGAATCCATTTATTCTCGATTTGAATGATAGTATCTCCTTCTGTTATGTTGACAATCGCCCTTGACATGTCAGCAACCAGTGGAGATCCCTTGGGAAGAGCCTACAGTAACCAGGAGAAGCTAATTAAGTTTCATATTATGCTTATATATATTTTAAAGAAAGACTACGTTGTATCTAAATCAATACAATTATACAAGGTAACATAAACTTAGTAATCATTTTTTTATTTTACGAGGTAGATCTATTTAAATAGTTGGCTACAAGTTCAGACGGACTTACAAATGCAAACCCTGCACTCTTATAGATAGGTCCAACCATTGTGTAACCTTTGCAATACTTGGTGAGAAACAATTTGATGTATGGAACTTCCAGAACCATTGCAGAGACACCACCGTTCTCACTTCCATTAGAAAGAGCACTGTGGAAATCTTCAGGAGTGTCATAGGCTCTTATTTTTGACCGGTCAAAACCAATATCCTGTAATACACCCTCTATATAGGAACCTCGGTGGAACCCTACATAACCTCCTTCCTTCTGGAGTTGACGAATGTCATTCACTGTTGGTGAAAGCTGTTGTACAGTAAGCATCGACGCAAAAGTTCCCGTATAACTTGATTGAACTACCAGAAGAACAAACATCCATACGAGTAGAAGTATTCGAGACAGAAGGCATTCCAGCTTTTCCTCTGCAAAAGTAACTATGAAAAGGTCACTTATGTAATACAATTGGATTCACAAAAAGGTGGCACTTAATATATGCTAGTATGGCACTTCCCAGAGAAAATACAACATTTGTTTCAGTATTTGAATATTTCTTTCGCTATTACTTTGTTTGTTGATAATTATAACCTGCATATCTAAGAGTTAATTTCTCTAAAAAAAGAAAGTTAGGACTACAGTTGTTTGAGGAAATCAAGATGGATCATTGATAAACTATGGAGCTTTAGTTTCACACAAATTACACGCAGCTTCATTTTTTTATACTTCTGAAAGGAATTTTCAATGCTTCTACCATTTTTAGTAGGTCCTTTATTGTACACTATAATTTATTGCTGCAGTGTCTTCCATGATTGTTATAACTTAGCACAAATCAAGGAAATTAACAAGAGTTCAATTGTTCCAGTGTTTTACTCAACTCTCTTCAGATATGGAGAAAAATATGAGAATTCCCAGTTGTTTGAGTGAAAAGGGGCCATGCAGATATCCATTGCCATTTAGACGTTCTAAAAACCAGATAACAAGTCCTGTATAAATAAAGAGCATGATGATTCCAAACCACATTCCTTTGCTTAGTGGTTTCAAGAAAATCCACATATTGTCATTCGCATCTTTTGTCTTGACTGCAACTATCATTGCCATCCCTGATTCTGTGTATGGTAGTGTGAAGTCGACGTAGAATGCTCTGTTGTACCTTATTGTTATGTCCCCAACTGCAATGTCATATCTCTGCAGTGGTATTAATTAGTAGTATTTAATTATTATATAAAAAGGTATATATAATCATTGTGTGCTATGCAATCTAGATGATTCAACAATGAATGTTCATTTCTTAAATAAAAGAAGATTCTTTTTAACGGAATAAGTAGTTACTGAATAAGAAATTAGCATATTTAATGTATTAAAAAATAGCATCAATGCTTGATTTGTATTAAACAAAAACAAAGTTTACAAATGATAGAAGTGTGAAAACAGTAAATAGATATAAACTGTTTGAACCACTAGAATTTATTTTTTTTAAAAAAAATATGCAAATTTTAGTTTTATTGCATGTCAGATTAAGAGTTATGTCACAAGTGCTGAGGGAGAGGGGTGCTAAACCACATAGAAACTTTAGGAGAGATTTTTCCCTTAATTAAAATGACTTACAAGGAGTAAAATTGATGTAGAATGGTCATTTTGCAAGGTCCGTGCATTTTTTCATGAACTATTCATTACCTGAAGATAAACTTGGTAAATAAAATCATCATTGCTCCTTGAACTTGTTTCATCTGTATCAAATGCTTCATACTCGTAATTAAGTGCAAAAGGTAGCCTCTTTACCACCTCCTCAAAAACTTCCGCTGAAAGGCCACTCACACATGTAGCATTTGTGATCGGATCCCTTGATGTCCATAAGAAGTTTCGATATGCACTTCTGTGCACACCAACCCTAAGCTTGTTGCCGCTTGCCGAAACATCCCAACCCCTTGGTGTTTCCGTTGATTCTCCAGGCCAAATCACTGGATTTAGATTAAACATTGAGATAGATCCTGTTATTTTTGATTTATTTGTATCTAATTGTTTTGAAAACCCATTTAGCGAGGTCCAAAACCCAATATGTCTGAATCTTTCTCCAACTACATTTATTATTTGCAATTCAAAAACTTGTAGTTGTTTGCCTGTAAGGTCAAAGCTTCCACTTAACCCATGAAATTTGTTATGTACAATTTCCCTTAGTAGCTCTGGACCTTTTGTTGAAACGGTCAACGACTCCATGAATGTAGAATTTTTGCCAAGATGAAATGCTCTTTTTCTTTTATTGCTGGATACACCAACCTTTTCTGCAGCTTGTGCTAATGCCCAAACTGTATCATATCCCCATAGCCCAACAACGCTTAGTTTATTGAGAGCCAATTCATTAGGGTTATCTAGTTCGTACATTCTATTCCATCTCATTAAGAAGCTGGTATCATGTTGTTGTGGTTTTGGAACATGAAACCTTACTCCAATTACCCCATTCATTGCCTCAATTACAGATGGACTAAGTGAGTGAATGGTATTTGCCAACCCCATTGTAATGATCCACACAAATCCTTTGTTAATCATCCCTGCCTCCTTAGCCTTTGTAAACAGAAGTGATGAACTAGTTGGTGACATATGAACAATGAACACCCTTGTCTGCATTGTCATTAACTTGTAGAGTTCTTGCATGATGTTTTCACTTGTTGCTGATGTAGGGATAACACTGTGATATGGAACACGTGCATTAAACTGATGAAGGGCGTCAATGAAGTGCGGCAGAATACCTCTCCCATATTCATTGTCATCATATACCAAAATAACCTCTCTCCATCCGTAGGCTTTGATAAGCGAAGCAATTGCATTCACTTGAACCGAATCATTCAATGTTGCACGCACAAAATATGGCATATTTGTGGAAATGAGAGAGGGGCTTGTTGCTGTGAAGGATATAATAGGTACTTGTGTTACATTCCCAAGGTTTGCGATAAATGCAACTTCTGATGATTTTTGGGGACCAATGATGGCTTGGACTTTGTAGTTCTCCAGTAGCTCGATAGCTTGACAATTGAATAAAGAAATTTTGGTCAAATAATTGCAATTTCACATCATTTTTTATTTTTTCAATGCTTTCACTTTGAGATTTCTAGTATTCAACTGGCTATATCTCTTAGTCATATTTTTGAATCAAATAAAATATACATATAGAATTTTCTGTGCCTAATTTTTAATTGAAGTCAAACAAGCATGCATTTAGTCCTTGATGACTAAAATCTCACATATATTTTTCTACCACATCCTACAAAATAAATTAAATATGTGCTTGAAATGTTAGTGATGTTGGAATATATTTTTTATTTAACAGAATATTTTTTGTGAAGAGAGTTATTAATGAAATGATAAGATCTAGACAGTTAGATTCATATCCAATGGCTGAAAAGTAAAGAATGAATTCTTAGCAAACATTGTAAATTGTATAATTCCATATATGCTACTAGAGTGACATAGCTTGGCCTTGTGCATCATCGAAACACACCAGTGGCATATTGTGGGCATGTGAAAGTTTGTAGTGTCTTAGGAATGCACCCCCCCTCCCCACCCAAAAAAAAAATTAATAGTCAGATTAGCAAAATCCTTTCACTTTTTGATGGAGGTGTGGGGGACATGGAGTTTAAGGAAAGTTCAAATTCTTGGCCATCTATATTTGTATACAATTACAGTGCACTGATTTATATTGCAATTTGATTCCCATGGAGATATGCAATGTAAACAACCTACTAGGAGGGAACATTAAACTCACATTTAAAGTTATGGCATAATTCTAGTTTTCTTAGGAACCAATTTCAAGAAAATATTGCCTAAGTGTGTTTAATAGTTTTTTGAATGGTTCCAATCAAATTTCAAGTATCTATTTTTAGGCATTCTTTAGGCACTCTTGGTAATGCTATAGACAAGAGGCATTATAGTCCTTTTCTCTTTCTTTACATCTTATCTCCCCTAAAACTTCTAGAAAAACTATGTGTGGATGGATGAAGTAGTTTTTATATTTCAAACATGTTTATTATTGCGTAATTGTTGGTGAGCATATATGTTTAGATAAGAGGAAAGTTGTCCCCTGATCTTTATATTAAATAAACCAACATCCAAGTATTACTCCTTCTGGTTTTAAATTGTTGACATCAAGACAGTGTCAATAGCTTAAAATTATACAAATCAGTGTCATAATTTAAAACTGGAGGTAGTACAATATGATGAAAGCAACCATGGAAAAGGAGGAGGAGGACCCTATGTGGTCGTGCAGTCAACTGCATGACTGCAGAGGATCTCAATCCGAAAGAGTAACCACTAACATATTTCAGATGATGCAAACTGTTACACACCGATATAATTTTGTATGTAAATATTAGCTTTCATGATGATATTATTACTGATTGGGTGGTTGAGACAGGTCGATGGTGGTAGGGTGGGGCGGCTGGATTAGGGGACTGGGGGATCAAGGAGGCAAACCTTAGATGAATGGTTATATATAAGTTCAAGTGAATTCTATTACTGATTTATAGCTGGTTGCAGATTGCTACATTTGTTGACAAATGTTCTGATGCTATATATAGTAGTAATAATTGCGCATATATGGAATCACCAACTCACAGCTCGTCATCCACTTTTAACAACTCATCATGAGTAACAAATATAGGTTTGTAAAAAATGAATCATGGTGTAGTGAAACCACACAATCACATTTAAGTGTGTGAATGTGTTCCCTGTGATCGTGGTGACCTTATATTTTTTGTACTCTACACTTGAAAATGGATGTGAAATTTGATGTTACTATGAATGAAGAATACATGTAGAACACGTACCTGCTGAAGCAGCTTGGACATAGCTGCCCATGGAATCCTTGAAGTGGATGACAAGCTTCGTGCTATAGTTCTGGTGCACCGAATAGAAATCCTGCACGGCCAATGAGATGCTTGTCCGTGATACCTTTCCCACCAACGAGTCCATGTCGAGGATCACACCTACATGGAATTCAACCGGCCTATTCGTAGTGGTGGCATTCTGATGAGCCGCAGTGAAATGGATTATGAGCAGTAAGAAGAGAATGGCTTGAACTCGAGGTGTTTTCTCCATTACTGTTTGTGCTTCTCACTACTATGTTTGTGAGTATTATTC
>BCLF01000062.1:220899-264680 GCA_001602275.1 Zoysia japonica | reverse complement strand
ATGCATGTACGGAATCTGAACCAATCAAGTTGGAACTTGCAAGGTAGTTTAGTAAGTAGTTTCTGCAATGCAATTTCTCACTATTTACCAGTGGCAGATGACTTTGAATCAGGGACTTAATCAGCTGTTTGCATATTTTTGTGACGTTGATCCGATCTGTACCGTACTTTACGTAACCTTTGGGTGTCGCTATATATGTTTGCTCGCTAGACATGCACTATCTACCAGGAAATTCTTCTGATTTGTGCAAGTCAAGTCCAGAATGGGAATTGATTCTCGGGAACAACTTAAAAGGTTGAGTGTTCGCCGGTGAGGAATTTGTTCTTCGGAACACAGGAGCGGGTGCTCATCGGCGTGGATTTTGTTATTCGGATTAAATGATGTAAGGGCATGTTGGTGTTGAAACTTGCTACAGGTTTCGTATATTGCATTAGCTCCACCTCCACTAGAGGAAGACGATTTAGCAGGTGCGGAGTTAGTGGCACGACTGGGCCAATAATATCTTCATCTTTGGCTCTAATCCCTTTAATTACCCTACAACATGTCGTGACGTGATATGGATGTGCATGCTAAAAGTCCATGTTCACCGATGGTTCCGTCATTCCGACCAGCCCCATTTCCACGGCCCACTGAGATTTTTATATTTTACTAGTCGTGTTAATACTATGGTCTAAAAAAATATTAAATTAAAAAAATAATATATTAATATTAAAATGAAATTTCTCAATCTTCATCATAAATTAGCGGATGGATAGCATCGCCGAGAAGCGATTCGTCGGATGATGCGAAATGAATTTGTTTTGTTTTCCAACAACTTTTTTGGGATCTCATATATTTGTTCCTAATAGTTATATTTATGTTTCTTTTTATTTCTCATCCAAGTTTTCATTTCTGATTTTTTTAATACGCTTATGTATTGGAGTGGTATTTCTTCATATTTTATCTACATGTTTTTTCCTCTTATCTTGTGCCCTTATTATTTTTATTTTATTTTAAAATATATTATTCTCTTAAATTTATTTTTATTTCCTCATTCATTCATTTCTAGGTTGCGCTCATGCATGCATGCATGTATCAAAATGTTTGGAACAATTGATTTCTACTATTACAATAATTATTTTTAGTACAGTGACAATTAATTTTCATCGCTGAAACAATTTCTAGTAATCAATAGCAACCCACTTGGTTCATTTTATTTTCAACCCAATTTCTACGTGGGAGAGAAAGTGCAATAAATAATTTGGGAGTTAAAAAAAAATAACGTGGGCAAGCTGCGAGAGCTAAAAACGCAGCAAAAAAAAAATTATCGTCCCACTAAGGGCCTCTTTGTTTCAGCTTCTCAGCTGACTTGAAAATCGAGAAGCTGAAACAAATAAAGTTCTGAAAAGTTTGCTTTTAGAAGGTTGACAAGCTAGCTTTTGCAAAAATGAACTAAAAGCTAAAAAGCTCACCGAAGACTGCTTTTTCAACTTTTGATATGAAAAAAGCTAAATATATATTATAAAAGTCAATATTTAAATTTTATTAGTCAACTTTTCAACTAGCTATTAACTAAAGCTCAAACAAAGAACGCATAAGGCCCAGGCAGGAAATCGACTCAGGCATGGTATGGCCAGAGGAAGACCAGGAATTAATGTGGGCGCAACTCCAACGCTGACAAATGAAGCGTATACTAAATACTGCCACAATTGTCGCTTACAGTAATGTTAAGCCTTACTATCTTGAATTGGAAATTTGATATTTGTACAAAGTTTAATTCCGAATGCTGCTGCGGCAAGCGAGACGCAACTTAACGGACAAAGATGATAGGAACGAAGTAGAGCAAGAATTCTCAAGACGAAAACAAATGAAACAGCCATAAAAAGTTCGTTATGTCATCCCCTGGTTATTTCAGTCATTAACGTGCAAGGTAACATCGGAGCATTCTTTTTTTTTTATTATGCGAGGTAACATATTCAGCAATGAGCATAAGGCGCCAAGTTGAAATTCTGCAAAACATATTCACCGGTTCTCCGGTTCCACTGGAGAATGAACCCAGGAATAATCTGAAGACGAATGTTTCAAAAATGGAAAAAAACTGCCGCATTCTTTTGTTGGAGCAAGAGCATTTACATTTACTATACAACTACAATGCTAAGGCGGACCCACAACAGCAGTCCGACTGGCAGATGTGCCGTCATCATTTGTTGTTTGATATGAGCTCCTTGAAAAAAAAATGGCAGGCAACGGTTAATCATTTACAGTGCAAGGCGCCTAATCAATCAGTTACACAACAATTAGCTCAGTAGCCCACCAAAAGAATGAATTTTATCAACAACGCAGCAACAAATACATGAACCAAAAATTATCGAAAAAATAATTATTTCCTTTTACCCATGATGCGATCTGAAGAACTGCAAGCAGAACCCTAGCAAATCGCTCCACGACTGCATCCAACGCTTTTTGCGCAAACAAAACGAGCTGACCAACGTGAGCGACGCCAATGTCATCAACGCCTTCACCTGCGGCACGATGTGAAAGGCGCTCTTCCACAAGCTAGGGTGTAAAAACCCTCGGACGACGCGCGCCCTTCTCGACATCGCCACCACCTTTGCCACTGGTGGGGGAGCTATCCAAGTCAACTTCGACAGGATCGGACCAAGGACAAGGAAAAGTCCAAAGCCGATCGCAATAGCGACAATCGCTCTGACCGCAGAGATGGTCGGGACGGGGGCAGCTCGAGCAGCAAGAAGCAGAAGAACCGCCGACAGAATGTGGAGTTCGTGGGCGTCACCAAGCGGTCACCTCGACCCAAGCAAAGAAGCCGGTCGACCATAACAACCACTTCGAAAAGATGCTCGACAAGATCTGCACCAACCACGCGACCCCCATCAAGCACACCTTGCGGGATTGCCACCTCATACGAGCCTTCTACAGAGGTCACTTCCGACTGACTCCCGTCAGCCTCAAAATCCCGACCCTCCTGCGAAGGAGGCCGAGGGTAACGCCAACAACGCCTTTCCCGAGCCGGAGGACTGCCTGATGATCCTCGACGGGCCGGTGGCTTACGAGTCATGGTGCCACCAGAAGCAGATGTGGCGTTATCCAGCGCTGCATCTCTTAGGCGGAGGGTCTCCATCTCCTCGACGACATCCACTCAGGCATTTGCGATCACCACGCCGCTCCAAGGACCTTGGTTGGGAAAGTTTTCTGCCAAGGGTTTTGCTGGCCCACAGCGGTCTTCGACGCTGAGAAACTCGTTCGTTCTTGCAAAAGCTATCAGTTCTATGCCCGACAGACTCATTTGCTAGCCCAGGAGCTCCAGACGATTTTGATCGCATGGTCCTTCGCGGTCTGTGGACTCAATGTCCTCGGCCTTTTTGACTAGCACTCGGGGGCTTCACCAACCTCTTCGTCGCTGTCAACAAGTTCACCAAGTGAATTGAGGTGAAGCCGACCCCCTGCATCAGTTTAGCCCGGGCTGTCGAGTTCATCCGCGACATCATCTGCCGCTTTGGAGTGCCGCACTCCATCATCACCGACAACGGTACGCAATTTACTGGTCACGTCTTCCGGGAATTTTGTGAGGAGTACTATATCCGGCTCGACTTCGCCTTCGTCGCCCATCTGAGGACCAACGGTCAAGGCGAGCGTGCTAATGGGATGGCGCTGCAAAGATTGAAGCCTCGAATCTACGACTTCGTCAGGCATGCGGCCGGGCGGTGGGTCAAAGAAGTCTCGTCCGTGTTGTGGGGCTTACGAACGACCCCCAATAGAACTACAGGGTTCACCCTCTTCTTCATGACCTTCGAAGCGAAAGCTGTGCTGCCGACCGACCTCGACTACGACTCTCCGAGGGTCTAAGCCTACAATGAAGAAAGGTCGAAAGCGGCGCGGCAAGACGCCCTGGATCAGTTGGACGAACTCGCGATGTCGCCATTTTACGGTCGGCCAAGTACCAGCAGAGTCTGCGACGACTACATGCTCAGCGTGTCAAGGGTCGAACCTTCAACGTCGGCGACCTTGTGCTCAAGAGAGTGCAAAACAAGACTGACCAACACAAGCTATCACCTACATAGGAGGGTCCTTATGTAATTAAGCGAGTCTTAAGGCCCGGCTCGTACAAGTTAGCGACCGAGGGCAGCAGGAAGCTAGCCCATGCCTGGAACATCGAGAACTTACGTAGTTTCTACACATAATAAAATCAACTTTCTATGCATTCTCTTGTCTCGCTAACTATTTTTTGGCAGTGAAGCGCAGCCGACTCATCTACCCTTCACTACCCGGGGGCTAATCACAGAGTCCCCACTTGAGGGTCAGAACGATCGACCCTTTCGGATTCGACCCTTCAGGCCTCAACCTCGTTCCTACGTTCTAAGGCTTTGTGCCTTAGCCTCAATAAGGCTCCGCGCCTCGTTCCTACATTCTAAGGCTCCGTGTCTTAGCCTCAACAAGGCTTCGAGCTTCGTTCCTACGTTCTAAAGCTCCGTGCCTTAGCCTCAACAAGGCTCCATGCCTTGTTCCTACGTTCTAAGGCTCCATGCCTTAGTCTCGCAAAAGGCTCCACGCCTCCATCTGTTTCCTCGGGCCCAACCCCCCGACTCGCGCCAAGTTTCGCGGGTGACCCTCACATGTGCCAAGTTACGAAAGCGCTTTCGTTCAAGTTTTCCTTGTGGCTAACGATCCGACCAGACGTTGTTGACGCTCTGCGGCTATATCGAGCCCGATACTCGACCCTACAAGCTATATCCAACCCAGTCGCTTGATCAACGCCCAATGGAACTCGAGAAACGTTAAGTGTGAACAACTAAAACACAAAAGAGGGTCAGAAACTTGCGTATTCACACATCATCCAAAAGTGTTCATTAAACAGTCGGATACAAAACGCCGCTACTTCCTACAAACAACTAAGCACGCCGCTGCTACACGTGAGGAAGGTGGCCGAACCGCTCCCGAAGAAGTCAGCGACGACCGCCCGCGCCGATGGCTGCATCTCGGCCCTGAGCGCCGTCATCTCCTCCTCCGACAACCTGGAAGCGAACCCGTCGACGATCCGGCCGAAGTCCGCGTTCGGGTAGTGGGAGCGGGTCAGCGAGGCCCCGTCCTGCAGCTACTCATCACCTTGGCGGCGATGATGCCCGAGAGTTGCTGCAGCATGTGCATCACGAACTCCGTCGCGAGAGAGTTCTCATGCACACCAGCGAAGATCCGATGGAGCAGACGTCGGCCATCGGACCTCAAGGGTCAGAGCTCACTGACCAGAGTCGCAACAAATACACTATCAAATGGCCGACCCCAAGGTCAACCAATAAACAAAAAGATACGACACTGACCATCCCGCTTTTTTTGCCACAGCTTCGACAAGGCCCTTGGCCTAGTTCAGCTCCGCCCGAAGCCGCTCGACCTCGGCCTCGGCAACCAGGCGTGCCTCTTGGACCTCGGAGGCGGCTTACTGCATCTCCCGCAGCTCCTTCGACAATCGCTCGACCTCGGCCTCTGCAACGGCCCGCTCCGAGTCAAGCCGGTCCCACTACTCGAAGGCTCGCAGGCGCTCCTCCAAGGCCCTCTTGGTGGAGGACTCGGCACTCTGGCGGGCCCTGTCGGTGTGGGCAAGGAGGTCTTTGAGACGCCGCACCTCCTCATCGTGTTGGTCAGTTTGCCTCTGGAGCTCTGCAGAAAAACAAAGTCTTTAGTCGGGACCCGACCCCAGCCTTTAATATGATAAAGCTTAAAAACTGTACAACTAACTTACTTGCGATCGTCTCCTGCGTCGACACAGCATCCATACACGCCCGGTTGGCCTCGTCAAGCGAGATGCGGCTTGCCTCCCAGGCGGCATTGAGCTGGTGGTGCAGTGGATCGCGGAATCTCTCGAGACATCCCAACCGGCTTGGGTCCTCTCCAGCTCCGCCTGAAGGGCGTCGACCTCGGCTTGCAGAGCATAGCCTCGGGTAGGTTGACCCTAGACCGCGGCAAGATTCGCCTACAGATGACAACATTCAACATCACAACAAACAAGTTCGACTAAGAAACTTAAAATGTTCAAACTTACCCGACACTCCATCAGGTACGGATCGTCGAAGAGGGCTTGGCATTCGTCCGTTATTCCAAGCAGCCGATGGAGGCCGGAGGCCATCGCAAGGTTGAAACGACGGACCCCGGCCATCCGATCGTCGTAGAACTTATATGCCTCGACCACGGCCTTAGGCATAAGATCACCTCTCCTCTAGGTCCTCAGCAAGCCAGAGGACGAGGAGGCGGGTGCCCCCGTGGCTGCTGATGGCATCATCGACGCTGTGACTAGCCCAGTCCCGCCTCTCTCTTGCGCCTCTCCGACGGTTCCGCTCGCACCCGCCAGGGCCGCGCTCGTCAACGGCTCTCTGACCTCCGTCGCGGTCGTCCCTTGGAAACCCTCGGACGGGTCTGCTAGGGGGACTTCCGGCTGCTTCACGGCGACTGTCTCGCTCAACTCCCGTGCGCTCTTGGGAGCGGCGAGCGAGACTTGACCAGCCGGTTTTTCGTGGGCCGAGGGTGGGAAACCCTTAGCCTCTGTCATTTCAACCGCCCCTCCTGCATCAGGAGCCAGAGAGGAGTCTTCCCCCTCCTCCTCGGCGACAGCCCCTTCTTGGATCTCAGGAGCTGCCTCCTCCAGGAACTTGGCGGCTTCCTCCTCTCGGGCCTTAGCGGCCGCCTCCTCCTTCTAGGCTTCGGCGGCCACCTCTTCCTGGGCTTTGGCCGCCGCCTCCTCTTGACCTTCGGCTGTAGCCATCGGGGGAGGCGGCTGCAGCAGTGCGCCGCCGACCACCAGAGTCGGCAGGTTCTGAACTTCGAACGGATGGGGCGGCATCGCCGCTTGCGCCGCCGCACCAGTGCCAGCGTCGGCTTCACCTTCGGTGCCCTCAGACGCCGATGTCGTAGTGGCCGCAGCCGGACTCATTGCAGCGACCGACGACGGAGGCCTACACACTGCCAAACAGGTCAGAAACAAACTAACCCAAATGAAATATACATCTAAACTAAAGGTGCAAGAACTTACACCCTCGACTGGCGCATCAGGATCCTCCGGATCCGTGGAAGGGCTGGTTGGCCCGCGCCCGAGGACTGAGCCGCCCCACTTCCTGCCACCTGGACCGTGGCAGCCGCTGCCGCGGTTCCGGAGTCGACCTCTGCGCTCGCCGACCCCTCGGTCCTCGTCCTCTTCGACAAAGGCCGAACAACCATGTCCTCGGACGACACCGGGCTCCCGACGTCAACCGAAGCCATCGCCTGCGGCGCAGCAGTCCTAGTGGTCGGGGTCGTAATCCCAGACCTTGCCATTGTGCTTGAAGGGGCCCCAGCCGGTGGGGCCTCAGCCGACCTCTGAGCAGGCTGCGCAGTCCGCGTAGAAACAGTCGGACTGCGGACGGAGAATGACCTCAAGCCAGCACGGTGCCGTCTCTTGACGGCCTTCTTCTTCTTGGCCAGGGACTTGCCTGCAACGCTTGTCCCGATTACGTCCCTCGACCCGGGCGCGGCCCCCCGGTAGGACCTGCAGCGACGACAACGACTTAGTCTGACTCCTATCCACAACTCGACCTGATCTACTCTACGAACTGGAATAACACAAGCAAGAGGAGGCCAACTCACCAGGGTCGGGTGATCCTTGTCAAGGGGCTGCGGTCTCTTGGACATCTCGTCAGAGACATATCCCTCCAACAGCCTACTGACCCGCTGGGCGACCTCCCGGTCGCTCAGCTCAATCCCGACCACCTCCCAGGTGGCACCATCCTTCCCCTCATAGTTGTTCATGGGGAAGGCTCGGAAGCACAGCGGCTGAACTCGACGCCGCACGAAGGTAGCAATGACGGAGGCGCCGTTCAACCCCTTGTCTCTCAGCCGTCGGATCTTCTGCAGCAACGGCCTCAACTCGTTCTTCTCCTCGGCTGTCACCTTCGCCTTCCACAAATCGGTCGCCTCGGCCGGTGCGTCGCAAAAAGCCGGGAGGCCAGAGGAGGCATTCTTGATGTAGAACCACCCGTCATGGCAGCCCTTCAAGGACTTCTTCAGCGATACCTTGATGTACTCCTTTGCCTCGGCGCTCCGGAGCATGATCGTGGCACCGCCGACCTGCCTAGCCGTGCGGGATGTCTCCTGCAACTGGTTGGCTTGGAAGAAGTATCGCTATAACCGTAGGCCCGGAGCCACCCCTAGATACGCTTCGCAGAGCATGATTAAGTTGGCAATATAAAGGATGCCGTTAGGGTTGAGGTGGTGGAGGCACACGCCGTAGTGGAGCATTAGCGTGCGAAAGAAGAAGGTGCCCGGGAGCGCCAGCCCGCGCTCGTGGAAGGCGAGGAAACTCACGATCTTCCCCTCCGGCGGCGCCAGCACCTCCTGGTGCTCCGCCGCCGCCCACTCGCCGGGTTCCTTCGACGGCAACAGCCCGGCGCCATGGTAGGACTCGAGCACTTCCTCTGAGACAGCAGAGGGCTTCCACGTGCCTTCCATCACGACGACAATGAAGACGATGAAGACGGGGACGGTTGCAGTGGCCGTCGAAATGGACGCAACGACGACGATGAAGACGAAGATGACGAGCTCTGGAAGCCAAGACAAGCTAGCGCGAGGAAGCTTGAAGACGAAGACAATGAAAGGCAGGTGAATTTTGAAATCACCGCGCCCCCCTTTTTAAAGACCGTGAGGGGGGCGAACGTTACTACCCCCACTAACCACGACGCGATGGAGCAGTATCTGCGCCATCATGGGTGCGCATCACAACGTGCACCCGCCGCATCGGCACCCCACTCACTGACGGGTGGGGACAGACGTCGCCTCGCCACCTCCGCCACGATGGAGGTGACGTAAGCCTATCTGACACTCCAATCAATGGCTGACAGGCGCCAGTTGATGGGACGTGAAGGCTCGAAGCGCCGCGCTCCCACCGCCGTCCGATTGGCATCATCCAACCGACCGGATCGACCGACGGTTACAATCCCCAGAAGCTATATCTGCCATCCACGTGGAGGCGCGGGATCGTGCGATCATCAGAGCCGTTACCGACGCCCGTTACTGATGCCGTGAGTCATCTCATGGATCGGGACAAACGAGAGGTCGGGCGATAAACCGACCGGTCGGATACTTGCTCAGGGCGCTGATCATGGAAAACGACTGGACTGCCTAGTCTAACCTAGGTGCAATGCTGATCATGAGACGAGGCCGGCACGATCGGCCCAATCTAGGCATCTGTCCCGACATTCAGTTGATAACGAAAATCTGCTTCAAACCGACCTTAAGGGTCAGGAACTATCGAAGACTAAGCCCACGACCGGCCCTTCGGATCGCTCGGGGGCTACGCTCCACAGGCGCGCTCGCGCGCCTCTGTAGGATCAATCATCGATGAACAATGTCGAGGACGAAGACTAAGCCCACGACCGACCCTTCGGATCGCTCAGGGGCTACGCCCTACGGGCGCGTTCGCACGCCCCCGTAGGATCAGGAGTCATACTTCAGCAAGGGTCAGCCTAGCGCTGCCTCAACAAGGATTGCAAACGGCATAGGGCTCGAGGGCTACTGTCAGGATAGTATACCCCAGGTTCTTACGGACCCGGCCTTTACGTAAAGGCCTATCCACAAACTACGGCACAGAATCCGTCTACGGCCCACGAAGGATCACATCCCGCCAAGAACGTCTCGACCTCAGGGTCCGAAACCGCGCAAGCGTCCAAGCCCAATTCAGCCCACCAACGGCTAGAAGCTAATGCTCTGACCTGACTCCCGGGGGTCGGGCACCGCCTTAACAACTAACCACTGACAGCTACAGAGATTCCTATCAGCAGGAGGTAAAGCAACCTTGCCGAGAGGTAAAGCGTTTCAGAAATTGGTAAAGCAGCCAGACGATCGGTAAAGCAAGATGGAAAAATGTCCTTTATCCCCCGCGACTGAACAAAGGACGTACGAAGGCCACCGCCCAACTGCACCGACGCCAGTGGGCACTAGGCGACCAACTTAGGCAACGACCAAGGCCTCACCTGGCGGACGGTCAGCAGGTTCCATAGGTGCCAAGCACCTTCGGTCCGACCCCTATAAAAGAGGTACCATAGGGCATTAGACGAACATGAGAAGAGGAGAAGAAGATAAGACAATTGAAGAACAAGTACCAGCCATCCCACTATAACCACATCCACCCACGCGAGCTAGGGTTCTTAGATCGAGCCAAGACCCTTTCGCATTGTAGTTATGTTCTTGAGTTCATACGATTTGATCTCTCTCTCGTCCCTGGACATAGGGTATTACGTCTCTCGGTGGTCCAAACCAAGTTAACCTTTGAGTCTCTTTCGTAGACTAGGTCATTCGAATACGAAGAGTACACGAATACTCCCTTCGATTACGTAAATTTTACTGTGCTGGTGGTCAGAACACCGACACCCACAAACTCTCTCTCCAAACCCTAACCCTACGTTTGGCTGCAGGCATGGAGGGGTCAGTAGGAGATGCTGCAGGCAAGGAGGGGCCTGAAGGAGGAGGATATGCTGCAGACATTGACGCCATTGAGGATCAAGAAGGGGCTGCGGCCATGGGCCAAGGTGGGGCTGCACAAATAGAGGAGCAGCAAGGTGAACTTGCAGTTGATTGGGATGCAATAGAAGTTGAGTTGCCTTTGGTTGAATCAGCAGCACCTTGTATGCAACTAGCATCTCCATTCTTTGTTGATTGGGAAACAATAGTTATTGAGGAAAGACGTAATGATGAAGGGAGATTAGAAATGCCATCTGAACAAGAGTTGTATATGCTTTTGGGGTTGAGGGATGAGGATGAGAGAGCAAATACTAAATCAAGGGCTGGTGAAAGTAATTCTGAACTTCCAAATATTGAAGGTGCGGCCATTCCTGTTGATGACAGTGTTCTTGGTGAGGGTATTGTATTGTTTGATAGGAACAATCCTGTAATGATTGTTGACAGCAAGCACCTCGTCTTGGTGGCTTCACTCTCTTCTACTGCTTTGATGAGGATCATCATGTGGATAATTGACTTTAGTTTAGCTGACAGCTAGAAATCTTGTTACAAGATTTTCCATGCACCATACTATCTATTTCATTTAAATCGATATATTTATTTTCCTCTGGTGCAAGTTTCAAATTTATTTTATACAGTACATATTATGATTTGTTTCTAGTGCACACAAATGACCATAATGAGTCAGGTCTTAACAAAACTTTGTTCTGAATATCTATCCAGCTGCCGGAATTCTGTTCACGAGACAGTTCACTTGTTGTCAAAGAAGTCTTTGGATTCACAGAGTAAGAATCTTTACATTCTTTTTATCTTAGCTTTTGTCCTGCTCTTATATGGAATGAATATGTGGCCTTCAATTGTAACAATTGTTCTTTTCAACTTTAAAAACAATGTTATTTTCGGTTTCTTATGGGCAGTGAGGACGCGGAGAGCATCCGGATTCACACCCTATCAGCTGCTGGTGATATTGAATCTGTACAGAATATGGTAGATGATTCTGACTTACATGGTCCCTCGTCATCAACTTAAATTATGGTGGAATGATAATGTTAAGCTTCTTCATCCATGAAGTTGCAACTTTCAGAGTTTTTTCAACCTGTTACCTTATATTGTATTTCTAGATATTGAAGGAGGGGTGTGCAGAATAGTTGGTTAGAAGTATTGTAAATTGCCTCTCAAATAGGTCTGTATGGTTTGGTTGTTTCTTGGTCTTGGACTATCCATGACTTGAGTAAACGAGAAAGTTGTTACAAATGAAGGCCATGTGATTTATTAACCTGGTACCTTGTTTTTAGTCATGTGATTTATTAACATTTTTGGATGTTTCCATGTAAAAATTATTGTGTACTGTAAAAGAGGGAGATGAGGGGTAGATCTTTCTTTTTAGGAGCTGTCCTGTGGTTTAAAAATAGCCTGGCTGTAAAAGAAAGATGTGAGGGGTAGTTTGGTCCTTTTATGTCTTGATGGAGGTAAATCTTCGCCCAATGCGGCGAGAAGCAGGGCCTCGAGCCTTTCTTATTTATTTCCTATATAGATGGTTTAAGTTTTTTTTGTTTAATTATTTAATTTTTAATCATTTAATTTTTTTCTTTTTCCTTTTTTAAAAATTTAAAGTGTCATTCTTTTTTTATTTCAAAAAATATTTAGAACTAGTAGTTATATTTTATTACCAGATTGATTTTATTGTTGAAACAACTTATTTCTACTACTGAAACAAATGAATCTTACTAATGAAACATTAGGTCATTAAGATGAAATAATTGAAATTCAAAAATGTAATTTAAAATTTAAATATATTTATCATAATATATAGAATAATTTATTTTACTAATAAAACAATTAAATTTTTACTAGAACAATTGATATTTAATATCAGAACATTTCATAACTGGAGCATTTAATTTGCTAAGACGAAACATTAAAAAAACCTAAAAAAATTCAAAAAAATTCAATATATATATATATATATATATATATTCCTGTGGGATCCATTCCCTGCATTAATTTAGAATATGTTTCAAATGGAATTAAAAAATGAGTTATGTACAATAGAAAAATCGATTAGAAATTTAGAATCCTTTTAATCATAACTAGGCCTAGACATGGAGCAGTACCTATAATTGGCAGCCCACTTGGACCAGCGTGCGAGTTAAAGCAAAAGCGAAAGTGTTAGCCCATCTGACCCGAGGGAGGAATTTGGCCCACTTGGCCTAGTCAGTGCAAACAACCCAGGTGGAGTGGTGGGAGGCAAGTAGGGATGGCAATGGGACGGGTTTGAGGCAGGCGGATGAAAACTTCAGCTGCAATGAAAAGGGTCATAGGTGCAAAACTCTAAACCTGCATCCGCCGGTGGAAAACAAGAACCTACCTGCACAGGTAGATTCGTGTGTGACAAAATTTGCAATAACTAAAAAAACTTACACGGAAATAATAAAATAATAAATATTTAAATGCTCACATATGTTTCATTATGGACTGTGGGCAGGACGCTTCACGGAGCTGGCCGGTGGCGAGCGATAGCGGCGCGGGTTGTGGCGAGGGGCGACACGAGCAGGACACAAGTGCGGCAAGCCTGGGGCACAGCCCAGAGGAGAGGTGCGGGTGCGGCACGCTACGTAGGGAGTTCGGCAGAGCTGGAGGTAGGGAGCAGCAGCGCTGGTGCGAGGAGCGGCAGCGGGAGTCATGAGCACGGGCGGAGGTGGCGATGTCGGCGGTCGGCGATGATGAAGGTGGCGGTCGGATGCGCACACGGTTGGGGATGCAAAGTATGAGGAAACACGTGCGGCTTAGGTATAAACAGAAATCAACAGCTGAGATTAAAATGATTTCGAACGGATGGTCGAGATTGCGCTGATCAAAAGGATCACAGGATTGTCCAGTTTTAAGGATCAAGTAACTGATAAGAGGGGTTGAATCGGGAACTAATACAACTAAGATTTTTTTGACTCTTCCTACTTTCTAGCTGTCTAACAAGCAACTCCTAACAAGAGAAAGACTAAGCAAGAGCACAACCAAGCTAGGAAAAAACTAGACACAAAAGGATAAAGAAAAAACAACCTATCAAGCTAGCAAGCAAGTCAAATGGCCCGAAAGCCACCAAAAGGAATCGCTAAGCAACCTATCACATAACTCGAAATGTAGTAAAGAGAAGAGGGAAAAAGATGCTCAGATTTTTCTCGAGGTCTTGGAAGGATGGCGCATTCCCCTCACCATCGTTGGAGCATTCTCGTGGAAGTACTGGTCCCTCCCGCCATTTCCGAAATGGTGCTCCCAAAAGTATGCTTCACTCTCGGAGTGAAGTCACCGGCGGTCCGGCTGTAGCAAACAATACCTTAGCGTAAGAGCAAACCTTCAAGGTTCCGGGCGCTCCCTCTTGGTGTTTCTTTCAAGCGGGGGACCCGAAACCTCTCACAAACTTGATGTCATCTTCTACAAGTCTTTGGAAGCTCGGACAACGATGCCTAACCGGTGTAGGCTGACATAGACCAAGAGTAACAAGTCTAAGACACTCCTCTCAGCTCACAAGCTCTAGGAGTGTATGAATGCTCTTTGTTACTCTTCACTAGCACTTAATATCTCTCAAGATTCTTTCTTGTGCTTTCCTTAATGACATTTGGCTTTCACAAGTGACCTGTAAACTTCTTTGGCCGCTGGTAACCTCCACAACAGCTCCCTCAACGGTTTAAATAGGCCCCTAGCCCCGAAAAGACTGTTGGGAGCCGTTGCCAAAAAACTGACTGTTTTTTTGCAATCATCAGACTGTCCAGTGACTGGGACCACCGGATTGTCCGATGACTCCTAGTCTTCATCAGACAGAAAACAACCTCTCTGAAATCCGCTCTATATGACACCGAACTGTCTGGTGCATACCTTGACTGGACTATCTGGTGCTTGTCACTTTTGGACTTACAGAGACACCTCTTTTGAACTTCGTCTTTATGCTCACCGGACTATCCAGTCACTGACCTACCAGACTGTCTGGTGACTTCTTCACTTCAACTCCAGAGAGCTCCTCTTTTGGACTTCAACTCTTTTGCACTCACCAGACTGTCCGGTGCAACCGACAGACTGTCTGGTGACTTCCTCTATTTGCCTCTAAAAAACTGCCTCTCTGGACTTCTGTCTTCAACAATCACCAGACTGTCTGGTGACCTCGTCGGACTGTTCGGTGACACCTCCGTTGCTAGATCTTGACAAACTTCAAGATCTTCTTACTTCCGCTGCAACTCTTGACATTTTCAAGCTTCCTTCGATCACTCAAGTACCTAAGAAAGTTTAGAGCATCCATACTCCCTAACACTTGTAAAACCGAGACGAGTGACCGGAGCCCTCTCAATAGTACTGGCTTTCCTGTTGACTTAAGTCCTAAAACTAAGCCACAAATGGCTATAAAACATCCTTAGCTTTGAACAAGCATCATCCTTAGAAAACACGCGGGGATTCGAGCAACCTTGAAATAACTAACTCGTAGAAGTGGAGAATAGTGTTGATAAACCTACATCCAACAAGTTAATTCATGGTTATCATTCAATCACCAAAATTATTCATACCTTTTGATGGACTTAAATGGTCATGAAGCTAACAATCTCTCCCTTTTTGGTGATTGATGACAATGGTGATGCAAATAATCGAGATGATATCGAAAAGATTGAAAGGAACCATGAGATAACATAATTGAAAGGAAAGGATACAAGTTATCTTACCATCTCTTGTCAAAATGCCCAAAACATGCGGGATTTCATACCTTAGCTTAATTCTCCCCCTTGATATATGCATTGCTCACTCTTTTTTATCTTCTTTGATTGGTCTTATTTTTATGCGGCTTTATCCATCTACGTTTCTTTGTCTCCCTTTTCGTCATCTGTAAATAGAAAATAGCCAAAAGACGAGTAGAAGGCAAAAGGGTAGTAGTTAAGAGATTTGAGAATATAGGAAAGTACAACTCCCTTAGTCATCTTTACATGTCTTATCTTGATCACAACATCTTTTTTCTTCATCTTCACCATCATCCTTGATCATCATATTTCTTCCTTGAACTTCATATTTCTTTCTTGAACATCACCATTATCCTTGATCATCAAAACTCTCTTCCCCTTTGTCATCTATCAACAAAAATAGTACCAAGGGAGAAAACTATGATAGAGTTAATATTTGCAAGGAAACATATGAAAATGGAGCAATATTACCGGGTGTTATCTTGACTATTTTCCATGATTATAATAATCTTTTCTTATCTTCTTGATATTCTTTTGTTATTTTATCATCTTTTATTGACTTCGTGCCTAGATCACGTTCTTTGGTCATGGGCTCCTTCTCCCCCTCAAATTCCTGAAAATTATCCAGGAGGCCTCCTCTTCCTTTAGCAAGAGGTGTTAGAGATGCATATGGGAATATAAGAACCATAATCTTTGAGCCGCGTAAGTAGATTTAACCTTAGAACTCGAAAGATTGTGATTCAATGGCATGAAGCTCACAATTACTATGATGAAAGTCTAGGGGCAATCAACTTATATTGTTTATGAGCAACTCCCCCTAGAACCATACTTGACGTCAAGACACAAGATGCAATGCATGAAATGCATATCAATGAAAAACCAAGAACAAAGTATGCATGCTCATGATAAAGAAGGACTAGAAAATAATTACCCTCATCACATTGAAAACCCCTTACAAGCTTACTCACAATGATACTCATCTCCTAGCCTTGGGCACCTCATAAACATTCTTTCCAAGCTTTTCATGATCATTGCTATCTTGAAAAGGTTGAATGATGGCCCTACAAAATAAGAAGAACACAAAAAATAAGGCAAACACAAGCAAACAAGTATTTACAAGAAAATGCTAAGCTTTGAAGATTACTCAAGTGAAGTCTGAGAGATCGAGAATGTTGAGCTCTCCTCTTAGCCTATTGAAATTCTTCTCATCAAGGCGCTTTATGAATATATCAACGAATTGATCATTAGTCTTCACACTTATAAGATCGATATCTTTTTTAGACACATGATCCCTTATGAAATGATGCTTAACCTCAATATATTTGGCATGACCATGATCACTCTTATAAAGAGCCATATTGATAGTACTCTCACTATCACAATGTAGAGGAATGTGATCATATTTTAATCCATAATCTATGAGAGTTTGCTTCATATAGAGAAGTCGAGCACAACAAGCACTGGCTGCCATATATTCCGCTTCGGCCATTGAGAGAGCCGCGGCATTTTGCTTCTTTGAGCTAAAAGCAACCAAAGATCTTCCAAGAAATTGATATTCACCGGAGGTACTCTTTCGACTCACTTTGCTACCCGCAAAATCTGAGCCGGAGTATCCAACAAAATCAAAGCCTCCATCCTTTGGATACCAAAGACCCATAGTTGGTGTATACTTGAGGTGATGGGTACATGGTTCCCAATCGATGTATACTTAAGGTGATGTGTATGTGTTTCCCAGTCTTTCGTCAAGTCGTGGTAACTCTCAATTTGGTGGAGATATGACACACAATCGATCCAGCCTCAAATCAACACGATTTGAATCCCGCAATCGCAGCACCATTTCTCCTCTGGTTATCAACCGTGCACACACGATTGATCTCACCAAGAAGGCTAATCTGAGCCTGTGAATCGAAGAACACAAGCAAGAACAAGGAAGAACACAACTCAATTGCGAAATCTGAATTAAACTCACAAAGTTTGAATCCAACAAACCGTCAAATGTGAAACTGTTTGATAACAGATAAACTAAGAAAAAACCTATCCCTAATGATGGTGGCTACTAATTATATAGAATTTAGGGTGTCCTTAGGGGCAAACCCTAATACTAATGGGCCTAAGAAAGATAGATGACTCAAAGGCCCAAAGATAGTGTCGCAGCACCAGAGCAGTTTCTGGATGTCATATTGTTTTAATGATTGCCACTGACTCCTGTCGAATTTGGAGATGAGACCAGTTCTGTTGGGAAGGTTATCTTCTTAGCTTTCTATTCATATCTAGAACTTCCAAAACAGATACGGTATGCGACCTGAGTGTTTGTTTTAGTGTGGACTGCTCCTGGAACCCGAGGGCAACTCGACTCCGAGTTGGATTGGATCTCCTCCGGAGTTCAACGTGCCTTGCTGGTCTTGAGCATCTTCAAGTCCTTCTTCATGTTTCTCTTGACCCTCTCCAATATTTTTAATCATGATAAAGTCATTAGGTAGTAATCTATTTTTAAATGAAGGAAGACATGTGTTTAGGAACAAGTTCATCTCTAAATTCAATTATCGTGCACGAGTTCGATCAATACTAATTTGAGAAGTGTTGTGTGTATCTAAAGGACTGATATCCTCGTCATGAGGTACCTAAGTGTTGACAACCAAAAAATGCACTCCGAGAAAATCGAAAGTTCCAATATCCCAAACCAGAAGTTCCGGTTTTCACATAGAGAATTGGCCATAAACAGCTAAGTCCTGGCCGGAGTGTCCGCAAGTTGTCTCTAGAACCCAACTCAAGGTTCACCGGAGTGTCCGGTGCAATGCCGAAGGATCGAACTAGAACTTTTGGTTTGGCAAACCGGAACGTCCGATTTTGGAGAAACTGAGTTTGTTCAAACCAAAGTCTAATCTTATTATTTCACAATTCTAGTGTTTGAGCATGTTTTTCAGGCCACATAAGCGCATTGAAATATGTTGAGTTATAGTTAATGGAAGACGTGAAGGAAGGCCGGGAAATGCAAGGGGGAGAGCTGAATGATGGTTTGGAAGATTCTATGGTGTTACTTGCATCAAGACAATCAAAATGGATGTATTACTTAGGTAATTCAAGACCTCGACAAAATCGGAACTTTGGATTTTGTAAACCGGAAGTTTTGGTTTTCACAGACTTTTGGAAATGTTTTCAAATTTGATTTCTTGCTGATTTGTTGGAGTCACCGGCTCTCCACGGGGACAGACCACCCCACCTCTATAAAAAGAGAGGCTCACGGTCGATTGAGGGTATCCCAATCGTCATTCAATAATTACTTTACAAGTTTTGCATTTCCTAACCCTAGCCCCTCTCTCAAACCATAATTCTCTTCTTTTCGTGTCTTGGCGGCGGTAAGAGGGTCTAGCTGGCCTGACCGAGCCTAGACTAACCCTAGGAAGCTCTTGTCCGCACGGGGTCCCTCTTGAACTCGAGTTTTCTGGTGCTGCTGTTGTTCTGCCAAAACCGGAATTTCGGGTTTGGCAAACTGGAACTTCTGGTTTTTGCGATCTCTCTGTTCTGTTTTTACACACAGACGTGCGCGTGTGTGTTGGCCTGATCCGAGCGTCAAAACACTTTTTTGTGACTCCGCTGGGGACGAAAGGTTCCAGTTTGCACGAACCGAATCATCGTTTCCGCATCATGTCTTCCGAGATTTCGCCGGAAAACATTGTCGTGCCGTCTTTGGAGGAGTTGCCCGAGGAGGCTTGCAAGGCGTTCCTAGAGCGTCGGAAGGCCTCTGAGGAGGCACGCAAGGCACGGGAAGATCAGGAGCTTCGAGAGTACTTAGCATGCTTTAAGAAAGATCGTCAAGGGACGATATCTCAAGTGAAAAAAGCCGTTCTTCCGCCCGTCTTCGATGATGCAGCCATGGGTGCTACCAATGTGAGAACATCTCCGCACCCCCCGTTACTTTTGAAGATCTTTCATACTATTTTGCCGACATGAAAAAGATCTTAGGTAATTATATGCAAATATGATTCAAGATAACTTATCAAAGTCATTAAAGAACATTAGTGTTGCATCATCTACTACTCATGTTGCACATGTAGGACCATCTAGTAGCGCATCGGCTCCCCATAGATCTAGCGTAGAACAACCGTTATATGGTATGCCATTGAACTCTTTTAGTGGGCAAACTAGCTTTCAACCTCATGTGCAAACTAATGTGATGGTGGTGCCGCTGCCTAACGTAAAGCCAATTGCTAGAATTCCCAAGCCGGCTAATAGCCGATTGGACAAATTGACCAATTTTGTACTGTCATATCGTACCATTGCGTATAGCACACTGCCTATATCACCTAGCGGTACGGGTATTCCTCATGGCTTTATACTTAATAAACAATTTAATACCATGAAAATGAACATGCATACCTCACCCTGTAGGACTCCCATAACCGACATGGAGGAAAGCCATCCTTTTATTAAGGAGCATTTGAGCAAGCAATTTCGTGAAACACTAGGAGTAAATTTGGTCTCATATCCTAGCGGGTGGCGTGTTCTCGATTTTGTCAAATTTAATGGCGATGGTAGTAAAATCACTTAGGAGCACATTAGTCAATACATTGCTCAATTAGGGGAGGGGAGGTGAGTTCGCTAACTGGAACCGCTTTCTCATGGTTTTCATCATTGTCCCTGAGTTCCATTTACACAGGATGTTTTTAAAGCATAGGTTCCATGATCATTTTTATTCCGAGGATAATGAGTTGAAGTTGTCACATTTAACATCGGTTAGGCAAGGGAGAGATGAACCCGTTATCGATTTTATTCGGAGGTTTAGAGATGTCAAGAACTGATGTTTTAATTTGATAATTTTTTAAAAGGATTTAGCTGACTTAGCTTTTAGTGGCTTGTAGTCTTATCTTAAGTAGAAGTTGGAGGGATATGATTTTCTCACTCTCGCTCAACTACAACAAAAAGCTTCGGCGCAAGAGAGCCGAAGCAAAAAGGTGAAACACGATTATAAGACCTGCCACAACGTGCAAGTCATTGAGTACGATTCGGACAGTTCCATTGATGACTTCAATGACATTTTGCCTGCTGAGTTTGTTTAGCCAACTAAGGCCAAATTATTTGCTTGCGATTCACTCAAACCGGTTCATAAGAATCGGAAAAATGATGTAAAATACACCTTTGGTGTAGCTAAATACGATAAAATATTTGATGAATCACACAAATGTGGGTATATCAAGATTGCATACACTTTATCTCCGGCGGACGAATTAAAGTGTAGAGCGTATTATAAGTGGCACAATTCTTATTCTCATGCCACTAATGATTGCAATGTTTTTCGTCGACAGGTCTAATTGACCCTTAACTAGGGACGATTGAGTCTTAAGGAGATGCAAGTGGACAAACAACCTTTCCCTGTTAGCACGTTGAACATCAATACCAAAGTGTTGATTTGGTCGAGTCAAGCCGATACAACCCAAGGGAAGAATGTGATTGTGGGTGAAGAAAGATCCCTCCCGGTGGGAGAAAAAATTATTTCAAGAAAAGTGGCATTGGAAAAGTCCTCCGATGGCAGAGAGTCCATCAAAATCACCATTAAAGGCTCTGCATGGGGGGACGCAAAAAAAAAGGTGAAGAAATAGTTGTTCCTACTGATCAGAAAAAACCGAAACTTCCATTTTACCAAACAGAAATTTCTGATTTTGCTCAAAAGTCCAAAATGATCAAACTGAAAAATCCTGAGGTGGGCAAATGGAAAGTGAACCAAGGCAAGGCTATGGACAGGAAGATGGGACCTAGAAGCATTTTTTACTGTCTTATGACCAAGTACAAGAGTCAAAAAACCGATTTAGGAAATTGGTCAATAAAGTTTTCGAGGTCACCACCAAGGGGAGATAGCCCGCCCAGGAAGGAGGTGAAGCAAGCAGTGGATGTTCATGGGCCTCCTCCTCCTCATGGGTTTGGGATACCACCACCATGGTTCCCTCCTATGCCATCCCGCCATTCTAGGTGTGAAGCCCTTTTGCGGGGCCGTGGATGTTTAGGCCGCCTATGCCGCCTCCGCCTTTTCATCCAGAGTGGCACATGCCATAGGAGAGCGTATTTCAGCGGCTCTCTAGTTCGGTTCATGACCGATTTGGAAATCAATCGGTCGATCATAGGGAAGACAGCACTGGTTTTGCTGAGCAGCAAAACCGGAAGTTCCAGTTTGGCAAACCGAAAGTTTCAGTTTTTCCAGAAAAGCCAATTTCCCCTCCTAGGCAAGAATGGCGAGTTAAGAGTGGAGGGGAAGGTAGTAAATATTCCTCTGGGGCCTCTGGAAGCCAAGATGATACATCTAGAGGTGTCATTAAACTTGGCACGACCAATGTAAAGGTTGGGTTAACTTTTAGTGGGCTGATTTAGATAAGTGGTCCGGTTCATGATCAAAATAACCCAACACCCCCTGATCATGATAAAGAAAATGTGAGAGAGCCTACCAAGTAAACACAGCCGAGGTGGTGTCCCTCCGGCTTGACTCGCACTCCATAGCGAAAGCTTCAAAGATTGCACCTCCGTGATATAAGAGAGCGGGACTTAGAAAAAAGGAGCGAGGACATATTTAATGAAATCAAGCCAATGGCACCTCAAGGTAGGCAGTGGAGAGTGAAGGAAAAAACTGAATCTCCAGAGGAGCCGAAGATTCCAACTTCTAAACCAGAGACTCCGGTTCTACCTAAATCAGAAGTTTCGGGTTCCAAATCGGAAGTTCCGGTTTCTACTGATTTTGCACAGGTCGAGAATTCTACTGCCCTTTCTTCTACTGGTGATGTGGACATGTTCGACTTCGACGACGATAATCTCCTGGATTATGAACCTACGCCACCTCGAGATGGTATGGAAATTAATATTATTTTCTTATCTCTTTTCGATTACTCACTCGTAGAAGAAGAAGAAGAGGTTATGGCACAATTCGACTTTGGGTCTAAAATGCTATTTTCGAAATGCCCAAAGAATCGGATAACCATCTGAAACCTCTCTATGTGAAAGGTCATATTCATGGTACACCGATTTTCGCATGCTTGTAGATGCTGGTTGTAGATGCTGGTGATATTGTTAATCTAATCTGTATTCTTTGTTTAAGAAGTTAGGTAAGGCCGATAACGAGCACATCCGAACCAACATGACTCTGAACGGTGTGAGAGAAGGAGATCCTATCGAGGCTAAGGGGGTCGCTTCTATAGAGCTCAACGTGGGGAGCAAGACTATGGCTACCGCTTTTTTCGTCGCCGATGTGTGGGTTAGCTATAGCTTGATCTTAGAACGTGATTGGATTCACGCTAATAAGTATATTCCTTACATTGCATAATTTTTTGATAAAATGAGTTGGTGATAATGTAGAAGTTGTTCATGCAGATGTATTGGCTTGTTTTGCTATGGCCGATTCATGTTCCTTACCACATGATACCGTTAGGTGCTTGACCGGGGTAAATTTGATGTATTATGATTTTCTTAGAGTGACTAAGGATGGTTTTGTGCCCGTCAATGTAAAGCCGATGGAAAATCGGCTTAACCATATAATGTGATGACATAGAGTTCAATTTAGATTGGTTGCAAAAAAGAGTGAAATACTATCGGTCAAACAAGAACGATATGTGTGAAGCTATAGAGAAAAAAATAAGATATAGACAAATTAGAACAAGGGTTCACGTCGGCCGATCCTTTGGAGGAGATCAACCTTGGTGATGATATTAATCCAAGGCCAACTTTTATAAATGCCAATCTAGAAGCTGATTATAAGCTGAAATTAGTCAGGCTACTAAAAGAATATATGGACTGTTTTGCATTGTCTTATAATAAAATGCCCGGATTGAGTCACAAACTAGTTGAGCATCAGCTCCCTATCAAATCTGGTTTTAGACCTTTTAAACAATCGGTGGGAAGATTTAATCCGGATATGCATGATCAGATTAAACAAGAAATTAACCGATTGCTTGATGCAAATTTTATTAAACCTTACAGCTATGAGGAGAGGATATCCAACATCGTGCCCGTTGAGAAAAAGAACACGGATAAGATAAGGGTTTGCATTGACTTTAGAAATTTGAATAGAGCCACTCCGAAAGATGAATATCCTATGCCTATAGCCAATATGTTGATCGATGGTAATGCGGGTTACAATCAAATCTTCATGGCCAAAGATAATATGTCTAATACCGCTTTTAGGTGTCCTAGTTTTGTAAGATTGTTGAGTGGGTTGTTATGACTTTTGGATTAAAGAATGCGGGCACCACATATCAAAGAGGTATAAATATTATATTTCATAATTTGCTCGAAGTCATCATGGAGGTTTATATAGATGATGTGGTGATCAAATCAGCTGCTTTAGACCCTCATTTGGCAGATTTTTTACTTGCTTTAGACCGAATGTGCCGCTTCGATTTAAAAATGAACCCACTCAAATGTGCTTTTGGTGTATCAGTGAGAAGTTTTTAGGCTTCATAATTAATGAAAAGAGCATAAAGATAGATTCTAAAAAGATAGAAGCAATTAGAAGCGCAGGCACCCACATGCAAGAAAGAACTGCAAAGCTTCTTAGGCAAAGTAATTATTATGGAGGTTCATTGTCAACTTGTTGGGAAAGGTCAACATGTTTACTCTTATCCTTCGGCTAAAGAATAAAGCCGAATTTACTTGGGGGTAAAACAGTAAGAAGCTTTTGATAAGATTAAAGAGTACTTATCTTCACCACCAGTTCTTAGGGCACCTAAGAGTGGAGTCCCTTTTCGTCTTTACATAGCTGCAGAAGATGATGTGATTGGTGATGTTTTGACACAAGAACCCAAAGAGGAAGAGTACGTGATCATATACGTGAGCCGGTGGTTGATTAATGCCGAAACAGGGTATACTCTCATCGAGAAGCTATGTTTTTTTTATCATGCTTGCACCAAATTGAGACATTATATGCTATCTAGTGCTTGTGTGGTTGCATATCAATCTGATGTCATTAAACATATGCTACATAGACCAATATCTAGTGGAAGACTTGTTAAATGGGCATATGCTTTGATTGAATATGCTTCGGCCTATGAATTAAATCCATGAAAGGCCAAATTGTTGCTAATTTTATTGTTGAATATCGGATTAACTTAGAGCAAGACTTAAATGTTGGTTATATGACATTTACCCCTTGGAAGCTATATTTTGATGGATCGGTTTGTAAAGAGGGTCAAGGTATCGGTGTTGTGCTGGTTTCTCCTCATGATATGTATTTTGATTTTCAAACCAATTAGAATATAATTGCACCAACAATCGGGCATTGTTGTTCGGCTTGGAGAAGTTAGAGTCCATAGGGGTAAAACATACAGAAGCTTTTGGTGATTCATTATTAGTGGTACAACAGTTGCTGGAGTTTTTCAATGTCTAGATGGGTCATTGAATGCTTGCTTGGATAAGTGCCTAGATATTGTTAAGAACATGAATGAATTTCATATACATCTTTTTCCTAGGCAAGAAAACACTAGAGCTAATGATTTGGCACATCAAGCATCTGGTACAACATTAGCAAAGGAAAATTTGCAATTGTTGAAGAACCGATGCATGAATCAATTAAAATTAGAGTTCTAGAAAAACCGGAAAAGTTTCGGTTTATAATTTCGGCAGTTCCGGTTTTTCCTATTTTGAATCTAGAACACTGGAAAAACCGAAAGTTACGGTTTGGCATTCTAGAAGTTTCGATTTTTTCAGAGAAACCAAGAATTCAGCCATTAATAATTCCGAGCATGAGAGGCCGAATCGGTAGATTGAAGAGTTCCCATAATCAGCTATATTAATAACCCCAATCAGAGATTTGATAGAAAGGTTCGGCATGTGGCCTTGAAATACATTATGACTAATGATAACTTGTATCACCGAACGGGAGACGATTTGCTCTTGAAATGTTTAGATGATGATGAGGCTAAGGTGGCTATGGGAGATGTGCATGAAGGCATCTGTGGTACGTATTAATTGGCTCCGAAGATGAAATGGTTATTGAGAAGAGCCGGTTTTTATTGGTCGACCATGGTCGTCGATTGTTTTTTGCTACTAAAAAGGATGTGAAGAATGCCAAAAGTTTGGGAATATTCAGATGGCCCCCGCTGCCATGATGAATCCCATTATCAAACCATGGCCATTCCGAGGATGGGGATTAGATTTTGTGGGTCAAATACATCCACCTTCTTCAAAAGGGCATCGCTTCGTGTTGGTTGCTACGTATTATTTTACCAAGTGGACCGAAGCGGTGGCACTCACGAATATGACTCACCAAGAGGCAATTAAATTCATCACCAAGCACATCATATATAGATTCGGCATCTCACAAACTTTGACTGCGGATCAAGTTACTTCTTTCATTTCCGGTCAAGTTCGGGAGTTTGCCAAATCTTATGAAATTAAGTTGCTCAATTCATCCCCATATTACGCTCAGGCTAAAGGGCAAGCCGAGTCTAGTAATAAAACTTTGATTAAGCTCATCAAAAAGAAAATAAAGGATAATCCTAAGAGGTGACACAAGGTCTTGTCAGAAGCTTTGTGGGCTCATCGTACTTCTAGGCATGGGGCTACTAGGGTCACGCCTTTTGAACTTGTTTATGGACAAGAGGTCATTTTGCCTATTGAGGTAAATCTGGACACTTTAAGGGTAGTCAATAAATAAGTATCATAGTTTGATTATGGATAACATTGATGAAGTAAACGACAAGCACTTGGAAGCTTTAAAGGCCACAGAGAAAGACAAAGCCCGAGTTGCTAGAGCCTACAACAAAAAGGTGAAAACCAAAACTTTTAATTGGGTGAATTAGTTTGAAAAACGATTCTACCCATTGGTTCTAAATGCAACATGTTTGGGAAATGGTCTCTGTAACAGTCCGGAATTTTCAAATAATCTAAATGAAGATTATCTCAAAATTTCGTTCCACTCCAAATCTGAATTTCTCTTTTTGAATTTTTTTTTACGCCAGAAATTCAGTTCGCGGGCTTTGTTGGGCTGAGATTAATTCTCTAATTAATTTCCAAACTCCCCATTGAGCTCTCCTATAAATCCTCTCCATCTTATCCCTTCCCACCGACCCCTCTCTTTTTCCTCATTTTCTTTCCTCCTTCTCAAGCCAGAGAGGAGCCGCATCTGGCGACCTGAGCCGCCGCTCCTGTCTACCCCCGTCTCCGTCCGCGTCGCCATCCCGGTTTAGCATCACCGTCCCGCACGCGAGCCCCGATCCGTTCGCGTCGCCGGCACTCCGTCTCCGTCGATCCGCGTCGTCTCCGCGCCATCTCTGCATGCACCGTCTCCGTCAACCGCCGCCGGTTCCTGTGCACCGGACTGCGCCACCTTCGATCCGGTCCCATCCACGTCGTTCCCAGGCCGAACCGCTTCGTGCGTCGCCTCGGACTTCGTCAAGCCGCCTCCAATTCGATCGGCCCCGACCGTCCGTCACCGATCCGCGTCTATCACTTCGTCCAACACCGACCCTCTGCGCCCTCTTCTGTGGTAAGCCATCAAAATCCCTCTCGTGTTTTTCCTCTTCAGTAGATCATTGAGTTGGTTGCTCGTGAGGATAGTTAGATGTAAGAGCAGAGTGTCCTGCATGTTCCTTTAGGCTAATCGATTTGCAGTTAGTTTAGTTTCTCGTAGTCTAGTCTTTGGGGATTTTTGAGAACTCCGTTTGGTCTCCAAAGTTGTTTTAGTTTGTTTCATTAAATTCGTTTAGTCGAAAACGTCGTGTAGAATTTTTGGGGGAACGTTTTGAGCACATTTAGTCTAGCAATTTAAATTTAGATTTAATTATTCGAATTTAAATTGTCGCGTACCTAGTCTCACCTCTGTTCGTGTTGTGTTTACCTGGTGACCCCGAGGACGAGTACCGTGAGCCTACTCAGCTCGACGACTCAGATCCTGACTTTGATCTCGAGCCACCAGGCAAGCCGCATTCATTGATCACTTTTGTACCCAGTATTTTAAACTGCATATTTTGTTTGCAACCCTAATTTGCATGGTAACTGTTTTAAAATATGCTAGCAACATTCTTAAGCCGTGCCTATTTATTGTTCCATAGATATGAGCCTTAGGATTGCTTTAGAATAATTATTTTATTTTTTGCTTAGCCATGCTTAGTTGCATTTATTTTACCTCACACCTATCACTATAAAAATAGAATTTGTGTTAAATGATTTTGAACTGTGATTCAAATGTGTGAGTTTTGCAAATAACTATACATAACTATTTAGCGGGGGCAGGATGGAGTATGAGGAGCTGAGGGACTTTTGGGAAGTCCCTGTGAGCGTACCTGTGGTGGGTACAACGGGAAGATTCGGGTTGAGATCTTTCCATGAGACTTGTTGGTTGCTGGCGTTGAGGTTGGAGAGAGTGCCTGCCCGAGCAATTAAGGACCGAGTCCTTCGAGCCTTGTACACTCAGTTAACAACCATGCACACCACGTTACTCTATATGGGTAGTGGCTTGATCTTGAAGCTTACCAAGACTGATTGTTTACCCGTAGGTTGGCGGTGACGTGTTAGTGTGGTGTAGTGCTATGACTCCCCATACGAGATCAAGATACCTCACCTGATCACTGGAAGACTCTTCACAGCTCCAGGACCCGATTGCATAGGCACTTGAGATCCCTGTTCTGGAGGACGGGTAATGCTAGTTAAAGCTTGTGGACGGGTCTTGTGTGTTTGTCGAGACTACGACGATAGTTTTCGATGGCAGTTCTCGTGGGTCTAAGTGTATAAACTCTGCAGAGTTACAGTCAATGCGCATTGCCACGTCCTTTTTGGAAGGACACCCTCCTGAGTTGTGCTCCTCGTTGAGTAGTTTTATTTTCTTTCCTCCTCTTCTATTTCAAAATGTTTTTTGACTCTGACCTTTGAGCTGTGGTCAGGTGTGGAGATTACACCGGCATTTAAAATGAACCTTCGTCCAGGATAACGGAGATCCCTGTGGGACAAGATAATAAAATTTGACAGTTTTAAGATAAAACTTTCCTGCATCTTTAAAATAAAATTAAAATGTTTTAAACTTGCATTTAACACTTGAGCTAGCATTTACCCTTAAAACTATTTGCATGCATACATTGTTGTTAGGTAGTACGCGGTTTGCTGAGTATTCGTACTCCCGGCTTCCTAATTTATTGTTTTCAAAGGATACTCACAGCTTCGATTTCGACTACGTCTCCGACAGACCGTGAAGTCAGCTCCTACGCTCAAGCGTGCCTGTGTGTAGGAGGTTCGCTGCCGCTGCCATGATGATGCTTCTGTTACTGCTTTTCTATAGATTTCTCGATAGTGATCATTCTGCTCTGAGATGATTCTAGCCTGCGTGCCGATGGACCTCTTTGGAGGATTACATTCTAATAAATTTGTATTGGCTTGCTATTTTCTATTCTCGTTTCTTGTTTAAAGCTTCTGTTATGGTTTCTTGATTGATTGCTTGTGATGTCGTGCTTTCCAACCTCCTGGGATTGGCAAGGTCACCGAAGATCGAAACTTATCAAAAGGTAAGAAAAACCCGGTCGTTATAGTCTCCAAGTTGGGAGGGGCCATATAGGATAGTGAGAATCATAGCCAGGAATGCCAACATGGTGAAAACTTGACAGGATGCCGCCTACCAAGAGCTTTAAATGGTAGATACTTGAAGAAGTCTTACCCGAGCGTGTGGCAAGACGCTTGAAGGGTTTTTGGCCGATATGCCCAACATCGTTGCCTAGGCGGTATTACGGCTGGTGTGTTCATGGAGCCATCACCCTTAGGCATTTTTGGTTAGCTAGATGTTTTATCGTACACAAGTTTTACCAAAAAACAGGGGGGGCTTATGTTGACAACCAAAAAATGCACTGGGGAAAATCAGAAGTTCTGATACCCCAAACCAGAAGTTCCAAGTTTCGGTTTTCACAGAGAGAATTGGCTAAAAATTTGGCAAACCAAAACTTCCAGCGGCAAGCTGTCTCTGGAACCCACCTCAAGGTTCACCGAAGTGCACAGCGCAATGCCGAAGGATCGAACCATAACTTCTGGTTTGGCAAACCAGAACGTCCGATTTTGGAGAAACTGAGTTTGTCAAACCAAAGTCTAATCTATTATTTCACAATTCTAGTGTTTGAGCATGTTTTTCAGGCCACATAAGCGCATCGAAATATGTTGAGTTATAGTTAATGGAAGACGTAAAGGAAGGCCGGGAAACGCAAAGGCGAGAGCTGAATGATGGTTTGGAAGATTCTATAGTGTTACTAGCATCAAGGCCACCAAAATGGATGTATTACTTTGTAAACCGGAAATTCTGGTTTTCACAGACTTTTGGAAAGGTTTTCAAATTTGATTTCTTGCTAATTTGTTGGAGTCGCCAGCTCTCCACAGGGACAAACCACCCCAGCTCTATAAAAAGAGAGGCTCACGGCCGATTGAGGGCATCCCTATCATCATTCAACAATTTCTTTATATGTTTTGCATTTCCTAATCCTAGCCCCTCTCTCAAACCCTAATTGTCTTATTCTCCCATCCCAGCGGCGGTGAAGAGGGTCTAGCTGGCCTAGACCAACCGTAGGAAGCTCTTGTCGCACGGGGTCCCTCCCGGACTCGAGTTTTTAGGTGCTGCTGTTGTTCTGTCCGGTTTGGCAAACTGAAACTTTTGATTTTCACGATCTCTTCGTTCTGCTTTTGCACACGAACGTGCGCGCGTGTGTTGGCTCGATCCGAGCATCAACACTAAGGATCCTTTTGACAGCACTTAAATGTGATTCCTTAGGGTTAACTTGATAGCGAGCACATGAGCATACATTCAACATGATATCCGAATGAGATGCGGTAAGATATAAGAGAGAACCAATCATGAAATGATAAAGCTTTTTTGTCAACCAATTTACCGTTCTCATCTGTGCCAAGAATACCCTTGGTGGCCATTGGAGTCTTTATTATTGGCTTTGAGTCCTCCATTCCGAATCGCTTGAGGAGATCCCTAGTGTACTTCTCTTGGTAGATGAATGTTCCTCATTTCATTTGCTTGACTTAAAAATTGAGGAACAAATGAAGCTCCTATCATGGACATCTCAAATTTTTTGACCATTAGTTCACGAAATTCTACATTGTAAGCATCATTAGTAGACCCAAAGATAACATCATCCACATAAATTTGACAAATGAATAAATCATTATCAACATGTCTAGTAAATAGGGTGTTGTCGATACTTCCTATTTTGAAGCCTTTGCCCGGTGATGAAATCTCTTCACCTCTCATACCACGCCCTTGGAGCTTGCTTGAATCCATACAAAGCTTTCTTCAACTTGAAGATGTGGTTGGGGTGCTTGGGATCCTCGAAGCCGGGTGGTTGTTCAATAAAAATTTGCTCATTAATAAAACCATTTAGAAAGGCTCTCTTCACTTCCATTTGATATAATTTGAAGTTAAAATGTGAAGCATAAGCGAGCAAGGTTCGTATTGACTCAAGACGAGCCACGGAGGCGAACGTCTCATCGAAATCAACCCCTTCAACTTGTGAGTAACCCTTGGCAACAAGTCTTGATTTGTTCCTCACAATATTTCCATTCACATCTCGCTTGTTCTTGAAGACTCATTTGGCACCAATAATATTCTTGTGCTTAGGCCTTTTCACCAATTCTCAAACTTGATTTCTTTCGAAGTTATTGAGTTCCTCTTGCATGGTCATCATCCATTTGTGATCTTTCACCGCCTCATCAATGTTCTTGGGCTCTATCAAGGATGCAAAGGATAAATTCTCACAAGCAATATTAGCAATTTCATCGTTAGTATAGTTCAGTTTGTAATTGATTCCTTCTAGTCTTTAACCCTTGAGAGGAACTTCCAAGCATCAAGTCACTTCCGTGATCTCGAGTAATGGGGTTGTGCCTCTTTGGAGCCTCTTGAGCTGTGGAGCTTGCAATGGAGAGACATTTTGTGCATCACGAATGGCTTGCACTTTGGAGATGATAATATCTTGTTGTCGGAGAGGTGAGCTGCAATCTTCTTCAGCTCTTGGTGCTTTTGTTGGGCATGGTGGTGTAGCACTTGGTATAGGAGTTCCTTGATTTCACGGAGTAGTAGGTTCTTGAAGTTGATCTTGTGGTGCTTGTACATTTGATGATTCTTGAGCTTGATTTGTTGATGTAGAAATCTCTTGTTGCGTTGAGCTGGTGGTAGAGTAGATGGATCATTATCTTCTCTTGGAAGAACTTCTCCCACGGGCATCTTCCGTATAGCTTCCTCCAAAGGTTCATCATCTACATCACAACTATAAAGTTCTTTGTTCTTTGAGAACCATTAGTTTCATCAAATTGCACATCACAAAACTTCTCTACAAATCCGGCAGTAGCATTGAAGACACAATAAGCTTTAGAGTTACTGGAATACCCGACGAGAAATCCAATGTCGGTCCTCTTCTCAAACTTCCCTAGTCTCTTTCTTTTCTTGAAGATATAGCATTTCCATCAAAAGACACAAAAGTATGCCAAGTTAGGCTTTCTTCCCACTAATAGCTCATAGGGAGTCTTCTTCAATAGGTGATGTAGATATACTCGATTTGAAGTATAGCAAGCCATATTGATTGCCTCGGCCCAAAACCTTACCGGGGTGTCATATTCGTCCAACATAGCTCTTGCAAGAGAGATAAGAGTCCGATTCTTCCTTTCAACAACACCATTTTGTTCCAGAGTGTAGGTGGCCAAGAATTTATGCTTGATACCGAAATCATCACAATATTCTTCTATGATAGAATTCTTGAACACGGTTCCATTATCACTCCTAACCTTCTTAATCTTAGCTTCAAATTCATTTTGACCTCTCTTGGTGAATTTCTTGAAGTTGGAGATGGCTTGAGCTTTATCTTCTAGAAATATGATCCAAGTGTACCGAGAGAAATCATCAACAATCACCAAACAATAGAGATTCCCACCGACACTCTTGTATCTTATTGGTCAAAAGAGATCAACATGAAGAAGCTCTAGAGGATCACGTTACAGAGATTGCGCCGATCAAAAGGATCACCGAACTGTCCAGTTGTAAGGATTAAGTGACCGAGAAGGGGGGTTGAATCGAGCACTAACAACACTAAGACTTAGCAACTCTTCCTACTTTCTATCTGTCTAACAAGCAAACCCTAGCAAGAGAAAGACTAAGCAGGAGCACAACCAAGTTAGGAAACAACTAGGCACAAAAGGATAAAGAAAGAACAACCTATTAAGCTAGCAAGCAAGTCAAATGGCACGAAAACCACCAAGAGGAATCGCTAAGCAACCTATTACACTAATCGAAATAAGGTAAATGCGGAAAGTAAAGAGAAGAGAGAAAGATGCTCAGCAATTTTTCCCAAGGTCTCGGAAGGATGGCGTCTTCCCCTAATTCTCGTTGAACCACTCCTGTCGAAATACTGGCCGATCCCTCCCTCTATTTTTGAAATGGTGTTCTGAAGGGTATGCTTTACACCCGGAGTGAAGTCACCGATAGCCCGGCTGTAGCAAACAATACCCTATCGCAAGAGCAAGCCTCCAAGGCTCAAGGTGCTCCCTCTTGGTATCTCTTTGAGTGGGGGACCCAAACTCTCAAGTTCTCACAAACTTGATGTCTTCCACAAGTTTTCGGAAGCTCGGACAATGACGCCTAACAGGTCTAGGCTGGCATAGACCAAGAGTAACAAGTTTAAGACACTCCTCTCAGCCTCAAAAGCTCTAGGAATGCATGGATGCACTTTACTACTCTTCACTAGCACTCAAGATCTCTCAAAATGCTTTCTTGTGCTCTCCTGGTGACTTTTGGCTTTCACAAGTGACCTCTAAACTTCTCTGGCTGCAAGTAACCTCCACAACAGCTCCCCCAACGGTTTAAATAGACCCCAAGCCCCGAAAAGATCGTTGGAAGCCGGTGTCGAAAAGTTGACTGCTTTTTGCAGTCACCGGACTATCTGATGACCGGGACCACCGGACTATCCGGTGACTCCTGGTCTTCGTCAGACTGAATACATCGTCTCTGGAATCCACTCCATATTACACCGCACTGTCCGGTGCATACTTTCACCGGACTATCTGATGACTGTCACGTTTGGACTTCCGGATACACCTCTTCTGGACTTCATCTTTAGGCTCACTAGACTGTCCGGTGACTTCCTTTTATTTGCCTCTAGAAAACTGCCTCTCTGGACTTCTGTCTTCAACAATCGCCGAACTGTCCAGTGACCTTGTCGGACTGTTTGGTGACACCTCCATTGCTGGATCTTGACAAACTTCTAGATCTACTTACTTCCGCTGCAACTCTTGACATCTTCAAGCTTCCATCGATCACTCAAGTACCTCAGAAAGCCTAGAGAATCTATACTCCCTAACACTTGTAAAACCGAGACGAGTGACCGGACCCCTCTTATTAGTACCGGCTTTCCTATTGACTCAAGGTCTAAAACTAAGCCACACATGGCTCTAAAACATCCTTAACCTTGAACAAGCTTCATCCTTGAAAAATACACCAGGGATCCGAGCAACCTTGAAACAACTAACTCGTAGAAGTGGAGAATAGTGTTGATAAACCTACATCCAACGAGTTAGTTCATGGTTCTCATTCAATCACCAAAATCATTCATACCTTTTGAGGTACTTCAATGGTCATGCAGCTAACACTGGTCCAAGATATTGTCTGTGACTGAAAAAAGGCAGACTGTCTGATGTTTGCCGAGTTCCAATTTCGGAGAAGCACCCTCTTCATCTTCTAGTTACCAGACTGTCCACTGAACATTGCATAAAAGTAAATATGAAAGTAACACCTCTTTCGTGGTTCCTATATGCAATGCATGGCAACAACAAGCTAGCTAATATATGAAAGTAAATATACCATGTAGATGTAAGCAAATTTAAAAACATTGCATAAAAGGAACCTATCTAATGCCAAGTTTGACCCATTCCAAGCTTATTCACCATAAGCCCACCGCTTTGCCTTGAGACAGCCAAACCACCTTCTCAAGCTCTTCTCTCATGCTTATGGATATCTCAAGATGGTAAAGCATTGACTAATAATTTTTTGTTTTTTTCATTTATCTTTTTACATATGATGCATGGTTGTGCAAACATCTAGTCCACGAAGGAGTCTTATCTACCATGCAAGACAAGAAAAAAAATCTATTTTACTATGTACAAGAGAAAACCTCCATGAGGAGTAGATTGGCGTTGAAGCTTGATCACACATGTCGACTTCTTGATCTTTAATCACACTTCACAGTCCACCACTTTGGTCCATTCACTTCTTTTTGGGAACTCAAGTGAGTTTAGGCTTCCTCTCTCGGTCCGATCACCTTGTGGACCCATATTTTCTTGATTGTCCTCCTATCATTTGGCGGCCCGAGCGATTTTGCTTTCACATTTCCATCCTTCGTCCTAAAAAGCTTATAGTGCATTTCTTTATGAAAAAGGTTAGCGCTAGGTACAATCTTAGGCCCGCTCACCTTGGGACAATCCTTGGTCCTTGGCTCGGTGACCATCAAGGCAACACTTCTCACAATAATTGTGTTCGCCATAAGCGGGACTATCCACACGGGGTTTTCATCTTCGTTGCCAATGACATTGATAGATGAAGGGTATAATCCTAAACCCTTGTGACTGTAGTTGTTGACAAGGTTTCAGCTTAGGATATCCTTTTGAATTTACCTTTCTCTAGTAAGCCACTCAAATGCATCCATCACGGCCTTTCTCCTCCCTGAGCTTTGAATATTCATTTAAAATGTTAGGCTCAAGAGTAATGCTCTCCTTGAAAAGGGTAGATCACAAGAAATAGAAGCTTCATTAAGAGCGCAAGATTTTCACTGTCATCCTCATCATCTTTATCATCCTCCACCTTCTTACTCTTTACATTGGGAAATTCTTCAACTTGAAGAGCAAGGTTCTTGGGCGCTTGAGTATCGGTGGAGGAGCCCAACATATATCCCTCATAAGCCATAAGATTCCCGAGTATCACATCAATGGAGGAGTTTGTCAAGTTAGTTTGGAAGAGGCACGTGACAATAGAGTTATAGCTTGGTGACAACATCCTCAAAAGCTTCCTCATGATCTCAATATCTTCAATTTTGCTCATGAGGCCCAAGGCATTAATCTTCTCTACCACTACATGCAAACGAGAGTAAACATTGTTAGCTTTTTCATGTGGTAGCATAGTGATAGAATCATATTTGTTCTTGAGAACATAATAGCGCTCTTCCTTAGCCTCGGTGGAGCCCTCATGAATGTTTTGCAATTGAGACCATATTTCATGAGCAGTGAATGATGCATTGATCCTAGAGAAATCATTTTTAGAAATGCATTCAACGATAGCGTTTTTGACCTTAGCATTGAACCTGATAAAGATAGGATCAAGTTTCTTATTCGTATTTGTAGCATTTTGGGTTACTAGCCACATTTTCCATCGATTGACTTTAGGTAGGCTTGCATACGAGTAACCGTCCCTATCAAATATGAGTGGATGCTCCATCCCATTCGACATCCTTACCCAAGGCGGTGAAGCTCGAAAAAGAGCACTTGACTCTGATACCACTTAAAAAGATCATGGACACTGAGAAGGGGTTGAATCGGTGGACTTATACAACTTAATTTTTTATAAACTTAAACTACAAGACTTGATCACAACAAGAGCAACCTAACAAATTCTAGTAGGCAGACCCCTAACAATGCTAGTGAAAAGAAAAAACAACAAGTACTAGCATGATAGCCACCAAGAGGAATCGTAAAGCAACCCTATAACTCCACTCAACGAGTATGAAATGTAGAAAGTAAAGAGAGAGTTAAGAGAATGCTCAGCGATTTTTCCCAAGGTTTTGGAAGGTTGGTGCCTTCCTTTAATCTTCGTTGGACCACTCTCGTCGTTCCTGGAACGGTGCTCTCTAGGGTACGCTTTACTCTCGAAATGCAGTCACCAGCGATCCTGGTTGTAGCGAACAATACCCACTCGCAAGAGCAAGCCTCCAAGGCTCGTGCGCTCCTTCTTGGTATCTCTTTCAAACGGGAGACATGAAACCGCTCACAAACTTGGCGTCGTCTTCCACAATCTCCTCAAAAGCTTGAACACCGGCTCCTAGCTAGTCTAAGTTGCAAACCAAGAGTAATATACAAAGATCACTCCTTTCAAAGCCCCACAAGCTCTAGAACTATATGAATGCTCCTATTCACTCTCCTACTAGCACCAAAGATCTCTATTCTTGTGTTGTGCTCTCTCCTTGGTGTCCCTTGACCTCTCACAATTTGCTCCAATAATTCAGACCTCAGGCACACTAGAAAATGTCCTCTCCACGGTTTAAATAGACTTCAAGTTCAGAAACAATCGTTGAAACGTGATATCATAAAGCTGACTACTTTTACCAGTCCTCAGACTATCTGGTGACTCTCCACATCGAACTGTCTAGCGCACTCGGACTGTCCGATGACCTTCTCTTTTGGACTTCCAGAGTCACCTCTTCTAGACTTCGTCTTCGGGGACACCGGATTATTCGGTCACTGACCCACCGAACTACCTGGTGACTTTTTTATTTCAACTCTAAAAAGCACCTCTTCTGGACTTCAACTCTTCTTACTCACCGGACTGTTCGGTGACTCTCTTGAAGCTGAAAACTTGGGTGGTCTTCCTCAACTTGACTTCGGCTTCACTTACTTTTCTTTCTCTGCCATCTTCAGTGCATTCTGAGGTAAGTAAAAGCATTCATACCTTCTAACACTTATATGACCCGAGAATGAATGACTTGACCCCTCTAATAGTACCAGCGATCATATGGACTCTCTAGCTAGTCTTTAGCCTTAGTCCACCAACGCTCGATACTCCTCGACTTGAGATCGTCCTTATTATCCGTCGAAGAAGCCCACCATATTGATGTAGAAAATGCGGGATGATATCCACAATCATAATCGTTTCCTATGGTGCTCACTCAATCACCAAAATATATTCATACCTTTTAGAGAGGCTTTAAAGGTCATGAAGCTAACAAATGGGACTATCCAATCCATAATTTTTAGATAGAGTTGTCCACAGTGACTGTTTGGTAGTATGAACGGGGTGATCAATTTTTGTTTGATTGGTTGTTTATGTGTGCGTGGATAAGGATAATGAAATATTTATTAGCAAAAAAGTAATTATATATTGTTATAATGTAGATAAATGTATCAATAGAATACTATTTTAGAAATAGATAATACTAAGAAGAATATATTAATCTCAATAATATACTATAGTTATCTAACCAATCAAGCAAAATAGATCTATTATTACTTATCAAATGTAATATTATATTAGCAAGTAATAATTAATTTTAAAATAAGTTAATCATCACTTAATCATATTACTAACACACGTGTATACAATGTGGACGGGTTCACCCAACTAAAAAATCTGAGCCGCTCCATCCAGCATGTATTGAGAATATTCCTATAAAGTCGGATGGCAAGGTACATCTAAATTTGGCACCGGATTTGTCTAATGAACAAGTCATTGTTCCCTGATGAGTAGGAGCATTTATACATGCGGTTGATTAGGATAGCAGCCTGTATAATCAAGTACATTTTGATCTACAGGTGGCCGACTTCCCTGGGTCTGTAACATCTCCCTCTATACATGCGGTTGACATTTGCAAACCGTACCATGAGAGACGGTGCACGTTGAGATATACTCCTTCCATTCCAAAATATAAATATTTTTAAATTTAATCAAAGTTAAATTTTTATCATTTTAACCAAATTATTAAAGTTTTATTATATAAAAATTATATTTTTTTTATCTATCGTGAAATAAGCTTTCTTAAAAAATATTTTTTTATATTAAAAATTATGTAATTTTTAGTACATATTATTAGTAAAAGTTAAAAAAATTTAACTTTAACTAAACTTAGAAATACTTATATTTTAAAATGGAAGTAGTATGTATTTTGTAGTAATGTGAACGCAAAAAAAAGGAAGGGGGTACGCGAAGTGGCCAGTGTTCTGTTCAGAATCCGTCACAACGACCTGTTTGTTTACATTTATGTAAAGACGATCAAGTACGTGTCTGTCGCCAGCGCGGACCATCGTTTATATTAAGCAGCGTCTAATGGCGCCATTAAACGCTGCCAAATCCAGCATTAACCATTGGCTGGCGCCTCGACCCCATCTCCAGGAAGGCTAGGCCTCACCTCTCCCTACAAGTACAAAGCCCCGGCCCAGCGCACCTACCCACTCCAGCCCTCGACTGCAGTAAGCTCTCGTTTGAGTAGAAAGTAATAAGTGGAGACTAGCAAGAGAGACCAGTAAGTTTGTTTTCTTACCTATTGGTTTTTTCAATACAGGTCGCGTTTGTTTTTCCTTTGTTTTCCAATTCCATGTCTATCTAGTATCGGGTTCTGGTTTTGCAAGGCCGTTCTGCCCTTTTTTTTTTCTTTAAGCGATGATCTGTTTCGTGTATAGCGTAGCTCTGATCAGGTTCTCGATAGATCTAACGTTGGTTTCAGATCTCGATCGAAATCCTTTTTACTACGTCGAGATTTTGGTTTGCTTAATCTTGTTTCTTAGGCTTGCCTAATCGTTTTTAGAGCGTGTTGGTGCAGAAATCCATTTTCTTACGTGTGTTTTTTAGCAGCTGGTTGATTCTCCGATGAACCCGAAATACGAATGTATCTGTAGATTGTTGGAACTGACGAATCTTTGTAGTTATTGACTATCTTTTTACTTTTGCTACGTTACTAGAATGCTTGCTTTCCCTTCCTTGATGAAATATATAAACACCCTATATATGTAGATGTTCCTAGATACATTTCTTGATTCATTTTTGAACAGGAGGAAATAGTACCGCCCTAGTTCTTGCTCGTTGTTCATTAATTTCCTTGGTGGATCTGGCAAATCATTTTATTTGTTGAATACGGAGTACATCTTTACGTTGGCTATGTCACTAGAATGCGTGTAGTAACTTGAATTATATTCCAGCAAATCCAAGGTCGACAGAGGCTAGCTAGCTAGCTCCATAGTAGCGCTTTCCATGCATTTCGATGGGGTAAATATATGTTGTCTACTATGAGGGGGTTATATCTCGATTCTAGCTTACTTTCCCTTCCTTAGAGTATCAAACTAAACTGCTTATCAGGGTGGTATAGATAGATAATGTTCTTAAGATTTATGGATTCGTGATTCAACAGGAGCAAACTGTACGAATTGAATATGTTTATAGTGATGAAAAATGAAGTTGAGCATTGGTCTCAATATGAAAGTTAAATTATTTTAAGTTATATTTGCGGCTCTTGTTTCGTTAATTCATGCTGCTACATCCCATTTCCATTTTTCAGCACTTTTATATCAATTTCTCCATCAACTGTTTGCTCTTTCAATTGCAGTCATGAATCCGGAAGGGTCCAACAACAACAAGGGCAAAGCTGTGGTGTGGTGGTCAAGGAGGAGCCTTCATCACTGCCGATGCTGGTGGACGCTGCATCTCCGGCTGTTCCTCCGCCTCTGCCAGCGGCCCCTATGGCGAACATCCCTGGACCCCACAAATATGGTGAGAACTGCAGCCTGTTCATCAAGCACGTCATCATGTACTGCGTGGCTGCTCTGGACATGGGGAACGTCGTGACGGCTAGCGCGGCGCTCCAGAGCGTCTCCTCCGTCGCAAGCCCCACTTGAAGCGCGTGGCGTTCACGTTCGCTTAGGCGCTCGCACGTCGCGCGATGCGGCTGCTTCCTGGCCTGGCCTGGGCTATGCAGCTCCAGGTCCCGCCGCTGCCGACGACTCCGGCGGCCATCAATGCCGCGCGACGGAGCTTCGCTGCGCTGTGCCCGCTCGTCCACGTCGCGGCCACGGCGGTCAATCACGCCATCCTGGGGGCAATGGCGGCCGAGCACGCCGTCCACATCGTCGACCTCGGCGGCGCCAACCCGAACCAGTGGTTCGAGCTGATCCGCCTCTTCGCCGCACGTTCTAGGGGCCCTCCCTCCCTGCGCCTCACCGTGGTCAACGAGGAGGACGATTTCCTCTCAAGCGTTGCTGGGCTACTCACCCAGGAAGCCGTGCGCCTGGGCGTCAACTTCATGTTTAACCCGGTGCGATCCCACATCGATCACTTTACTCCTGCCGATGTTGCTGCTCTTAGGGTCGTGCAGGGACGCGAGGCGCTGGTGATCACTTCTACGCTCCAGCTTCACCGCCTGATCGCTGACGAGGTCACCATCAACCTACCAGTGGTAGCTGAGAACAACATAATAACCAAAGCAGACGCGCTTCTCCGTGTCCTCCGCGACCAGAAGCTGAAACTCGTGGTGCTGACGGAGCTGGAGGCTCACCACAATGACGAAGCCCTCAAGTGCCGCGTGGATAACGCCTTCGACTACTACGCGGCACTGCTCCATGACCTGGAGATTGGTGCTGATGGTCTGGCGAGTGAGGTCGCGGACCGTGTCGCTGTGGAGCGTGTGCTGCTCAGGAATGAAGTGATGGACATCGTCGCTGGTTATGGTGTGCTGCGGCGGGAGCGCCATGAGAAGATGACGCGTTGGCTGACGCAGATGACGGTGGCCGGGTTCGAGCTTATACCCATGACCTATGGCGTGTTCAAGGAGACAGCTATCACGGCACATTTGCTGTCAGGGAGTGGAAGCAACATGAGGATGTACCGGGCACAGAAGGTCACACGGGTTGCATCTCCTCTGCGCAAGAAGATACTCCCTCCGTCCCTAAATATAATCATTTTTGAGTTTGATTGAGTCAAACTCTATCAACTTTCGCTAATAATATCTATAAATTTAAATAATTTTTAATATAAAAAATTACATATTATAAAAGTATGTTTCATAAAGAATCTAGTAATATGTATTATCCGAAATCGGATGTTTGCCGAGTGTTAGGTGGTTTGCTGAGTGCTAGGTGGTTTGCCGAGTGCAATCCTTCGAGCACTCAGCAAACAACTTTTTGCCGAGAGCTACGTGAAAAACACTCGGCAAAATAAAAGCACTCGACAAACTTTCTTGTTCGTCGATTGTTTTTTTTTTCACTCGGCAAACAAAGTATTTACCGAGTGTTTTAGGTTTTGCACTCGGCAAACTTGCATATTTGCCGATTGTTTTTTTCTGCACTCGGCAAACAATCTTTGTCGAGTGTTTTTAGTTTTACACTCGGCAAACAAGCAACACCTGATTTTTTAAAGTACATTTTGAAGCAGCAAATTAATTCAAATGAAAAAGTTTTCAACTACAAAGTTGTATAACTTTTCAAGATCTACAACTTTTATTTTGGTCATTTCTTCATTCCACAAAGTGATAGAAATGTTGTTCGCAAAATCTACAAGAAAGATATATAAAATTTTTGAACAATGTTACTACTACTATGTCCGATGAACAAATGACTAAAATAAAAGTTGTAAATATTGAAAAGTTATACAACTTTGTAGTTGAACACTTTTTAATTTGAATTAATTTTCTGCTTCCAAACGCATTTTTAAAAATCGGGTTTTTCTTGTTTGCCGAGCGTAAAACCAAAAACACTCGGTAAAGATTTTGTTTGCCGAGTGGAAAAAAAACACTCGGCAAAGACTTTGTTTGAAATTTGAATTTTTCAAACGATTTCGGATGGAGAAATAACCAAAATGAAAGTTGTAGATCTCGAAAAATTATGAAACTTTGTAGTTGACAACTTTTTGATTTGAAATCATCTTGTTTTCGAAAACTACGTTTGAATTTCTTAAATTTGAAATTTAAATTTTGTAAACGACCTCGGATGGAGAAACTACCAAAATGAAAGTTGTAGATGTCGAAAAGTTATAAAACGTTGTAGTTGACAACTTTTTTATTTGAATTCGTTTAGGGCCTCAAACAAGTAATCTACACTCAATTTAGTATAATATGTGTGAAACCAAAATAGAATCTAAACACAAGTGACAATGTGGTGCAGTGGTTAGAGAGGGTGCAAGCGAGGGGGAGGTCGCCGGTTCGAATCCGACCAACCCCGACCGGCTGCTTTGCAAAAAATGCCACGACCGGCCAGTGCGAAAAATGCCGTAACCGACCGGTGGGGGCCTCTCTCCATAAAAGAAAAATCTTTTTTTCAGGTTTTTTCTGATTTAAATTTTGCCGAGCGTTTTTTTTTTTCGAGTGTCGATACAGCACTCGACAAATAGCTGTTTGCCGTCACAAACTAAACCGAGTGAGCTTTGTCGAGGGTGGCATTCGGCAAACATTTTGCCGAGTGTTTTATGGGCTTTGCATTCGGTTTCCGGTAGTGATGCCGGTGGGGGCCTCTTCCGATAAAAAAATTTTCTTTTTTTTCGGGTTTTTTCCGATTTAAATTTTGTCGAGTGTTTTTTTTTTCGAGTGTCGATACAGCACTCGGCAAAGGGTTTGCCGAGTACATGACAAAAAGCACTCGGCAAACAGCTGTTTGCCGTCACAAACTAAACCGAGTGAGCTTTATCGAAGGTGGCACTTGGCAAACATTTTGCCAAGTGTTTTACGGGCTTTGCATTCGGTTTCCGGTAGTGATGATATATATATAATAAAATATCATTAATTTTATATTATTAATGGTCAAAGTTAAAAGAGTTTGACTTTATCGATACCATTACCGGCGTATGATGACAGGGTTGGGCACAAGCCGCACAACAGTGTTGCTGTGAGCTTGATGCATGCGTGATCAATACCGTGTCAAAGTCGTTAGAACTTGGAACTCTTGTTTTTAGTTTCCCAATAAAATAAACTATGTAATATGGTTTGGTCCATTATCACCCGTCGTTGTTTTCTATTCCCTTCATGCATCAAGAGCTGAACCTGGATGTTGAATTCAAAACGATGCAATTAATCTTTATTAATTATATGTTATTGTTGATGTTGTTTCTTACTCAACTACTGCATGAATCTTTAAGCATACCATTCTTTTTCTTTATAGAATTTCAAAATATATTCATGAATGTTATCAAAAGAAATATTTTAGTCTACTAGTTTCCTCTTGGGTGTGAAGTTAATCTACTGATCTGTTTCTGTTGCAAGGAGCATATTTGCTGCTCATGACTTCCTCTGAAACAAGATTTGTGTTGACCTCACAAGTGGAGTGTATCATGCATTTAACCAAGGAAATTCTGAAATGCTTCTAAGGAATAAGATTATACTACTGGGAACACTATAAATTCAATATTTTTTTATCACAAACTACTTTTACGCATCATTTTGAGAATATACATACTGTTTTCTAGCCATAGAGACATGCCTTTGAATTCAACAGTATCCACGGTAATACAGTAGTCCCTCAGTGTTTCACAACAGAAGTGTATATCACTATGACAATATCTTGCGTTGAGATTGCAGTGTCGTCAAACCTATAGATTTGTGTGTTCATTCCTCTGCTTGGACTTGGTTATAACACTATTCCTTTTTCAGGGAGATTGAACTAATATGTGTGCGATCTAAGCCATTTTCATGTTGCAAAGCCATAGTAAAATTTTGAATTCCTTGCACCATTGTTAGCTATGATGACAACATATTAATGACTACTATTTTTGTAGCAATTAATGAACTGTAATTTAACAGCATTAGCTGAAATATTCATAAGCAGTTCTTAGTATTAGGTACGGTAGAGAATTAACGATCACCTATCTTCTTCATACATAGAGAACATGTGTATATTTGTTGTGTGTACCAGACCCCCCCCCCCCCA